>CM064490.1:5748229-5984140 GCA_032716605.1 Paralithodes platypus | reverse complement strand
TGGGTATAGAAGGCTGCATGCACAAAACAAGGAGGAATAGAGAACACAAAAGAAACACACGGTAACAAGACACACGATCACGTTTATTGATATACCACTTCTGAATACTCGTGCAAGACAATATGATAGAATTGAACAACACTAGCATAAGTGGATCTGGATGGAGCCTAGTCTCCCACTTCCAACGTTCAGGTATTAATCTTCTGATCACTGGCTTTAATTCACAAGTTTATATACTGGAGACCATCAATGTTACTTATAGATTCATATTCACTGTTAGATTTATTACTGGTAGCTCTGGTGCACAAGTAGTAGTTCACAGACTAGATTAGACACGCATATTTTAGAGCACGGGAATTCTAGTAACCTCAGGGGGTACTGATCTAAGTTTTATATTCTTGTATCAGAAATACATAGAACGCAAATCAGTGGGCGAACATTCAGATATCACTAGGGTTTCACTTCTATGTAATAATATCTGGGTATATGGGTAATTACGAGAGTTAATATCGCCTGTTAATTAATGAACACTGATACGCTTAGCACTTCCTAATGGAATGGTTATATATGAATTATACTGGGGCAAAGATATAGCCACTTCGTAGAAATATTAACAAATAAGTGATCTCTAAATTACTGTAACACTGTAGTACTGATAGAGTGAATCTTGGGTAGTATTTGATTGGTCTGGTCCTGGTTATCTTGCGTCCGTGATGTTGGGGGCTAACGACTGGTTCCGCGGCCGTCCAGGTGGTCCATATGTAGGAAGTTCTCAAATACGTGGACAGGTCCTTCTATCCAAATCTGCCACGGAGTCTGCCAGCTCTGGAACTCAATTCTCAGCAACCAACAATGATAGAGCTCGAGGTCGACTCTGGTGACCAACCTGTGTTGGTGTCTATCTTTCAACTGATTTTACTGGGGGCTGGAGCTGGGTTTATAGGCTCGGTTTTGGACCCTGTAGGCCATAGGGATCTCGAGTTTTGATGGACTTATTTGAGCTCTCAATTGATATGGGAACTAGGTAAGGTGGTGATTACTGTTGTGACACATGGCTATATGGAGCCTTCATAATGCGATATAACTGAGCCTTAGTAAGAGGTACTATTTTGGCTATACTGGAAGTATTTAGGGGAGAGAGACTGGATCTACTTTGCGAGGAGGATTGGGACAGCTGTGATAGGAGCGTCTCTCTTAGATTGTTCAATCTTCATTCTATGGTATAGCTGAGGTGCTAATTTAGTGATCAGAGTATGCAAGAAAGGTAAAGGGGTTATTGTGAGTTAATGAATTGAGAGGGAGAGAGAGAGACCAAATCGAGAATGGAAAAGGGGCCTGGGATCTCGTTGGGGATGGGAGTTTCGCTCTCAGGATTTTCGTTCCTGTGGCTCGTTAGGGTTGGAGGTTTCGCTCTCAGGTTTTTCGTTCCTGTGGTATTTTAAAGAGGGTTGTAGGAACGCTTAAAGCAGTAACAAGAAATAGGGTGGTCAGTATGGAAGTGAAGAAGTCCTTGCATGACAGTGTGGTAATCCCGACACTGACTTACGGAAGCGAAGCATGGACGTAATTGGTTGAGAGACTCAGACCAAGAGTGAGAGCAGTGGAAATGAATGACTTAAGAAGTGCGTGCGTGCGGAGTTACATGGAGGGATAGACAGACTAATGAAGAAGTAAGAAGGAGTTGTGGTGTGGAGGTAGATGTGCTGGAAAGTGTGAAAAGGAACAAATTGAGATGGTTCGGCCATATGGAACGTATGGAAAGCAAGAGAATGACTAAGAGGGTGTACGAGAGCGAGGTGGAGGGACAGAGAGGGAGAAGTAGACCGAAGGAGAGGTGGAAGGATGGAGTGAGGAAGTATATGAACGAAGGCAGTGCTGGTTGGGGGGAGGGGCGTTGACTGACTGGGGACAGAGGTGCATGGGGGCGGTTCGTTCGTGGCCACCCCTTCGGGGATCAGGGCGTCAGGCAATAAGTAGATAGATAGATTGATTATTGTTTCCATTATTTTAGTATTTAGTATTACTTTTTTCTCCAACTAAGATTCATTTCAATCCAACTGATTCTTGTCCTATCCCCACTTCCCCCTAACCCCCTGTCACTATTTTTTTCGTTCGTTCGTTCACCCCTCACACCTGAAGAGGACTCCAGAGAAGAGTGGAAACTTGTCGTGTCATATTAAACGCATTATACTACCATGTGGGTTTAATTCTCCATTCAAGGATTCACGGCATTGTGAATATATCTCTCATATATAATTTAGTTTGAAGGGGGAAAGGGCTTTTTTCTTAGTCTTGGGGACAAACTTGTTACAGGCAGCTTTGCCTTTTGTCTCTTTCATAAACAGAGAAAACAATTCTCGGAAATGACAGAAGCAATCAAAACCCTCAATAATTTAACAAAATACCATTTAATTTTATAGGGTGAGGGCTGGTACTATCCAGAGTGAGGTTTGGCATCCTCTACACAACCTTAGCCATTTCTGTCTGTCTATTTTACATTCCTACTTTTCGACCCTTGTAACATTCTCCTTCTCGACGAGACAGAGAAAGGGGCGAGGGACCGCGAAAGTGGTCCCAGACCCTAAGAATTGGAACTTAAATGTTTTTTTCTGTTCGGGCTCTGTCTCGAGTCGGCCACCCCCAGCAATGGGGTATGTGCCTGAGTATATAGATACATATATACATACCATACAAAATTATGGCGGCATTGTCCGTGTATTTTTAATAACATAACACCATTTACTTCAACTTAGAAAAGGTCTCTTGCATAAACACAATCTTTATCATTCTCTCTCCCTCTCTCTCATTCTCTGGTGGGTGGAGAGACAGCCTTCTGCTTTGCTATCCTTACCTTCCACTTAGTAGCAGATTTTAGAAGAATTAAATCCGGACTGCCTATTAGGGGCCGTAAGGTCAGCGCAGTCTGTGTATCTGTGTAACTTTATGTAACTCATGTACTCCTTCATCATATTACTCTCTCTCTCTCTCTCTCTCTCTCTCTCTCTCTCTCTCTCTCTCTCTCTCTCGTGAAAGAATATATAGCTCCGTCTTTAACACCTTTCTGTACCGGCGACGTCTTTTATATTTTATTCTGGCTATTATTAGACGATTGTATTCAGTTTAAAAAGGTCCTCCAGCAATTAACCCGTTCTGTACCTGTGGCCGCCTCCTCATTATATTCTGGCAACTATTAGACGACTTTATTCAGTTTAGGAAGGATGTATACACATTAAAAGGCTATAGATTATCTCAAATAGGCTAATCCTTTTAGCTACACTATATTCTTCCTAAGCTTCATAAAATCGTCCAATAGTGTCTGAAATTTTATGGAAAGGACGTCACCGGTACTGTATGGGTTAACAGGATTCGAACTATCTCGCTTAATCCTTTTTACTACCACAAATCCTTCTTAAAACTGCACAAAATCATCTAAATATAGCTAGAATACAATTGAAAAGACGTCGCCGGTACAGAAGGGGTTACCTTGCGTATTTAACTTGCCACTACAACAGGAAACCGTAGCTAGTGGTTGGAAAACTGCAAATGTTACACCAATATTTAAAATAAGGCAACAAGGCCCCAGCAAATAATTATATACCAATTAGCTTAACGTCAATGTATGTATGTATGCATGTATGTATGTATATACTGTATATACTCAGGCACATACCCCATTGCTGAGGGTGGTCGACTCGAGACAGAGCCCGAACAGAAACTTTTAAAGTTCCAATTCTTAGGGTCCGGGACCACTTTCGCGTTCCCTCGCCCTTTTTTCTGTCTCGTTGAGTAGGAGAATTTTCAAGGGGAGGAGGATTCCTAGCCTCCTGCCCCTTAACATCAATAATTGGAATAATTCAGGAACAAAAATTTAGATTTAGCTTCATTGGCCTGATGAAGCTATATGCAAAACGTTGTCAATAAAGTGCTCCTCCTCACATGGTGTTTATATTCAAGTTGATCAGAGATAGCCAACATGGCATTTAATTAATTTAGATCCAGTAAGTCTTGCCTAACATATTTGATTGAATTCTATAATAGACTGTTTATGTATAATGACTCTCCTAAATCATTAGATAGTATCTACTTATATTTCCAAAAGGCTTTCGATAAGGCACCACATGGAAAACTTGATGAATAAATTGGAAATGTTAGGAATTAAAGGAAAAATTCATGCATGGATAAATAGCAAAAACAGAAGACAGAGAGTTGTGATAAATGGAGTAGAATCAGAGTGGGAGCCTGTTTATAGTGAAGTGCCTCAGGGATCGGTCCTGGGGCCAGTTTTGATTATCTATGTAACATTGATGCTGGTCTAAATAACACTATCTCAAAGTTCGCCGATGACAGAAAGATAGGAAATTCAGTATGAACTGAAGACAATGGCAATATCAGGTTTTACAAATAAATAATACAAATTGAAAATATGAAAACAATATGAAAGACCAACCAAAAATATACAAAGATTTTGGAGTTCTAGTATTTGAAGCTTGAATACCTCGGATCAATGTGCAGCAGCTGCGAACAATGCCAATAGAGCATCGAGATTTATTAAAATAATTTTTACATTATAGTACCAATATTTTATAGGTCTCATCTTGAATATGGCGTGAAATTTTGATTTCCATGTATGAACAAGGACATTGAGAAACTCGAGTCAGTGCACCGATGAGACTTAACAAAACAAAAAATCTTATATGAAAAGAAGATTGTGAGGTCAATTAATTTAATGTTTCAAGATATTATAGGGCTTTGACAAAATCAATGTAGATTCACTGTTCATTATCGATAATAGTTCATCAACTCGGGGAAATGGAATGAAATTAAAACCCATCAGAGCGAATCTCGATGTCACAAAGCCCTTCTTCACCTAGAGTGTGATCAACTTTGTGGAACTAATTGCCACAGAAAGTTGTACAATGTAATACAATTGACACATTCAAAAGGAGGCTAGACATCCATTTCGAGAAGGTTGGAATACAAAGGAGTACAAAGGAAATCAAGCAACAACAGATATAGTGACCCCTCTAGGCTGCTTATCCTCCAAAACATTTAGGATCAAGTGTCCGAACAGTGGTTTGGAGTGGGTAAGGGAAAATTGGGAAGGGAACTACTGCCCTGGAACTAATGTATGTGGCAGGATTAGGAAGTTAGTAGGGGACAGATGGGTTAGTAACATAACACAGTTATAAGTGATCTTTCATATATCTGGGAAAAAGAGAGTAACGTCTTAGTAATATATATACGCAATAATCCTTGCTGAATCTGAGGGGGGAATAAAATAAAATTTTCATTTTCAAACGCAGTCAGTCGCGGGTTTGAGGCAAGATATTTTTCTAGGCGAAGTTTAAATGAATCAACGGTGCTGCAGTCTATAACGTTTCGGGGAAGCCCATTCCACAAGTTGACAACTCGATTGAAGAAGAAATTCTTAGGTTTGTAAATTTCATTAATCGATTTTAGGAGTATGGTTGGTTGTTTTTTTTTTTGTTTTTTTGTTTTTTAAGAGACAATGAACGGAGGAAGGAAAAACACAGATAAAACAAAAAGGTCCATGTGCCTAAAGGCATCCTCCATTCATAAAATGTTTGTAACAACTGGATTTAAACATTTGTTGATTGTAAGTTTGTGGAAAGCAATTCGAGGGAAGTGAATTCCAAAGAGTAGTAGCTCTGGGGATAAATGAATTCTGATAAGCAGAAGTTCTGCATTGTGTTGGAAGGAACATAATAATTCGTGGGAGTTAAAAATATTACCAATAATTTTGCAACCGTTTCCCCATGTGTAATTAGATTGGTCGATAGTGAAGTACTTACTACAGTTCATATTGACGATGCCTTTGATGATTTTGAACACTTGAATTAAGTCGCCTCTTTATCTGCGCTGGGTTAAAGGAAATATATTTAATTCCTTAAGACGCTCCTCCTATGGTTTGTTCTTTAGGCTAGGTATCATTTTGGTAACTCTACGTTGAACTCGTTGTAGCTTGTCTATATCTTTTTGGTAATAAGGGCACCAGAATTGAACGCAGTATTCCAGCAGAGGGCGGACTAAGGAATTGTAAAGAGTTAGGATAACTTCTTTGGATTTATTCTCAAATGACCGGCCTATAAAGCCAATTATTTTGTTTGCCTTCTTAACAACTTCTGAACATTGTTGACTCGGTTTTAGGTTACTTGATATTGTTACTCCCAGATAGGTTTCTCTGTCTACACTCTTAAACTGAGTGCCATTCATCAAATAGTTTGCTTTCTCATTTCGGTATCCGATATGTAGTACTTTACATTTATCCGCATTGAAACTTATTTACCAAGTTTGGGCCCAACATGACAACTTATCTAGATTGTGTTGCATATTGTCAACTTGTTCTTTTGACAGTACGCTACTTGCAATTTTTGTATCGTCAGCAAACTTTGAGATTGTACAGGTGAGACCCTCATCTATGTCGTTGAGGTAAATTAGAAAGAGAATTGGTCCCAGTACCAATCCCTGGGGTACCCCGTTACTTACATTGGTCCATTTAGATGCCTTACCGTTTATGACAACTCTTTGCTTTCTGTCGCTGAGCCAATTTTCTATCCATTTCAACACACCATCTTGTATTCCATACGCTTTTAGTTTTAGCAGTAAACGTTTGTGGGGAACTTTGTCAAAGGCATTTTGAAAATCAAGGTATATAATATCTACAGCTTTACTCTCATCATAGAGGTTGAGGATATTGTGGAAGAAGTCTAAGAGGTTTGTTAAGCAGGAACATTTGTTACGAAAGCCGTGTTGAGTATGTTTAAGTATGTTATTTTCCTCTAAGTGATTTACGAGTCTATCTCTTACGAGTGTTTCTAGCATTTTACATACAATTGAGGTCAAGCTAATTGGACGATAGTTACTGGATAGGGATTTTGCTGCCTTTTTTTAATATCGGTGTTATGTTCGCAAGCTTCCACTGATCAGGCATAGTTCCAGACAGCAAGGATTTATTGAATAGCAATGTCAGTGGTTTGGAGAGCTCATCCTTAGCTTCCTTTAGAACTCTAGGTGAGATTGTATCAGGTCCGGGCGATTTATTTACCTTGAGTTTATCTAAACATTTCAATACTTCTCTCTCTGTAATAGTAATAGAGCATAGAACATCAGAATTATCAATTTGAATCGGCGATGCTGTAGGGATATCACTGAGGTCTTCTGTTGTAAAAACTGATGCGAAGAAGGTATTGAGGGCATTAATCATTTGTACTTCGTCTTTGGTGTATTCTCCATTTTCATCGACTAACGGTCCAACAGTTGAAGTAACTACCTTTTTCTTTCTGATATAACTATAGAATTATTTCGGGTTTGTTTTACTTTGATTCGCAACATGTAACTCCAGGGTCTTTTTACTTTGTTTAATTAACTTTTTGGCTTTGCGTCGTAGTTCTACAAATTTCACCCGTTCTTCATCATTTTGCGAGGATTTTAATCTATCATTAGCAAACTTTTTAGCAAGCAAACAGTGTGAAATATCTTTATTCCACCATTTGGGCTTATCATTATGGCCTGTACGCCGTATTTTCGATGGTATGCAGTTTTGCACTACTTTTAGGTAAGATGTATTTATGTTGTTATTGTTAATTAGAAAGCTCCAGTCAGTTTCTTTAAACATTGTTTTAAGTTTACGAAAGTTTGCTTTCTTGAAATTAGGGACTTTCTCGATGCTGCTATTTGGTTCGTTACTAGTAAACTTTAAACTGAAAGTTATCGTACGATGGTCGCTGTTACTAAATTCATCATCGACATTCAAATTCTCTATCAATTCTTCTTTTGTTGAAAGTACAAGGTCAAGGATGTTATTTCCACGGGTTGGAGATCTAACAAATTGATATAGCGAACTCTCTTGCAAGTTTGCATACAGGTCTTGTCCAGAGTGTGAAGTAATACTATCTCCCCACTTGGTCACAGGTAAATTTAAGTCGCCAAAAAATACGGTATCTTGTGAGTTACTTACGTCTGCAATTTGCTCATAAATTTCTTGATCAGTTTGCACTGATTGAGCTGGAGGTCTGTATATTAACACAAGTATTATTTTTGTACCTTTATTATTCTCTATTAGCACAAAGGATGTGTCGACGTTCACAATTTGAGGTTTTTACACGAGGTGTAAAGTCAGTGAAAATAGGTTAGCCTAAACCCCAGATGCGGAAATACCTTGAGCCGACCAGGCCAAGTGGGATATCTCTAATGGTCTAACTGGTAAAGTGTTTGCCTCACAACCCAAGGGTCCCGAGTTCAAGCCCCCGCCAAGGCTTGATATTTTCGGGAGGCTATTCCCACATCTAACGAAGTTTTGGTGTGTTGGTAAAATTGTTCAGATGGTTGAGAGTAAGATCGGAGCTCCATAAATCCTCTTTCAGGTATGGTGTAAAAACCTGTTCCTACAGAGGGTCGGGTTAAGACTTTCTTTGATATAAAGTAAAACGCCACCTCCATTTTTATTTATTCGGCTTTTCTCAAACAGTAAATAACCGAAAAAAAAGTCTCTGTCTTCCGTATTGACCCAAGATTCTGTTATGCCAATACCATCGTAATTTTCTGAAAACACTAGTTCCTCTAAATCTGAAAATGTATTGTGTATGCTAATGCTACGAGCGTTTGCATAGAAAACCTTTATTGCTGTGGATTTAGAATTCACGGAATGCTCTTTAATAAAATTCTTGGTTTTGGTCGGATCTACATTTATGTATCTGTCTGTCCTCGGTCCTCGCTGTCCTCGATCCTCGTCCCTGTTTGTCCTCGGTCCTCGCTGTCCTCGATCATCGTCCCTGGTGGTCCTCGGTCCTTGATCATCGTATCTGGTGGTCCTCGGTCCTCGCTCGTCGTCCCTGGTAGTCCTTGGGCCTCGATCCTCGTTCCTGGTGGTGCTTGGTTGGCTCTGCTTCTTTTTCGAAAATCCTTTACTGCGTCGTGAAGCAGGCGGCCAAATCTTGCTGCTCCCACCTTGTTCAGATGAGCTCCATCCGCTGCAAACAGATGATCTTCACGGTAGAAGGCATCCCAAGTATTGATGAATCCAACGTTTTCCTCCCTGCAGAGTTCAGCCAGTCGACGATTTACAAACATACAAACATACATCCACACACACACAAACATACATCCACACACACACAAACATACATCCACACACATACAAGCATACATCCACACACACATATAAACATACATCCACACACACAAACATACATCCACACACACACAAACATACATCCACACACATACAAGCATACATCCACACACACATATAAACATACATCCACACACACACAAACATACATCCACACACACACAACCATACATCCACACACATACAAGCATACATCCACACACACACACAGCCCGTAGCCTAGTAGGTAGAGCTCTCGTCTCACACACGAGGGGTCGGGGGTTCAATCCCCGGCCGGGCGGAGACAAATTGGGCTTGTCTCCTTTCATGTGTTAGCCTCAGTTCACCTAGCTGTAAATAGGTACCTGGAATAAGTGGACGACGTTGTGACGTCCCATCTGGGGTTGGCAAAAATGGTACAAGGCGAGATGGGTATCATATGGTTCACCTAAGCTGATGGCTACCTAAGCCTTCGGGCGAGACGGTACCGTCTATAGTGAGAATGGTACCATACAGATCCACCCTAAGCCTTCGTTTCCGATGTCGCCAATTGGCTAAACAAAATACAGACTACACACACATCCACAGCCATTCCAACGATACATATAACACCTACACATATAGGAGGCGGGAAATAACGAGCATGCTCACTCCCGCAATACAACTAGAGTAAGTACAACTAGAGTAAGTACATATAAACATACATCCACACACACAAACATACATCCGCACACACACCTACATACATCCACACCCACACACACAAATACACTTCCACACACACACAAACATACATACATACACACACAACCATCCACACAAACATTAATAATAATAATAATAATCTTCTGGTTACTTATATAGCGCCCGTCTCTCCTCCTTCGAGGATTCGCAAGCGCTTGGCTTTCTTTAGTCTACCAGAGACCATTACCCATCCCCCTTGCTCATGGGGAGATGGTAACCGCCGGCTGTATCCCAGAAAAACTTTTCAATCTGAGCGGGGATTGAACGCGAGACCTTCAAGGTGGGAATCAGGCATGCTATCAACTGAGCCAGCCAGACGGCTGGCACACACACACACACACATATGCTGCCGACTGGGAGGCTCTCCGGCAGTATTTCTTTGATTTCCTATTGATTGATTTTTGTTTCCGTGGCCGGGGACCCTCGAAGAGTGCTGAATGCATAACAGAGGTAATTCTATCGGGTATGGAGGCATACATTCTATTTTATTTCTCTCAGAATAATGCAAACAAATCTTGGTTTACTCATGCATGTTCTACTGCTGTCCGCAATAAGGAGGAAGCATTCAAACGGTACCGATGCCTTAAAACTCAAGAATCTCTTTCTTCCTATGTTTCTGCCGGGAATCAAGCCAAATATGTCCTTCGGGCTTCGACTTGCCAAACACTCTTTCATAAATAATAAATGCACTGAACTATCCAACTCTGGGCGGGTGCCCGACCCCGAAAGGGGTTGAAATAGGGGAGCTATCCCCCCGCCAAAAGCGGCTTTCTAGGGCCTTTCCTAGCTGATGCTGAGAGGATTGGGTTCTAGTCATGTGGTGATGGGCTGGTCTATCAGAGTGAGAACTGAGCGATCTCTGCCATACCCATAGCTTTATCTGACTGTTCCTTTAACTTATATATTTTCTAGATCTCAAGTGACGGCGTCTTTTCCGTGGATTGACCTCCCAATCTACCAAGATTGGAAGCCAAAGCGTCACATTTTTCCCTTGCCCCTCAACTTTCTCTTCATAATTGCTGAGGGGCACAGGGCCCTGGGTGGGGCTTTGGTTTCCCGGGCGTTTCCGCACCCTCCTGAGCTCCCCGCCATGGAGTGGCTTCGGTCACCCAGGCTTTATTGTGGTCGGCAGGGAGGGTTCTGTGGGGGCGCTCGGTTATGGCCTTGGAATTGCTCGGGGCCTTGGGGCTGTTCGGCCAGGCAGCTTGGGGAACAACAACAACAACAACAACTATCCAACTCTAGCTCTTCCCAAGCTTTCTGGCATCTAGCCAAAAACCTCTCCAACAATTTTTCTTCCTCGTCTTTCCCTCCCCTTTTCCACTGATGGCACAACTGTTAACCGGCACAACCATCACTTCTTCCTTTGACAAAGCTGAACTCTTCGCTCAAACTTTCACTAGAAACTCAACCATGGATGATTCCAGTGCTATTCCTCCCTCTCCACCCCCTCTCCCCTACTTATGCCAAATATTCTAATCTCTTCTAAAGATGTACTTTCTGCCCTCTCTGGGCTTAATACTAAGAAGGCATACAGTCCGGATGGTGTTCCCCCTGTTGTACTCAAAAACTGTGCTTCCATGCTGACCCCCTGCCTAGGCAAACTCTTTCGTCTCTGTCTTTCCTCTAACATCTTCCCTTCTTGCTGGAAGTTTGCTCTCATTCAACCTGTCCCAAAGAAGGGTGACCGTTTTCAACCCTCCAACAATCGTCTAATTGCATGCTCTCATCTCTTGTATCTCTAAAGGTTTTGAAACTATTCTTACTTCCAAATTTCTTAAGCATTTCTCTTCTCATAATCTACTCTCAGATCGCCAGTATGGTTTCCTTAACCTCTGGGCTGCGCATAGGGGGTAGTATACACCACACGCCTGTGCGGAGGTATTTACAAAGTTTCCTCACTAAAATCATTATTTTACCATAAATATCATTAATACTTATCCATATGCGCCTATTTTACGTTTAATATGAAGATAGTAACATGTTACAACAATAAAACAAGTGGGAGAAGTGTTTCGATGGTCAAAATTGTGAATTGAAAGAGAGAGTTTCATTCATCAAGTGTGAGCCAGCCACCGTCACACCCTCCTCTCTCGAGGGTTGAGGTAGTACTGAGCTACTGAGTCACACACTCACTGTCTCTACCTTAACAGACACATGAACACACACTTTCATGTGGGGGGGGGGGAGGGGGAAAGGAGAGGATGTGGAGGAGTGATATGTGGCATGGCCGAGGGGCAAAAAAAAAAAAAAAATTCAAGTGCTACTGGGGTGTTTTAAATGTTTTTTTTAGGCCTAGGATCATAATTAAGAGTCTCCCCGCAGTCGCCCAGTAAAACTCATAAGAGTCTCCCCGTAGTTTCCGGGTTAAGGGTCACTCTACTGGTGATCTTCTTTCATATTGAGATGGGGGATAAAAGCACAATGGGAGATAGAAGCACCAAGACCAAAACAACTCCTGTCATCACGCCGCCAAGGCAAAAGGACATAAGAGCCTCCTCACCACGTCAGGCCCGGGTTGCCAGCATCACCTCACCACTTCCCGTGACCCCAGGAAAGGACATAACAGTGAGGTTATCAACTGACACCACCAGGGAAATAAGAGAGGTTCAATCAGGGAAAAGAAATCCTCCATAAAACCCAAACCACCATGTGCCCATCTTGCCCGGAGATGCACCACCACCATGGCGCGAATTCTGAGAAGTGCTACCACCATCGACATAGACCTTTCAGGTATTCTTATAACGGGAGGGTTGTTGGACAATGCCCAGAGGGGTCCTTCCAAACAGAGACCCACTCAAAAGAGGCGCCTGAACATCACGGCGCCTCTAAACAGGAAAAACTGTCCCCCTGAACCTGAACCTGAAGCAACTCCAGGAGCTGATCCTGTAGAAGCTACTGGAGGAGCTGCTGAAGAAACCAACTCAACTCCCGACACCTGCAGCAGAAGAAGAAGAGGCGATGGAGGAGACCCCTGCAGTCAACACCAACCCACCTGCAGAGCCTCCTTCACCTCCTTCAAAACCTGAAAAAGGTGCCTCCATGCCCCTCATTGAAATCGAACCAGTGAGGCAGGTAGAGGAGAAGAAACCAGACACCCCCAAGACCCCTCACCAATTGTTCATGGAAGTCTGCCTACCACACCTGTCTAAGGACTACAATATGACAATGAGTTATGCTTACAAGGACTGCATCACACCTGAATACCACGGATTCCTGAGTTACTGCATGGAAAACTGGAAGAAGGAAGGCTGCAATTGCTATTTTCACACAAAAGGCAAATACAACTACGTCGAATGCAGCCTAACAGTGGAGCAAGCTCTGAAGCAAGGCTTCCCGGACCTCCCGAGGAAATAAAATCACCACCACCTATCACCAACACCTCATCACCAGCGGGCTATTAGTACGGGACTCCCAGTCGGGCCGGGAGGATAAATATATGGCCTTAAATTCCCTACCCGTACAATAGCCCACAGTTCCAGCCTCCCAGCTCTCGACCCAGTGCCTCCCTGGTCGGGTCCAGCCGTCTTCTTAGTAATGCCGATCCCCCAAACTCTGAAAACCATCAGGCAGCCTGGACCAGTTAAGCCTGGACTCTTTTTCTCCTGCTAAAATTCACTTCATCCAACTAATTCTTGTCCTATCCCCACTTCCCCCCTAACCCCCTTTCGCTACTAATTTTGATTGATTGAGACCTTCCTCTAAGCACAACCGCCCTTCTAACACCGAGATCTGCAACCGTAAGGAACGACGAAACTGGTAAGACCTCTCCAGCCAAAACCATCATCAGACAGTTGGAACGATACTCTAGATCACACTGGTAGACTAGATATCTGCAAGACTTGTGATGATATCCGAAAAAAGTGCCTTGAGGGAGTAAAACACTGGTGTAACTACTCGACACATTTTCTCAAAGATAGCAAGAATTTATCGTATCCTTGTTGGGCCACACTGGTGCAACCCAACATCGAGCACTTTGCCTTGCTATAGGAATAACTATAACCCGAGTATGCAGCACTGGCCACGCGCTTTGGTTGTAGTAAACCTTGTCCCTCAGTAAGACTTGGTTGGAAGAGCGTAAGACACTGGTGAAACGGCTTCCCTCTAACTCAGGACTTTAGTAGTGGAGGGTGTAAGACACTGGTGAAACAACTTCCTACTTAGTCCTTACGATACGAGAGCGTAAGACACTGGTGTAACGGCTCGTATTCATAAATATCCCAAAACTCCAACATATAAGTTCCTCCAGAGACTCCCATAGAAGTCTAGGTCTGGTTTGCAAGAGAGAGCGTAAGACACTGGTGAAACGGCTCTTACTTTAATCTCATGATTCGAGAGTGTAAGACACTGGTGAAACGGCTCGCGTTCATGTAAGACCCTAACATCTACAGTCTTCAGAAGATCTACAAGGAAGTCTTCCCCTACTTTCTGTCACAGTCACACAACAGGACCACCCCCACGGATCAGGACGTCGTAGGGAATACCAGGCAGCCACGTCTTCAGATATCATCGGAACCTGCCTATATCTTCCCCTTGAGACACCTAGAGGATCCTCGATCGTGCTGCTATATATAACCTATCCATGTCTTATGTAACATTGCACTTCTACCTATATGATTTGTGTGAATAAGAATAATCATGTTTGTACTCTGTGTTATATTATACTCTATTACCTTCGTGCTTGTGTTCTTGTGTGTTCTTATCTTCTCCAGTCGAGTATGAACCTACCTATAAAGTCAATACAACCCTAGCAAAAACCTGGTATAACATATATCTTACTAACTCATGGTCATCCTCCTTTCAGGACTTCGGTGAGACCTTTTCTTTTGCTCTAGACATATCGAAGGTCTTCGATAGAGTTTGGCACAAATCTCTAATCTCCAAACTACCCGCCTTTGGTTTCTATCCCTCCATCTGCGCCTTTGTCTCTAATTTCCTTTCTGGCCGTTCCATAGCTGCGGTTGTGGAGGGCCATCGCTCACTTCCTCATCTTATCAACTCCAGTGTTTCTCAGGGCACTGTCCTATCTCCAATTCTCTTTTTGATTTTCATAAATTATCTTCTCAACTGTACCTCCAGTCCTATCCATTCATATGCAGACGACTCCACCATACACTATTCAATTAGTTTTCCAGAACGCCCCAGCAAGCAATCCCTAAAAGACAAACATACCATTTCTAATTGGGGCAGAGAAAATCTTGTTGCCTTTAATGCTTCCAAAACCCAATTTCTCCATCTATCTACCCATCATGAACTCCCAAAGGACTATCCCTTATACTTCAACAATATAAAAATCAACCCTTCATCTCTCTCAGTATTTCGGTGTCTCTTTCTCTTCTGCTCTCTCTTGGAAAGACCATATTACCAGTCTTGCTAAGGTGGCCTCCCAGAAGCTGGGAGTGCTCAACCACCTCAAGGGGTTCTTTACCTATGCACAGCTTCTTACTCTTTATAGGGGCACTGTGCGTCCTTGTATTGAGTATTGTTCACACATCCTCTCACACAGCACTTCTAGACAATGTAGATAGAAAAGCCTTTCGTATCATTAACTCCTGTCCACTCACCGACTCTCTGCAATCTCTCTCTCTTTGCCGCAATGTTGCATCTCTCTCGCTATTCTATCGCTACTACAATAATCAGTGTTCCTTAGAGCTCTGTCAGTGTATACCCCATCCTCTACGTAGGGTACATAGTACCCGTCTTGCAACATAATCCCACCCCTACTCTGTGCAACTCTCCAACTCAAGAGTGAAATGATAATCCCAATCTTTCTTCTATTCAACAACAGCTCTGGAACTCCCTCCCTGAATCCATCGTTCTCTCATCCTATAACTTAGATTGCTTCAAACTCTATGTGTCCAGGCATTTTGGCTCAACTGTTCATTGGTTTTGGCCCTGTCACTCTTTCAACTCTGGGGGAGGCACTCATCACAGACAGTTTTGCCTTTTGTCTCCCTCAGCCACATAGAACAAAAAAAAGTACACAAAGACAAATACACAACACACTTTCTTCCTGGTATCTAACCTCTTTAAAACACTTAAAGAGCGGGGCCCGATTTAAGTCCGTATCTAAAAAGCAGCAAGTTAGAAGCATTATTAAGTCTTTTAAATGGTTAAAATCGAGTGCAAATGGCCGGGAGCGCAGCAGGCCACACGGCCGACACCCAGGGCTTTCTGCCGCCCACTGACTCAGGCTCCCTCTGTTCTCGAGAGGCCGGCAGTGTAGCCAGTAGTGAGCGTACCTGGAAAAAATATGCGCTATACGCTAAACTCCCATGTCAGTGGTAGCACTGCATGAAAACGACAAGTGCTACGTAGCTCGTTCTGGTCTCATTTTGATGCTTGTAGCGCCTAGTTTTTTGCTGAATAAATTTCTTTTCATGCAGATACTTGATTGATCATTCAGGAGGGCCTGAATATGCCCAAAATAGCCCAAAACCCCCCGCTAGACGAGGGTTAATTTATTTTTTTATTATATTTCATTTTTATTTTTTTTACCATTAGACGATTTCCTTTAGCTTATAATTAATCAACCTCTAGGACTCAGAGGGGTAAATTTGATCTTAATACACCCTTTGAATATCATAGGTCCTTCTTAAACTGTATACAATCGTTTAAGGTAAATACGATCTCAATACACCCTATGAATAACATAGGTCCTTCAAAAACTGTATAAAATCGTATAGGGTAAATACGATCTCAAAATACCCTCTGAATAACATTGCGCCTTCTTAAACTGTATAAAGTCGTCTCTAAGGAAATTGCAATCTCAATTCACCCTCTCAATAACATAGGTCCTTCTTAAACTGTATATAGTCATCTAAGGTAAATACGATCTCAGTACACCCTCTGAATAGCATAGGTCCTTCTTAAACTGTATAAAATCGTCTAAGGTAAATACGATCTCGATACACACTCTGAATAACATAGGTCTTTCTTAAACTGCATAAGATCGTCTAGTTTTAGCCAGAACGCCGATATGTTATGTGAGTTGTAGGGGGTTGTAGGTTGTATCGAGGTAAGTTGTAGGGGGTTGTAGGTTGTATCGAGGTAAGTTGTAGGGGGTTGTAGGTTGTATCGAGGTGAGTTGTAGGGGGTTGTATCGAGGTAAGTTGTAGGGGGTTGTAGGTTGTATCGAGGTGAGTTGTAGGGGGTTGTAGGTTGTATCAAGGTAAGTTGTAGGGGGTTGTAGGTTGTATCGAGGTAAGTTGTAGGGGGTTGTAGGTTGTATCGAGGTGAGTTGTAGGAGGTTGTAGGTTGTATCGAGGTAAGTTGTAGGGGGTTGTAGGTTGTATCGAGGTAAGTTGTAGGGGGTTGTAGGTTGTATCGAGGTGAGTTGTAGGGGGTTGTAGGTTGTATCGAGGTGAGTTGTAGGGGGTTGTAGGTTGTATCGAGGTAAGTTGTAGGGGGTTGTAGGTTGTATCGAGGTGAGTTGTAGGGGGTTGTAGGTTGTATCGAGGTAAGTTGTAGGGGGTTGTAGGTTGTATCGAGGTAAGTTGTAGGGGGTTGTAGGTTGTATCGAGGTGAGTTGTAGGAGGTTGTAGGTTGTATCGAGGTAAGTTGTAGGGGGTTGTAGGTTGTATCGAGGTGAGTTGTAGGTTGTATCGAGGTGAGTTGTAGGGGATTGTAGGTTGTATCGAGGTGAGTTGTAGGGGGTTGTAGGTTGTATCGAGGTGAGTTGTAGGGGGTTGTAGGTTGTATCGAGGTAAGTTGTAGGGGGTTGTAGGTTGTATCGAGGTAAGTTGTAGGGGGTTGTAGGTTGTATCGAGGTGAGTTATAGGGGGTTGTAGGTTGTATCGAGGTGAGTTGTAGGGGGTTGTAGGTTGTATCGAGGTGAGTTGTAGGGGGTTGTAGGTTGTATCGAGGTAAGTTGTAGGGGGTTGTAGGTTGTATCGAGGTAAGTTGTAGGGGGTTGTAGGTTGTATCGAGGTAAGTTGTAGGGGTTGTAGGTTGTATCGAGGTAAGTTGTAGGG
The DNA here is from genome assembly GCA_032716605.1 of Paralithodes platypus. Lineage (NCBI taxonomy): Eukaryota > Metazoa > Arthropoda > Malacostraca > Decapoda > Lithodidae > Paralithodes > Paralithodes platypus. The sequence continues at coordinate 5,966,293 of CM064490.1, read as the reverse complement.
GGTTGTAGGTTGTATCGAGGTAAGTTGTAGGGGGTTGTAGGTTGTATCGAGGTGAGTTGTAGGAGGATGTAGGTTGTATCGAGGTAAGTTGTAGGGGGTTGTAGGTTGTATCGAGGTGAGTTGTAGGGGGTTGTAGGTTGTATCGAGGTGAGTTGTAGGGGGTTGTAGGTTGTATCGAGGTGAGTTGTAGGGGGTTGTAGGTTGTATCGAGGTGAGTTGTAGGGGGTTGTAGGTTGTATCGAGGTAAGTTGTAGGGGGTTGTAGGTTGTATCGAGGTAAGTTGTAGGGGGTTGTAGGTTGTATCGAGGTGAGTTATAGGGGGTTGTAGGTTGTATCGAGGTGAGTTGTAGGGGGTTGTAGGTTGTATCGAGGTGAGTTGTAGGGGGTTGTAGGTTGTATCGAGGTAAGTTGTAGGGGGTTGTAGGGTGTATCGAGGTAAGTTGTAGGGGGTTGTAGGTGTTATCGAGGTAAGTTGTAGGGGGTTGTAGGTTGTATCGAGGTAAGTTGTAGGGGGTTGTAGGTTGTATTGAGGTAAGTTGTAGGGGGTTGTAGGTTGTATCGAGGTGAGTTATAGGGGGTTGTAGGTTGTATCGCGGTAAGTTGTAGGAGGTTGTAGGTTGTATCGAGGTGAGTTGTAGGGGGTTGTAGGTTGTATCGAGGTGAGTTGTAGGGGGTTGTAGGTTGTATCGAGGTAAGTTGTAGGGGTGTAGGTTGTATCGAGGTGAGTTGTAGGGGGTTGTAGGTTGTATCGAGGTAAGTTATAGGAGGTTGTAGGTTGTATCAAGGTAAGTTGTAGGGGTTGTAGGTAGTATCGAGGTAAGTTGTAGGGGGTTGTAGGTTGTATCGAGGTAAGTTGTAGGGGGTTGTAGGTTGTATCGAGGTAAGTTGTAAGGGGTTGTAGGTTGTATCGAGGTAAGTTGTAGGGGGTTGTAGGTTGTATCGAGGTGAGTTGTAGGGGGTTGTAGGTTGTATTGAGGTGAGTTGTAGGGGGTTTAAGTTGTATCGAGGTAAGTTGTAGGGGGTTGTAGGTTGTATCGAGGTAAGTTGTAGGTGGTTGTAGGTTGTATCGAGGTAAGTTGTAGGGGGTTGTAGGTTGTATCGAGGTAAGTTGTAGGTTGTAGGGGTTGTAGGTTGTATGGAGGTAAGTTGTGGGGGGTTGTAGGTTGTATCGAGGTAAGTTGTAGGGGGTTGTAGGTTGTATCGAGGTAAGTTGTAGGGGTGTGTAGGTTGTATTGTGGTATGTTGTAGGGGGTTGTAGGTTGTATCGAGGTAAGTTGTAGGGGATTGTAGGTTGTATCGAGGTGAGTTGTAGGGGGTTGTAGGTTGTATCGAGGTAAGTTGTAGGGGGTTGTAGGTTGTATCGAGGTAAGTTGTAGGGGGTTGTAGGTTGTATCGAGGTAAGTTGTAGGGGGTTGTAGGTTGTATCGAGGTAAGTTGTAGGGGGTTGTAGGTTGTATCGAGGTAAGTTGTAGGGGGTTGTAGGTTGTATCGAGGTAAGTTGTAGGGGGTTGTAGGTTGTATCGAGGTGAGTTGTAGGGGGTTGTAGGTTGTATCGAGGTAAGTTGTTGTAGGTTGTATCGAGGTAAGTTGTAGGGGGTTGTAGGTTGTATCGAGGTAAGTTGTAGGGGGTTGTAGGTTGTATCGAGGTAAGTTGTAGGGGGTTGTAGGTTGTATCGAGGTAAGTTGTAGGGGGTTGTAGGTTGTATCGAGGTGAGTTGTAGGGGGTTGTAGGTTGTATCGAGGTAAGTTGTAGGGGGTTGTAGGTTGTATCGAGGTGAGTTGTAGGGGGTTGTAGGTTGTATCGAGGTGAGTTGTAGGGGGTTGTAGGTTGTATCGAGGTGAGTTGTAGGGGGTTGTAGGTTGTATCGAGGTAAGTTGTAGGGGGTTGTAGGTTGTATCGAGGTGATTTGTAGGGGTGGTTAGGTTGTATAGAGGTAAGTTGTAGGGGGTTGTAGGTTGTATCGAGGTAAGTTGTAGGGGTTGTAGGTTGTATCGAGGTGAGTTGTAGGGGGTTGTAGGTTGTATCGAGGTGAGTTGTAGGGGGTTGTAGGTTGTATCGAGGTGAGTTGTAGGGGGTTGTAGGTTGTATCGAGGTAAGTTGTAGGGGGTTGTAGGTTGTATTGAGGTAAGTTGTAGGGGGTTGTAGGTTTTATCGAGGTAAGTTGTAGGGGGTTGTAGGTTGTATCGAGGTGAGTTGTAGGGGGTTGTAGGTTGTATCGAGGTAAGTTGTAGGGGGTTGTAGGTTGTATCGAGGTGAGTTGTAGGGGGTTGCAGGTTGTATCAAGGTCAGTTGTAGGGGGTTGTAGGTTGTATCGAGGTAAGTTGTAGGGGGTTGTAGGTTGTATCGAGGTGAGTTGTAGGAGGTTGTACGTTGTATCAAGGTAAGTTGTAGGGGGTTGTAGGTTGTATCGAGGTAAGTTGTAGGGGGTTGTAGGTTGTATCAGGGTGAGTTATAGGGGGTTGTAGGTTGTATCGAGGTGAGTTGTAGGGGGTTGTAGGTTGTATCGAGGTGAGTTGTAGGGGCTTGTAGGTTGTATCGAGGTAAGTTGTAGGGGGTTGTAGGTTGTATCGAGGTAAGTTGTAGGGGGTTGTAGGTTGTATCGAGGTGAGTTGTAGGAGGTTGTAGGTTGTATCGAGGTAAGTTGTAGGGGGTTGTAGGTTGTATCAAGGTGAGTTGTAGGGGGTTGTAGGTTGTATCGAGGTGAGTTGTAGGGGGTTGTAGGTTGTATCGAGGAGAGTTGTAGGGGGTTGTAGGTTGTATCGAGGTGAGTTGTTGGGGTCTGTAGGTTGTATCGAGGTAAGTTGTAGGGGGTTGTAGGTTGTATCGAGGTAAGTTGTAGGGGGTTGTAGGTTGTATCGAGGTGAGTTATAGGGGGTTGTAGGTTGTATCGAGGTGAGTTGTAGGGGGTTGTAGGTTGTATCGAGGTGAGTTGTAGGGGGTTGTAGGTTGTATCGAGGTAAGTTGTAGGGGGTTGTAGGTTGTATCGAGGTAAGTTGTATGGGGTTGTAGGTTGTATCGAGGTAAGTTGTAGGGCGTTGTAGGTTGTATCGAGGTAAGTTGTAGGGGGTTGTAGATTGTATCGAGGTAAGTTGTAGGGGGTTGTAGGTTGTATCGAGGTGAGTTGTAGGAGGTTGTAGGTTGTATCGAGGTAAGTTGTAGGGGGTTGTAGGTTGTATCGAGGTGAGTTGTAGGGGGTTGTAGGTTGTATCGAGGTGAGTTGTAGGGGGTTGTAGGTTGTATCGAGGTGAGTTGTAGGGGGTTGTAGGTTGTATCGAGGTGAGTTGTAGGGGGTTGTAGGTTGTATCGAGGTGAGCTGTAGGGGGTTGTAGGTTGTATCGAGGTAAGTTGTAGGGGGTTGTAGGTTGTATCGAGGTGAGTTATAGGGGTTGTAGGTTGTATCGAGGTGAGTTGTAGGTGGTTGTAGGTTGTATCTAGGTGAGTTGTAGGGGGTTGTAGGTTGTATCGAGGTAAGTTGTAGGGGGTTGTAGGTTGTATCGAGGTAAGTTGTAGGGGGTTGTAGGTTGTATTGAGGTAAGTTGTAGGGGGTTGTAGGTTGTATTGATGTGAGTTATAGGGGGTTGTAGGTTGTATCGAGGTAAGTTGTAGGGGGTTGTAGGTTGTATCGAGGTGAGTTGTAGGGGGTTGTAGGTTGTATCGAGGTGAGTTGTAGGGGGTTGTAGGTTGTATCGAGGTAAGTTGTAGGTTGTATCGAGGTAAGTTGTAGGGGGTTGTAGGTTGTATCGAGGTAAGTTGTAGGGGCTGTAGTGTATCGGTGTAGGTTGTATCAAGGTAAGTTGTAGGGGGTTGTAGGTTGTATCAAGGTAAGTTGTAGGGGGTTGTAGGTTGTATTGAGGTGAGTTGTAGGGGTTTGTAGGTTGTATTAAGGTAAGTTGTAGGGGGTTATAGGTTGTATCGAGGTGAGTTGTAGGGGGTTGTAGGTTGTATCGAGGTGAGTTGTAGGGGGTTGTAGGTTGTATTGAGGTAAGTTATGGGGGGTTGTAGGTTGTATCAAGGTAAGTTGTAGGGGTTGTAGGTTGTATCAAGGTGAGTTGTAGGGGCTTGTAGGTTGTATCGAGGTAAGTTGTAGGGGGTTGTAGGTTGTATCGAGGTAAGTTGTAGGGGGTTGTATCGAGGTAAGTTGTAGGGGGTTGTAGGTTGTATCGAGGTAAGTTGTAGGGGGTTGTAGGTTGTATTGAGGTAAGTTGTAGGGGGTTGTAGGTTGTATTGAGGTGAGTTGTAGGGGGTTGTAGGTTGTATCGAGGTAAGTTGTAGGGGGTTGTAGGTTGTATCGAGGTGAGTTGTAGGGGGTTGTAGGTTGTATCGAGGTGAGTTGTAGGGGGTTGTAGGTTGTATCGAGGTAAGTTGTAGGGGGTTGTAGGTTGTATCGAGGTGAGTTGTAGGGGGTTGTAGGTTGTATCGAGGTAAGTTGTAGGGGGTTGTAGGTTGTATCGAGGTAAGTTGTAGGGGTTGTAGGTTGTATCGAGGTGAGTTATAGGGGGTTGTAGGTTGTATCGAGGTGAGTTGTAGGGGGTTGTAGGTTGTATCGAGGTGAGTTGTAGGGGCTTGTAGGTTGTATCGAGGTAAGTTGTAGGGGGTTGTAGGTTGTATCGAGGTAAGTTGTAGGGGGTTGTATCGAGGTAAGTTGTAGGGGGTTGTAGGTTGTATCGAGGTAAGTTGTAGGGGGTTGTAGGTTGTATTGAGGTAAGTTGTAGGGGGTTGTAGGTTGTATTGAGGTGAGTTGTAGGGGGTTGTAGGTTGTATCGAGGTAAGTTGTAGGGGGTTGTAGGTTGTATCGAGGTGAGTTGTAGGGGGTTGTAGGTTGTATCAAGGTGAGTTGTAGGGGGTTGTATATTGTATCGTGGTAGGTTGTAGGGGGTTGTAGGTTGTATCGAGGTGAGTTGTAGGGGGTTGTAGGTTGTATCGAGGTAAGTTGTAGGGGGTTGTAGGTTGTATCGAGGTAAGTTGTGGGGGGTTGTAGATTGTATCAAGGTAAGTTGTAGGGGGTTGTAGGTTGTATCGAGGTAAGTTGTAGGGGGTTGTAGGTTGTATCGAGGTAAGTTGTATGGGGTTGTAGGTTGTATCGAGGTAAGTTGTAGGGGGTTGTAGGTTGTATCGAGGTAAGTTGTAGGGGGTTGTAGGTTGTATTGAGGTGAGTTGTAGGGGGTTGTAGGTTGTATCGAGGTAAGTTGTAGGGGGTTGTAGGTTGTATCGAGGAAAGTTGTAGGGGGTTGTAGGTTGTATCGAGGTGAGTTGAAGGAGGTTGTAGGTTGTATCGAGGTAAGTTGTAGGGGGTTGTAGGTTGTATCGAGGTAAGTTGTAGGGGGTTGTAGGTTGTATCGAGGTGAGTTGTAGGGGGTTGTAGGTTGTATCAAGGTAAGTTGTAGGGGGTTGTAGGTTGTATCGAGGTGAGTTGTAGGGGATTGTAGGTTGTATCGAGGTAATTTGTAGGGGGTTGTAGGTTGTATCGAGGTGAGTTGTAGGGGGTTGTAGGTTGTATCGAGGTAAGTTGTAGGGGGTTGTAGGTTGTATCGAGGTAAGTTGTAGGGGGTTGTAGGTTGTATCGAGGTGAGTTGTAGGGGGTTGTAGGTTGTATCGAGGTAACTTGTAGGGGGTTGTAGGTTGTATCGAGGTGAGTTGTAGGGGGTTGTAGGTTGTATCGAGGTAAGTTGTAGGGGGTTGTAGGTTGTATCGAGGTGAGTTGGTTGTAGGTTGTATCGAGGTAAGTTGTAGGGGGTTGTAGGTTGTATCGAGGTGAGTTGTAGGGGGTTGTAGGTTGTATCGAGGTAAGTTGTAGGGGGTTGTAGGTTGTATCGAGGTAAGTTGTAGGGGGTTGTAGGTTGTATCGAGGTAAGTTGTAGGGGGTTGTAGGTTGTATTGAGGTAAGTTGTAGGGGGTTGTAGGTTGTATCGAGGTGAGTTGTAGGGGGTTGTAGGTTGTATCGAGGTAAGTTGTAGGGGGTTGTAGGTTGTATCGAGGTGAGTTGTGGGGGGTTGTAGGTTGTATCGAGGTGAGTTGTAGGGGTTGTAGGTTGTATCGAGGTAAGTTGTAGGGGGTTGTAGGTTGTATCGAGGTGAGTTGTAGGGGGTTGTAGGTTGTATCGAGGTAAGTTGTAGGGGGTTGTAGGTTGTATCGAGGTAAGTTGTAGGGGGTTGTAGGTTGTATCGAGGTGAGTTGTAGGGGTTGTAGGTTGTATCGAGGTAAGTTGTAGGGGGTTGTAGGTTGTATCGAGGTGAGTTGTAGGGGGTTGTAGGTTGTATCGAGGTAAGTTGTAGGGGGTTGTAGGTTGTATCGAGGTAAGTTGTAGGGGGTTGTAGGTTGTATCGAGGTAAATTGTAGGGGTTTGTAGGTTGTATCGAGGTGAGTTGTAGGGGTTGTAGGTTGTACCGAGGTAAGTTGTAGGGGTTTGTAGGTTGTATCGAGGTAAGTTGTAGGGGGTTGTAGGTTGTATCGAGGTGAGTTGTAGGGGGTTGTAGGTTTTATCGAGGTAAGTTGTAGGTGGTTGTAGGTTGTATCGAGGTAAGTTGTAGGGGGTTGTAGGTTGTATCGAGGTAAGTTGTAGGGGTTTGAGGTTGTATCGAGGTAAGTTGTTGGGGGTTGTAGGTTGTATCGAGGTAAGTTGTAGGGGATTGTAGGTTGTATCGAGGTAAGTTGTAGGGGGTTGTAGGTTGTATCGAGGTAAGTTGTAGGGGAGGTGTTGTAGGTTGTAGGTTGTATCGAGGTGAGTTGTAGGGGGTTGTAGGTTGTATCGAGGTAAGTTGTAGGGGGTTGTAGGTTGTATCGAGGTGAGTTGTAGGGGGTTGTAGGTTGTATCGAGGTAACTTGTAGGGGGTTGTAGGTTGTATCGAGGTTAGTTGTACGGGGATGTAAGTTGTATCGAGGTGAGTTGTAGGTTGTATCGAGGTAAGTTGTAGGGGGTTGTAGGTTGTATCGAGGTAAGTTGTAGGGGGTTGTAGGTTGTATCGAGGTGAGTTGTAGGAGGTTGTAGGTTGTATCGAGGTAAGTTGTAGGGGGTTGTAGGTTGTATCGAGGTGAGTTGTAGGGGTTCTAGGTTGTATCGAGGTAAGTTGTAGGGGTTGTAGGTTGTATCGAGGTAAGTTGTAGGCGTCCGTAGGTTGTATCGAGATGAGTTGTAGGGGGTTGTAGGTTGTATCAAAGTAAGTTGTAGGGGGTTGTAGGTTGTATCGAGGTGAGTTGTAGGGGTTGTAGGTTGTATCGAGGTAAGTTGTAGGGGGTTGTAGGTTGTATCGAGGTGAGTTGTAGGGGGTTGTAGGTTGTATCGAGGTAAGTTGTAGGGGGTTGTAGGTTGTATCGAGGTAAGTTGTAGGGGGTTGTAGGTTGTATCGAGGTGAGTTGTAGGGGGTTGTAGGTTGTATCGAGGTGAGTTGTAGGGGGTTGTAGGTTGTATCGAGGTGAGTTGTAGGGGGTTGTAGGTTGTATCGAGGTGAGTTGTAGGGGTTGTAGGTTGTATCGAGGTGAGTTGTAGGGGGTTGTAGGTTGTATCGAGGTTGTAGTTGTAGGGGGTTGTAGGATGTATCGAGGTGAGTTGTAGGGGGTTGTAGGTTGTATCGAGGTAAGTTGTAGGGGGTTGTAGGTTGAGGGTGAGTTGTAGGGGGTGTAGGTTGTATCGAGGTAGTTGTAGTTGTAGGGGTTGTAGTTGTATCGAGGTAAGTTGTAGGGGGTTGTAGGTTGTATCGAGGTAAGTTGTAGGGGTTGTAGGTTGTATCGAGGTAAGTTGTAGGGGTTGTAGGTTGTATTGAGTAGTTGTAGGTTATAGGGGTTGTAGGTTGTATCGAGGTAATTGTAGGGGGTTGTAGGTTGTATCGAGGTAAGTTGTAGGGGGTTGTAGGTTGTATCGAGGTGAGTTGTAGGGGGTTGTAGGTTGTATCGAGGTAAGTTGTAGGGGGTTGTAGGTTGTATCGAGGTAAGTTGTAGGGGGTTGTAGGTTGTATCGAGGTAAGTTGTAGGGGGCTGTAGGTTGTATTGAGGTGAGTTGTAGGGGGTTGTAGGTTGTATCAAGGTAAGTTGTAGGGGGTTGTAGGTTGTATCTAGGTGAGTTGTAGGGGGTTGTAGGTTGTATTGATGTAAGTTGTAGGGGGTTGTAGGTTGTATCGAGGTAAGTTGTAGGGGGTTGTAGGTTGTATCGAGGTAAGTTGTAGGGGGTTGTAGGTTGTATCGAGGTGAGTTATAGGGGGTTGTAGGTTGTATCGAGGTGAGTTGTAGGGGGTTGTAGGTTGTATCAAGGTGAGTTGTAGGGGCTTGTAGGTTGTATCGAGGTAAGTTGTAGGGGGTTGTAGGTTGTATCGAGGTAAGTTGTAGGGGGTTGTATCGAGGTAAGTTGTAGGGGGTTGTAGGTTGTATCGAGGTAAGTTGTAGGGGGTTGTAGGTTGTATTGAGGTAAGTTGTAGGGGGTTGTAGGTTGTATTGAGGTGAGTTGTAGGGGGTTGTAGGTTGTATCGAGGTAAGTTGTAGGGGGTTGTAGGTTGTATCGAGGTGAGTTGTAGGGGGTTGTAGGTTGTATCGAGGTGAGTTGTAGGGGGTTGTAGGTTGTATCGAGGTAAGTTGTAGGGGGTTGTAGGTTGTATCGAGGTGAGTTGTAGGGGGTTGTAGGTTGTATCGAGGTAAGTTGTAGGGGGTTGTAGGTTGTATCGAGGTAAGTTGTAGGGGGTTGTAGGTTGTATCGAGGTGAGTTGTAGGGGGTTGTAGGTTGTATCGAGGTGAGTTGTAGGGGGTTGTAGGTTGTATCGAGGTGAGTTGTAGGGGGTTGTAGGTTGTATCGAGGTAAGTTGTAGGGGGTTGTAGGTTGTATCGAGGTAAGTTGTAGGGGGTTGTATCGAGGTAAGTTGTAGGGGGTTGTAGGTTGTATCGAGGTAAGTTGTAGGGGGTTGTAGGTTGTATCGAGGTTGTAGGGGGTTGTAGGTTGTAGAGGTAAGTGGTGGGGGTTTGTAGGTTGTATGGAGGTGAGTTGTAGGGGGTTGTAGGTTGTATCGAGGTAAGTTGTAGGGGGTTGTAGGTTGTATCGAGGTGAGTTGTAGGGGGTTGTAGGTTGTATCGAGGTGAGTTGTAGGGGGTTGTAGGTTGTATCGAGGTAGTTGTAGGGGGTTGTAGGTTGTATGGAGGTGAGTTGTGGGGGGTTGTAGGTTGTATCGAGGTAAGTTGTAGGGGGTTGTAGGTTGTATCGAGGTAAGTTGTAGGGGGTTGTAGATTGTATCGAGGTAAGTTGTAGGGGGTTGTAGGTTGTATCGAGGTAAGTTGTAGGGGGTTGTAGGTTGTATCGAGGTTATTGTAGGGGGTGTAGGTTGTATCGAGGTGAGTTTGTAGGGGGTTGTAGTAGGTTGTATCGAGGTAAGTTGTAGGGGGTTGTTGTATCGAGGTAAGTTGTAGGGGGTTGTAGGTTGTATCGAGGTGAGTTGTAGGGGTTGTAGGTTGTATCGAGGTAGGTTGTATCGAGGTAAGTGTAGGGGGTTGTAGGTTGTATCGAGGTGAGTTGTAGGGGGTTGTAGGTTGTATCGAGGTAATTGTAGGGGGGTTGTAGGTTGTATCGAGGTGAGTTGTAGGGGTTGTAGGTTGTATCGAGGTGTGTAGGGGGTTGTAGGTTGTATCGAGGTGAGTTTGTAGGGGGTTGTAGGGGTTGTATCGAGGTAAGTTGTAGGGGGTTGTAGGGGTGGTTGTAGGTTGTATCGAGGTAAGTTGTAGGGGGTTGTAGGTTGTATCGAGGTGAGTTGTAGGGGGTTGTAGGTTGTATCGAGGTTGTAGGGGGTTGTAGGTTGTATCGAGGTAAGTTGTAGGGGGTTGTAGGTTGTATGAGGTAAGTTGTAGGGGGTTGTAGGTTGTATCGAGGTAAGTTGTAGGGGTTGTAGGTTGTATCGAGGTAGTTGTAGGGGGTTGTAGGTTGTATCGAGGTGTTTAGGGGGTTGTAGGTTGTATCGAGGTAAGTTGTAGGGGTTGTAGGTTGTATCGAGGTTGTAGGGTTGTAGTTGTATCGAGGTGAGTTGTAGGGGGTTGTAGGTTGTATCGAGGTAAGTTGTAGGGGTTGTAGGTTGTATGAGGTAAGTTGTAGGGGGTTGTAGGTTGTATCGAGGTAGTTGTAGGGGGTTGTAGGTTGTATCGAGGTAGTTGTAGGGGGTTGTAGGTGTTGATCGGTTTGTAGGGGGTTGTAGGTTGTATCGAGGTAAGTTGTAGGGGGTTGTAGTGTATCGAGGTAGTTGTAGGGGTTGTAGGTTGTGGTGTGTAGGGGTTGTAGGTTGTATCGAGGTGTTGTAGGGGGTTGTAGGTGTATCGAGGTAAGTTGTAGGGGGTTGTAGGTTGTATCGAGGTAAGTTGTAGGGGGTTGTAGGTTGTATCGAGGTAAGTTGTAGGGGGTTGTAGGTTGTATCGAGGTGAGTTGTAGGAGGTTGTAGGTTGTATCGAGGTAACTTGTAGGGGGTTGTATCGAGGTGAGTTGTAGGGGGTTGTAGGTTGTATCGAGGTGAGTTGTAGGGGGTTGTAGGTTGTATCGAGGTAAGTTGTAGGGGGTTGTAGGTTGTATCGAGGTAAGTTGTAGGGGGTTGTAGGTTGTATCGAGGTAAGTTGTAGGGGGTGTAGGTTGTATCGAGGTAAGTTGTAGGGGTTGTAGGTTGTATCGAGGTAAGTTGTAGGGGGTTGTAGGTTGTATCGAGGTAAGTTGTAGGGGGTTGTAGGTTGTATCGAGGTGAGTTGTAGGGGGTTGTAGGTTGTATCGAGGTAAGTTGTAGGGGGTTGTAGGTTGTATCGAGTGGTAAGTTGTAGGGGGTAGTAGGTTGTATCGAGGTAAGTTGTAGGGGGTTGTAGGTTGTATCGAGGTAAGTTGTAGGGGGTTGTAGGTTGTATCGAGGTGAGTTGTAGGGGGTTGTAGGTTGTATCGAGGTAAGTTGTAGGGGGTTGTAGGTTGTATCGAGGTGAGTTGTAGGGGGTTGTAGGTTGTATCGAGGTAAGTTGTAGGGGGTTGTAGGTTGTATCGAGGTAAGTTGTAGGGGGTTGTAGGTTGTGGAGTAAGTTGTAGGGGGTTGTAGGTTGTATCGAGGTAAGTTGTAGGGGGTTGTAGGTTGTATCGAGGTAGTTGTAGGGGGTTGTAGGTTGTATCGAGTTGAGTTGTAGGGGGTTGTAGGTTGTATCGATGTAAGTTGTAGGGGGTTGTAGGTTGTATCTAGGTAAGTTTTAGGGGGTTGTAGGTTGTATCAAGGTAAGTTGTAGGGGATTGTAGGTTGTATCGAGGTAAGTTGTAGGGGCTTGTAGGTTGTAACGAGGTAAGTTGTAGGGGGTTGTAGGTTGTATCGAGGTAAGTGTAGGGGTTGTAGGTTGTATGTAAGTTGTTGTGGGTTTGTAGGTTGTATCGATGAGTTGTAGGGGGTTGTAGGTTTGTATCGAGGTTGTAGGGGGTTGTAGGTTGTATCGAGGTAAGTTGTGGGGGTTGTAGGTTGTATCGAGGTAGTTGTAGGGGGTTGTAGGTTGTATCGAGGTAAGTTGTAGGGGGTTGTTTGTAGGTTGTAGGTTGTATCGAGGTGTTGGTGGGGTTGTAGTTGTAGGGTAAGTTGTAGGGGGTTGTATCGAGGTAGTTGTAGGGGTTGTAGGTTGTATCGAGTGTAGGGGGTTGTAGGTTGTATCGAGGTGTTGTAGGGGTTGTAGGTTGTATCGAGGGAAGTGTAGGGGGTTGTAGGTTGTATCGAGGTAAGTTGTAGGGGGTTGTAGGTTGTATCGAGGTGTTGTAGGGGGTTGTAGGTTGTATCGAGGTGAGTTGTAGGGGGTTGTAGGTTGTATCGAGGTAGTTTGTAGTGTGGTTGTAGGTTGTATCGAGGTCAGTTGTAGGGGGTTGTAGGTTGGAGCGAGGTAAGTGATAGGGGGTTGTAGGTTGTAATCGTGTAAGTTGTAGGGGGTTGTAGGTTGTATCGAGGTAAGTTGTAGGGTTGTAGGTTGTATCGAGGTAAGTTGTAGGGGGTTGTAGGTTGTATCGAGGTAAGTTGTAGGGGTTGTAGGTTGTATCGAGGTAAGTAGTAGGGGGTTGTAGGTTGTATCGAGGTAAGTTGTAGGGGGTTGTAGGTTGTATCGAGGTAAGTTGTAGGGGGTTGTAGGTTGTATCGAGGTAGTTGTAGGGGGTTGTAGGTTGTATCGAGTGTAGTTGTAGGGGGTTGTAGGTTGTTGAGGTAAGTTGTAGGGGTTGTAGGTTGTATCGAGGTAAGTTGTAGGGGGTTGTAGGTTGTATCGAGGTAATTGTAGGGTTGTAGGTTGTATCGAGGTGAGTTTGTTGTAGGGGTTGTAGGTTGTATCGAGGTGAGTTGTAGGGGTTGTAGGTTGTATCGAGGTAAGTTGTAGGGGGTTGTAGGTTGTATCGAGTAAGTTGTAGGGGGTTGTAGGTTGTATCGGTAGTTGTAGGGGGTTGTAGGTTGTATCGAGGTGAGTTGTAGGGGGTTGTAGGTTGTATCGAGGTAATTGTAGGGGGTTGTAGGTTGTATGAGGTAAGTTGTAGGGGGTTGTAGGTTGTATCGAGGTAAGTTGTAGGGGGTTGTAGGTTGTATCGAGGTGAGTTGTAGGGGGTTGTAGGTTGTATCGGGTAGTTGTAGGGGGTTGTAGGTTGTGAGTTGTAGGGGTTGTAGGTTGTATCGAGGTGTTGTAGGGGTTGTAGGTTGTATTGAGGTAAGTTGTAGGGGTTGTAGTTGTTGAGTAAGTTGTAGGGGGTTGTAGGTTGTAGGGGGGTTGTAGGTTGTAGTTGTATCGAGGTAGTTGTAGGGGGTTGTAGGTTGTATCGAGGTAGTTGTAGGGGTTGTAGGTTGTATCGAGGTAAGTTGTAGGGGGTTGTAGTTGTATCGAGTGTAGTTGTAGGGGGTTGTAGGTTGTATCGAGGTAGTTGTAGGGGGTTGTAGGTTGTATCGAGGTAAGTTGTAGGGGGTTGTAGGTTGTATCGAGGTAAGTTGTGATTGTAGGTTGTAGGTAGTTGTAGGGGGGGTTGTAGGTTGTATCGAGGTGAGTTGTAGGGGTTGTAGGTTGTATCGAGGTAAGTTGTAGGTTGTATCGAGGTAGTTGTAGGGGTTGTAGGTTGTATGAGGTGTTGTAGGGGTTGTAGGTTGTATTGTAGGTAGTTGTAGGGGGTTGTAGGTTGTATCGAGGTAAGTTGTAGGGGGTTGTAGGTTGTATCGAGGTAAGTTGTAGGGGGTTGTAGGTTGTATCGAGGTAGTTGTAGGGGTTGTAGGTTGTATCGAGGTGAGTTGTAGGGGGTTGTAGGTTGTATCGAGGTAAGTTGTAGGGGGTTGTAGGTTGTATCGAGGTAAGTTGTAGGGGTGAGGGTTGTATCGAGGTAAGTTGTAGGGGGTTGTAGGTTGTATCGAGGTGAGTTGTAGGGGGTTGTAGGTTGTATGAGGTGAGTTGTAGGGGGTTGTAGGTTGTATCGAGGTAGTTGTAGGGGGTTGTAGGTTGGAGGTTTGTAGGTTGTAGGTTGTATCGAGGTAAGTGTAGGGGGTAGGTTGTATCGAGGTAAGTTGTAGGGGGTTGTAGGTTGTATCGAGGTAAGTTGTAGGGTTGTAGGTTGTGAGTGAGTTGTAGGGTTGTAGGTTGTATCGAGGTGAGTTGTAGGGGTTGTAGGTTGTATCGAGGTAAGTTGTAGGGGGTTGTAGGTTGTATCGAGGTGAGTTGTAGGGGGTTGTAGGTTGTATCGAGGTGAGTTGTAGGGGGTTGTAGGTTGTATCGAGGTAAGTTGTAGGGGGTTGTAGGTTGTATCGAGGTAAGTTGTAGGGGGTTGTAGGTTGTATCGAGGTAAGTTGTAGGGGGTTGTAGGTTGTATCGAGGTAAGTTGTAGGGGGTTGTAGGTTGTATCGAGGTAAGTTGTAGGGGGTTGTAGGTTGTATCGAGGTAAGTTGTAGGGGGTTGTAGGTTGTATCGAGGTAAGTTGTAGGGGTTGTAGGTTGTATCGAGGTAAGTAGTTGTAGGGGGTGGTAGGTTGTATCGAGGTAAGTTGTAGGGGGTTGTAGGTTGTATCGAGGTGAGTTGTAGGGGGTTGTAGGTTGTATCGAGGTAAGTTGTAGGGGGTTGTAGGTTGTATCGAGGAAGTTGTAGGGGGTTGTAGGTTGTATCGAGGTAAGTTGTAGGGGGTTGTAGGTTGTATCGAGGTAAGTTGTAGGGGGTTGTAGGTTGTATCGAGGTAGTTGTAGGGGGTTGTAGGTTGTATCGAGGTAAGTTGTAGGGGGTTGTAGGTTGTATCGAGGTAAGTTGTAGGGGGTTGTAGGTTGTATCGAGGTGAGTTGTAGGGGGTTGTAGGTTGTATCGAGGTAAGTTGTAGGGGGTTGTAGGTTGTATCGAGGTGAGTTGTAGGGGGTTGTAGGTTGTATCGAGGTGAGTTGTAGGGGGTTGTAGGTTGTATCGAGGTAAGTTGTAGGGGGTTGTAGGTTGTATCGAGGTGAGTTGTAGGGGGTTGTAGGTTGTATCGAGGTAAGTTGTAGGGGGTTGTAGGTTGTATCGAGGTGAGTTGTAGGGGGTTGTAGGTTGTATCGAGGTAGTAGGGGGTTGTAGGTTGTATCGAGGTAAGTTGTAGGGGGATGTAGGTTGTATCGAGGTGAGTTGTAGGGAGGTTGTAGGTTGTATCGAGGTAAGTTGTAGGGGGTTGTAGGTTGTATCGAGGTAAGTTGTAGGGGGTTGTAGGTTGTATCGAGGTAAGTTGTAGGGGGTTGTAGGTTGTATCGAGGTAAGTTGTAGGGGGTTGTAGGTTGTATCGAGGTAAGTTGTAGGGGGTTGTAGGTTGTATCGAGGTAAGTTGTAGGGGGTTGTAGGTTGTATTGAGGTAAGTTGTAGGGGGTTGTAGGTTGTATCGAGGTAAGTTGTAGGGGGTTGTAGGTTGTATCGAGGTGAGTTGTAGGGGGTTGTAGGTTGTATCGAGGTAAGTTGTAGGGGGTTGTAGGTTGTATCGAGGTGAGTTGTAGGGGGTTGTAGGTTGTATCGAGGTGAGTTGTAGGGGGTTGTAGGTTGTATCGAGGTAAGTTGTAGGGGGTTGTAGGTTGTATCGAGGTGAGTTGTAGGGGGTTGTAGGTTGTATCGAGGTAAGTTGTAGGGGGTTGTAGGTTGTATCGAGGTGAGTTGTAGGGGTTGTAGGTTGTATCGAGGTAAGTTGTAGGGGATTGTAGGTTGTATCGAGGTACGTTGTAGGGGGTAGGTTTTATGGAGGTAAATTGTAGGGGGTGGTAGGTTGTATCGAGGTGAGTTGTAGGGGTTGTAGGTTGTATCGAGGTAAGTTGTAGGGGGTTGTAGGTTGTATCGAGGTGAGTTGTAGGGGGTTGTAGGTTGTATCGAGGTAAGTTGTAGGGGGTTGTAGGTTGTATCGAGGTAAGTTGTAGGGGGTTGTAGGTTGTATCGAGGTAAGTTGTAGGGGGTTGTAGGTTGTATCGAGGTAAGTTGTAGGGGGTTGTAGGTTGTATCGAGGTAAGTTGTAGGGGGTTGTAGGTTGTATCGAGGTGAGTTGTAGGGGTTGTAGGTTGTATCGAGGTAAGTTGTAGGGGGTTGTAGGTTGTATCGAGGTAAGTTGTAGGGGGTTGTAGGTTGTATCGAGGTAAGTTGTAGGGGGTTGTAGGTTGTATCGAGGTAAGTTGTAGGAGGTTGTAGGTTGTATCGAGGTGAGTTGTAGGGGGTTGTAGGTTGTATCGAGGTAAGTTGTAGGGGGTTGTAGGTTGTATCGAGGTGAGTTGTAGGGGGTTGTAGGTTGTATCGAGGTAACTTGTAGGGGGTTGTAGGTTGTATCGAGGAAAGTTGTAGGGGGTTGTAGGTTGTATCGAGGTGAGTTGTAGGAGGTTGTAGGTTGTATCGAGGTAAGTTGTAGGGGGTTGTAGGTTGTATCGCGGTAAGTTGTAGGGGGTTGTAGGTTGTATCGAGGTGAGTTGTAGGGGGTTGTAGGTTGTATCGAGGTAAGTTGTAGGGGGTTGTAGGTTGTATCGAGGTGAGTTGTAGGGGATTGTAGGTTGTATCGAGGTAATTTGTAGGGGGTTGTAGGTTGTATCGAGGTGAGTTGTAGGGGGTTGTAGGTTGTATCGAGGTAAGTTGTAGGGGGTTGTAGGTTGTATCGAGGTAAGTTGTAGGGGGTTGTAGGTTGTATCGAGGTAAGTTGTAGGGGGTTGTAGGTTGTATCGAGGTAAGTTGTAGGGGGTTGTAGGTTGTATCGAGGTGAGTTGTAGGGGGTTGTAGGTTGTATCGAGGTAAGTTGTAGGGGGTTGTAGGTTGTATCGAGGTAAGTTGTAGGGGGTTGTAGGTTGTATCGAGGTGAGTTGTAGGGGGTTTGTAGGTTGTATGGAGGTAAGTTGTAGGGGGTTGTAGGTTGTATCGAGGTAAGTTGTAGGGGGTTGTAGGTTGTATCGAGGTAAGTTGTAGGGGGTTGTAGGTTGTATCGAGGTAAGTTGTAGGGGGTTGTAGGTTGTATCGAGGTAAGTTGTAGGGGGTTGTAGGTTGTATCGAGGTAAGTTGTAGGGGGTTGTAGGTTGTATCGAGGTAAGTTGTAGGGGTTGTAGGTTGTATCGAGGTGAGTTGTAGGGGGTTGTAGGTTGTATCGAGGTAAGTGTGGGGGGTTGTAGGTTGTATCGAGGTAAGTTGTAGGGGGTTGTAGGTTGTATTGAGGTAAGTTGTAGGGGGTTGTAGGTTGTATCGAGGTGAGTTGTAGGGGGTTGTAGGTTGTATCGAGGTAAGTTGTAGGGGGTTGTAGGTTGTATCGAGGTGAGTTGTAGGGGGTTGTAGGTTGTATCGAGGTGAGTTGTAGGGGGTTGTAGGTTGTATCGAGGTAAGTTGTAGGGGGTTGTAGGTTGTATCGAGGTAAGTTGTAGGGGGTTGTAGGTTGTATCGAGGTGAGTTGTAGGGGTTGTAGGTTGTATCGAGGTAAGTTGTAGGGGGTTGTAGGTTGTATCGAGGTGAGTTGTAGGGGGTTGTAGGTTGTATCGAGGTGAGTTGTAGGGGGTTGTAGGTTGTATCGAGGTAAGTTGTAGGGGGTTGTAGGTTGTATCGAGGTAAGTTGTAGGGGGGTTGTAGGTTGTAACGAGGTAAGTTGTAGGGGGTTGTAGGTTGTATCGAGTTGTAGGGGGTTGTAGGTTGTATCGAGGTAAGTTGTAGGGGGTTGTAGGTTGTATCGAGGTGAGTTGTAGGGGGTTGTAGGTTGTACCGAGGTGAGTTGTAGGGGGTTGTAGGTTGTATCGAGGTAAGTTGTAGGGGGTTGTAGGTTGTATCGAGGTAAGTTGTAGGGGGTTGTAGGTTGTATCAAGGTGTAGGGGGTTGTAGGTTGTATCGAGGTAAGTTGAAGGGGGTTGTAGGTTGTATCGAGGTAAGTTGTAGGGGGTTAGGTTGTATCGAGGTAAGTTGTAGGGGGTTGTAGGTTGGTATCGAGGTAAGTTGTAGGGGGTTGTAGGTTGTATCGAGGTAAGTTGTAGGGGGTTGTAGGTTGTATCGAGGTAAGTTGTAGGGTGTAGGTTGTATCGAGGTTTGTAGGGGTTGTAGGTTGTATCTAGGTAAGTTGTAGGGGGTTGTAGGTTGTATCGAGGTAAGTTGTAGGGGGTTGTAGGTTGTATCGAGGTGAGTTGTAGGGGGTTGTAGGTTGTATCGAGGTAAGTTGTAGGGGGTTGTAGGTTGTATCGATGTGAGTTGTAGGGGGTTGTAGTTTGTATCGAGGTAAGTTGTAGGGGGTTGTAGGTTGTATCGAGGTAAGTTGTAGGGGGTTGTAGGTTGTATCGAGGTAGTTGTAGGGTGTTGTAGGTTGTATCGAGGTGAGTTGTAGGGGGTTGTAGGTTGTATCGAGGAAGTTGTAGGGGGTTGTAGGTTGTATCGAGGTAGTTGTAGGGGGTTGTAGGTTGTATCGAGGTGAGTTGTAGGGGGTTGTAGGTTTTTATCGAGGTAAGTTGTAGGGGGTTGTAGGTTGTATCGAGGTAGTTGTAGGGGGTTGTAGGTTGTATCGAGGTGAGTTGTAGGGGGTTGTAGGTTGTATCGATGGTGAGTTGTAGGGGGTTGTAGGTTGTATCGAGGTAGTTGTAGGGGGTTGTAGGTTGTATCGAGTAAGTTGTAGGGGGTTGTAGGTTGTATCGAGGTAAGTTGTAGGGGTTGTAGGTTGTATCAAGGTAAGTTGTAGGGGGTTGTAGGTTGTATTGAGGAAAGTTGTAGGGGGTTGTAGGTTTTATCGAGGTAAGTTGTAGGGGGTTGTAGGTTGTATCGAGGTAGTTGTAGGGGGTTGTATGTTGTATCGATGTGTGTTGTAGGGGGTTGTAGGTTGTATCGAGGTAAGTTTGTAGGGGTTGTAGGTTGTATCGGTGAGTTGTAGGGGGTTGTAGGTTGTATCGAGGTTGTGTAGGGGTTGTAGGTTGTATCGAGGTGAGTTGTAGGGGATTGTAGGTTGTATCGAGGTGAGTGTAGGGGGTTGTAGGTTGTATCGAGGTAAGTTGTAGGGGGTTGTAGGTTGTATCGAGGTAAGTTGTAGGGGGTTGTAGGTTGTATCGAGGTGTAGTTGAGGTTGTATGGTTGTTTGTAGGTTGTCGAGGTTGTTTAGGGGGTTGTAGGTTGTATCGAGGTAGGTAGGGGGTTGTAGGTTGTATCGAGGTAAGTTGTAGGGGGTTGTAGGTTGTATCGAGGTGAGTTGTAGGGGGTTGTAAGGTTGTATCGAGGTGAGTTGTAGGGGTTGTAGGTTGTATCGAGGTGTAGTTGTAGGGGGTTGTAGGTTGTATCGAGGTGAGTTGTAGGGGGTTGTAGGTTGTATCGAGGTGAGTTGTAGGGGGTTGTAGGTTGTATCGATGGTACGTGTAGGGGTTGTAGGGGGTTGTAGGTTGTATCAAGGTAGGTAGGAGTTTTAGTTGTAGGTGAGGGGGATTGTAGGTTGTATCGAGGTGAGTTGTAGGGGGTTGTAGGTTGTATCGAGGTGAGTTGTAGGGGGTTGTAGGTTGTATCGAGGTAAGTTGTTGATTGTAGATTCAGTGTCTGGATTTGTAGGCTGTAGCGCCACCACCAGCTTTTAACTAATAACCTTATGCTTTCACTTAAGGGGAGGTTTTTAGTTATTTCGTTACACCTCCATCAAGCTTAACATTACACCCCCTATATCCCCTTTCAAGATAAATTTGTACATTTTTCGGCAGAAAAATTTCCCGGCCGAAGGCCGGTTCCTCTTAAAATACAGGCTCGCTATCGTTCGCCAGGAAAAAATCGACACCTTAATGGCACGAAAAGTCTTAAAATTGACAGAAATGGGGTGAAAGTTCTTAAAATCGCCAAACTAATGGAGCGAACGTCTTAAAATATCAAAAGCAATGGCGCTAACCAAGAGGGAGAAAGGGGTCAAGAAAAAAATCCCTCAAGTGGAAATCTCACCTTAAACATTAGGCTATTCAATGTGCAGTTGGGTCTGAGTACATGATTAGATTAATATCCAGTATTCAATGTGCAGTTGGGTCTGAGTACATGATTAGATTAATATCCAGTATTCGAGAAATGGATATAAAATCGTAGTCATGTACACTCGGATACCATAGTTTCTAGCCCACTCACCAGAATTCGTGAACCCTCTATGTTTGTATCTATGCAATTAAAACTATTATGATTAATTTTTGTATAGAACTTGCTTTACAATAAATAGTATATATAGTTTTGTAGTTGATGTAAAGAATATTATATACTATTAAGTATAAAGTTATAAGTATATATATTAAGTATAAGTATTAAGTATATTAAGAAGTATATTATACTAACAGAGAGCATGAGTATACAATATAATATTATACTGTATACTCATGCTCTCTGTTAGTATATTATACTAACAGAGAGCATGAGTATACTGTATAATATACTAACAGAGAGCATGAGTATACTGTATAATATACTAACAGAGAGCATGAGTATACAGTATAATATACTAACAGAGAGCATGAGTATACTGTATAATATACTAACAGAGAGCATGAGTATACTGTATAATATACTAACAGAGAGCATGAGTATACTGTATAATATACTAACAGAGAGCATGAGTATACAGTATAATATACTAACAGAGAGCATGAGTATACTGTATAATATACTAACAGAGAGCATGAGTATACAGTATAATATACTAACAGAGAGCATGAGTATACAGTATAATATACTAACAGAGAGCATGAGTATACTGTATAATATACTAACAGAGAGCATGAGTATACTGTATAATATACTAACAGAGAGCATGAGTATACAGTATAATATACTAACAGAGAGCATGAGTATACTGTATAATATACTAACAGAGAGCATGAGTATACTGTATAATATACTAACAGAGAGCATGAGTATACTGTATAATATACTAACAGAGAGCATGAGTATACAGTATAATATACTAACAGAGAGCATGAGTATACTGTATAATACTAACAGAGAGCATGAGTATACAGTATAATATACTAACAGAGAGCATGAGTATACTGTATAATATACTAACAGAGAGCATGAGTATACAGTATAATATACTAACAGAGAGCATGAGTATACTGTATAATATACTAACAGAGAGCATGAGTATACAGTATAATATACTAACAGAGAGCATGAGTATACTGTATAATATACTAACAGAGAGCATGAGTATACTGTATAATATACTAACAGAGAGCATGAGTATACTGTATAATATACTAACAGAGAGCATGAGTATACTGTATAATATACTAACAGAGAGCATGAGTATACTGTATAATATACTAACAGAGAGCATGAGTATACTGTATAATATACTAACAGAGAGCATGAGTATACAGTATAATATACTAACAGAGAGCATGAGTATAATATATACTAACAGAGAGCATGAGTATACAGTATAATATACTGTATAATTATATAACAGAGAGCATGAGTATACTGTATAATATACTAACAGAGAGCATGAGTATACAGTATAATATACTAACAGAGAGCATGAGTATACTGTATAATATACTAACAGAGAGCATGAGTATACGTATAATATACTAACAGAGAGCATGAGTATACTGTATAATATACTAACAGAGAGCATGAGTATACTGTATAATATACTAACAGAGAGCATGAGTATACAGTATAATATACTAACAGAGAGCATGACTGTAATATACTAACAGAGAGCATGAGTATACAGTATAATATACTAACAGAGAGCATGAGTATACTGTATAATATACTAACAGAGAGCATGAGTATACTGTATAATATACTAACAGAGAGCATGAGTATACAGTATAATATACTAACAGAGAGCATGAGTATACTGTATAATATACTAACAGAGAGCATGAGTATACTGTATAATATACTAACAGAGAGCATGAGTATACAGTATAATATTATGTATATGTTGTCAATAAACGAAACCTGGATATTACAGTAGTGATTGATTTTTTTTTCTATGTGGATGAGGGAGACAAAGGCAGAACTGCCCGAGATCAAGGGACGTTCGAGCCAAAATGCCTGGACACACAGAGTTTGAAGCAATTTAAGTCAGGATAAGGGAAAGACTGATTCTGGGAGAGAGTTCCAGAACTTCCCTGTGCCCCTGTACACACACACACACATATACAATACATTTGGGTCCGTTCAGCTGCGATAATTTCTCTGTATGGTAATTTCCGAGCACTATACAAGTAGTCATAATATGACTACTTTTATAGTGCTCGGAAATTACCATACAGAGAAATGATCGCAGCTGAACGGACCCAAATGTATTGTATATGTGTGTGTGTGTGTGTGTGTGAGTGTGTGTGTGTGTGTGTGTGTGTGTGTGTGTGTGGGGGGGGGGGGAAATTGTAATTTTGTCGTGTAGATTTGTGTGTGTGCGTGTGTGTCAGAGAGAGAGAGAGAGAGAGAGAGAGTTACATAGACTACACAGACCTTGCGGTCTCTACTATAGGCAGTCCGGACTTAATGCTAACATAGACTTTGTTACAAATTGGAAGGTAATAATAGCAAAGCAGAGAGAGAGTGAGAGAGAGAGGGAGTTAGAGTTACATATATACACAGACTACACAGACCTTGCGGTCTCTACTAGGCAGTCCGGACTTAATGCTAACATAAATTTTGCTACAAAGTAGAAGGTAAGAATAGGAAAGCAGAAAGAGAGAGAGGTATATGTTGGTGTGGTGTAGCACAGTAGGCCTATGTGTGTTAAGGGGAGATGGGTCGTTTTTCTGGTCCTCTTCCTCCCTCGTTTTCAGACCCATTTGTTTTGAGATTATAAGACGTTCGGCCCATTAGTTTGGCGATTTTAACATCTTTCGCCCCATTTCGTTGTCAATTTGAAGACCTTTCGTGACATTTAGGTGTCGATTTTTTTCCTGTCGTGCGAAAGCGGGCCTGAAATTTTAAGAGTAATCGGCCTTCGGCCGGGACAGTTTTTACCGAAAAAATTACAAATTTATCTTGAAAGGGGGTCTAGGGGGGGGGGGGTTCTAAGTTTGATGAAGGTCTAGCGAGGAAACTAATAAAAAAAGGAATATATGAAATAATAGAACAAAAAAAAAATTGTCTACCGAAAAAAGTACACATTTATTTTTAATTTAGAAAGGGGATCTAATGGATGTTTTTTTTTAAAGTTTGATGGAGGTCTAGGGAGGAAACTAGAAAAATAATAAATAAATGAAAAAAAACAAAAAAAAAAAAAAAATCGACCAAAAAGCGAGCCATCCCCCCTTAGCCCCT
Organism: Paralithodes platypus; assembly: GCA_032716605.1. Classification (NCBI taxonomy): domain Eukaryota; kingdom Metazoa; phylum Arthropoda; class Malacostraca; order Decapoda; family Lithodidae; genus Paralithodes; species Paralithodes platypus. The sequence continues at coordinate 5,943,636 of CM064490.1, read as the reverse complement.
TCTGTACCGGCAAGTCCTTTTCACTTTATTTAGGCTGATATTAGACGATTATATTCAGGTTAAGAAGGACGTCTACCAATTAAAAAGCTATAAACTATCTCAATTAATCCTTTTAGCTACCATATTATCCTTCCTAAGCTACATATAAAATCGTCTAAATTTAACTGAAATAAAATACAAAAGACGTCACCGGTAAAGAAGGGGTTATAACTTCTTTTGTACCGGCGAAATCTATATAATTTTGTTCTAGTTATATTTAGAGGATTTTGTGCAGTTTAAGAAGGATCTGTGGTAGTCAATTTAAGGGTAACCACATAATAGAACGGAAAGATAGTGTGAAAGACCTTGGGGTATTAATGTCTGAAAATATGGGTTTCAAAGTACATAACCAGGTCAAAGTGGCGGCTGCGAAACGTCTAACGGGTTGGATTCTGCGTACTTTTAAAACACGCGGTGAATTGCCAATGATAACGCTCTTCAAATCTCTAGTGCTACCGCGGCTTGAATACTGTAGCGTATTAACATCCCCATACAAAGCAGGTGAAATAAATGACGTAGAGAGTGTACAAAGAAATTTCACTTCGCATATAAGTTCGATAAAACATCTACACTATTGGGAGCGTTTAAGAGCACTGAATCTGTACTCACTGGAACGTAGAAGAGAACGTTACCTAATAATATACACGTGGAAAATCGCAGAGGGTTTAGTACCAAACCTACATACTCCGATAGTCATGAAATTCAGTGATAGGAGAGGCTGGGAATGCGAAATCCCCCGGATGAATAACAGGGGTGCTATGGGCTCTCTGCGAGACGGCTGGTTATCACACAGAGGCCCACGTCTCTTCAACAAACTCCCACGGCGAGTAAGAGACATGAGGGACATCTCGTTAGACAACTTCAAGAGAGCCCTAGATGTCGAACTGCAAAAAGTGCCAGACGAGCCCATCCTCGCAAGGGAACGAGCTGTCGCCTCAAACAGTCTACTGCACCAAATCACCACCCATAACGAGGGGCGTCGCGCTCCTTGGTGCCGCTAGAAGAGCGGCGAACACATCCAAAGGTATCCAAAGGTAAAGGTTAAGCGAGATAGTTCGAAGCCTGTTGATTGCTAGAGGTCCTTCCTAAGCTGAATAAAATAATCTAATAGTTGCCAGAATATAATGAAAAGGACGTCACCGGTACAGAAGGGGTTAATATCAGCAACTGATTACACCAAAATGGCACAATAAGGTCTTTATATTGACAAAGAAATGGGACGAAAGGTCTTAAAATGGCCAAACTAATGAAATGAGCGTCTTGTAATCTCAAAAGGTAATGGGACTAAACATGAGGGAGAAAGAGCAACTACCAACCCCTTAACCCTTTCACTATCGGGGATGTATGTTGTTTTTATTTCAGCTATATTTGGACGATTGTATGCAGCTTAGAAAGGATCTGTGGTCGTTAAAAGTGTTAATTAAGATAGTTTGTAGCCTCTTAATGACTACACGTCCATCCTAAGCTGAATAAAATCGTCTAATATAATTGCCGGAATATCAATAAAAGAGGAATAGGTACTGAAGGAGTTCATGTTAACCCCTTGAAGGAAGTTGAAGCTCTGACGCGTTTTAGCAGTTTACTTTGGCTATCATTAGATGCTTGTATGCAGCTTAGGAAGAATCTGTGGGTATTACAAGGTTATATAGTATCTCAATCAACCCTTTGACTTCCATATACCGTTAATAATCTGACTAAAATCGTCTAATAGTAGCCAGAAAACAGAACAGAAAAGCGTATTGTAGATTGAGAGGGTTAAGGGAGCTCAGACGGTATTGTGCAGCATAATTTACTGGTTCGGCTCAATGGTTTAACACCTTAAGAGCAGGTGGTGGAGTATATTTCACTGTGCTACTCAGGGGGGGGGGGTTTACCATAAATGGGGTTATTTCCGTGCTCTTTCTCATGCATAAACAAGACCCAGAGCGTAATACAAGTATGTATCCCTGAAAGGGCGTAAATTGAGCTTTCCAATGACACCCGAACCATCCTTCTACGATCACTGGTTGTCTTGCAACGATCGTGCAACCGAAGGGCAAAATTGCTAAAATACGGTAATTTCTTTATATAATTACGTATGTAGCGAGGGAGTGAGGCTGGATGTAAGTGGAGTACATCTCAGTTGGTCCACGGCGGCCGTGGCGAGCGGTCATGAGGTAACCCATGCTCCTCCTGTCACTCGTCTCTCTCTCAGAGCAAATATTGCGCCAAAATTACACTCGGACTTAAGTCGGGCCCCGCCACTTAGTCCAAATTTTTCGATACGGACTTAAGTCAGGCCCCGATAGACAAGGGTTAAGGAGGGAGTTTATTTTATTTTATTTTTTCTATGTGAATGAGAGAGACAAAAGGCATAACTGCCTGCAGCGAGTGTCTCCCCCAGAGTTGAAAGAGTGACAGGGCCAAAATCAAGGGACGTTCGAGCCAAAATGCCTGGACACACGGAGTTTGAAGCAATTTAAGTCATAGGAAGAGGGAAAGACTGATTCTGGGAGAGAGTTCCAGAGCTCAGCAGTTGAATAGAAGAAAGTCTGAGAATAGCATTTCACTCTTGGGTTGGAGAGTTGCACAGAGTAGGGGTGGGATTGAGTTGCAAGGAGGGTACTACGTACCCTACGTAGAGGAGGTGGTATACACTGGGAAAGCTCCGAGGAACACTGATTATTGTAGTAGCGAGAGAGATGCAACATTGCGGCGAAGCGAGAGAGAGAGATTGCAGAGAGTTGGTGAGTGGAAGGGAGTTAATGATACGAAAGGCTTTCCTTTCTACTTTGTCTAGGAGTGCGGTGTGAGAGGATCCTCCCCACACATGTGAACAATACTCAATACAAGGACGTACTGTGCCCCTGTACAGAGCAAGAAGCTGCACAGGCGTAAAGAACCCCTTGAGGCGGATGAACACACCCAGCTTCTGGGAGGCTGCCTTAGCAAGACTGGTAATATGGTCCTTCCAAGTGAGAGCAGAAGAAAAAGAGACACCGAGAGCATTGAGAGAAGATGAAGGGTTGATTTTTGTATTGTTGAAGAATAAGGGATAGTCTTCTTGAGGTTCCTGATGGGTAGTAAGATGGATAAATTGAGTCTTGGAAGCATTAGATGCAACAAGGTTTGCTCTCTAAACCTCTATCAAACTTTAAAAAAACACCCACAAGACCCCCTTCGATAATAATTTGTCCATTTTTGGTAGAAAAATGTCCAGGCCGAAGGCCGATTCCGCTATCGCTCGCCAGGAAAAAAATTGACACCTTAATGGCACGAATTAAAGGTCTTAATATTGGCAAACGAATGGGCCAAAAGGTCTGAAAATCGGCAAACTAATGAGGCGAATGTCTTTAAATCTCCTAACTAACCCGGGAGCTGCGGGGAGACTCTTAAGAGTTCCCCCGGCGCACTGCGGGGAGACTCTTAAGAGTCAGAGAAAATAAAAATCAACTTTTGACATCGAAAAAAAAAAAAAATTTTATATTTTTTTTTTTTTTTTTATTTTTTTTTGGCCCCTGGGCCATGCAAAATCTCAGTCCTCTACCTCCCCTCCTTCCCCACTTTCCTCCTCCTTCAGTTATCACCTATTTTCCCTGTTATTCCCTTATTCTGAGGTATATTTTCGTGCTAACATTAGAAATCCGATTGGAGGGTGTGGTCATCACTGATAGCAAGCGAGTGCAAGAGAGAGAGAGAGAGTATCGATCGACTGTGTCTCAGTGGCCTTGGGGGAAATTGGCGGGAAAGCAGATTGCCTCACCCATACATTATACAACTCGCGGGCTATATCTCCGATTTTGACCATCCAAACGCTGTTTTCACTCGTTTTATTGTTGTTTCAGGTTAATACCTTTATAATCAACCCATAATAGGCGCATATGGATAAGTATTAATGCTATTAATGGCACAATGAATATTTTAGTGGCGGAAACACCTCAAATACGTCAGCACAGGGGGACGTTTCCAATTACCCCCATGCGCACTTCAGAGGCTAATAGGGCTAAACACAAGGGAGGAGGAGGACTCTAAAAACCAACTGCCTCCCCTTAATGGGTTAATCCCTTCAGCAAGTTGTCGTAATTTTCATCCTATTCTGTTTACCATTAAGGGGAGATGGGCTGGTTTTTCTGGCCCCCTTCTCCCTCGTGTTTAATCCCATTGGTTTCTAGATTTTAAGACGTTTAACTCATTAGTTTGGCAATTTTATGACTTAACACCCCATTTCTTTGTCAATATTAAGACCTTTCGTGCCATTTAAGTGTCGTTTTCTTCCTGGCGAGCGATAGCGATCCTGAAATTTTAAGGGTAATTGGCCGGGACATTTTTCTACCGAAAAATGTACAAATATAGCTTGAAGGGGGTCTACGGAATGTATTTGTTTAGCTTGATGAAGGTCTAGTGAGAAAACAACAAAATATATGAATATATAAATAAATAACCCCCCAAAATAACTACTGTCCCCTTAATTGATTTTCTTCACCTTATAACCTACCTTCATAGGACTCAAAGGGTAAAGTACGATCTCCATACACCCTCTGAACAACATATAGGTCCTTCTTAATTTAACCCTAAAGTACCAGTTCCGTTCTTTTTATCATAGTCTGGCTTCTGTTAGGTGATTTTATTTAGCTTACGAAGGACCTCTAGCAATATTTATGCTTCAAACGATCTCAACCATCTCATTTAACTATACCACAGATCCTTCCTTAGCTGCATAGTATCGTCTAAATATAGCTAGAATACAATATAACACACGTCGCTGGTATTCAAAGGATTAATTTACCAGTTCCGTTCTTTGTATTATAGACTGGCTACTAATATACGATTTCAGTAAGTTTAAGGGGAGGCTGATGGACTGTTGAAGTTAAGGGGAGATGGGTCGTTTTTCTGGTCCCCTTTCTCCCTCGTGTTAATTGACATTCGGCCCATTAGTTTGGCGATGTTAACACCTTTCGCCCCATTTCGTTGTCAATTTTAAGACCTTTCGTGCCATTTAGGTGTCGATTATTTCCTGGCGAGCGATAGCGAGCCTGAAATGTTAAGAGGAACCGTCCTTCGGCCGGGACATTTTTCTACCGAAAAATGTACAAATTTATGTTGAAGGGGGGTCTAGGGGCTTGATGGAGGTCTAGCGAGAAAACTAAGAAATACAGGAATACAGTCAATTAATTAATAAAAAATAAAAAGGTCCGTCTCCCCTTAAGGGTGGATGGGCCGGTTTTCTGGACCATTTTCTCCCTTATGTTTAGCCCCATTAGTTTTCAGATGTTAAGATGTTTGCCCCATTAGTTAGTCGATTTTAAGACCTTTCGCCCCATTTCTTCGTCAATATTTAGACCTTTCGTGTTATTTAGGTGTCGATTTTTTTCCCTGGCGAACGATAGTGAGCCTTTAATGTTGGAAGAACCGGCCTTCGGCCGGGAGTTTTTTCTGCCGAAAAATGTACCAATTAATCTAAGATCTAAACATCTAATGGATGTTTTTTTTTTTAATTTGATAGAGGTCTAGGGAGGAAACTAGAAAAATAACGAATACATGCAAAAATCGCCCAAAAAGTGAACCATCTCCCCTTAAGAAGGGTCCCCGGCAATTAACAGGCTTTGGACTATCTTAATTAACCCTTCTTAACCCGGGAACTGCGGGAAGACTCTTAAGAGTCAGGGGAAAAAAAAATCCATTTAAAACACCCAAAAAAACATTATTTTATTTTTTATTTTTTTTATTTTATTTTTTTTTGATTGCCCCTGGGCCATGCCAAATATCACTCCTCCACCTCCCCTCCTTCCCCACTTTCCTCCCCTCCTTCAGTTATCACCTATTTTCCCTGTTATTCCCTTATTCTGTGGTATATTTTCGTGCTAACATTAGCGAGTTGCAAGCAGGGCATTGTCATCACTGTTAGCAAGCGAGTGCAAGAGAGAGAGAGAGAGTATCGATCGACAGTCTCTCTCCAGAGGTGGAGAAAAGTGGTGGGAAGTGAGGTTGCCTCAGCCATACATTATGTAACTCCCGGCCTGTATCGCCGATTTTGACCATCCAAACGCTGTTTCCACTTGTTTTATTGTTGTAACAGGTTAATACCTTTATAATCAACCTATAATATGCGCATATGGATAACTATTAATGCTATTTATGGTAAAATAACGATGTTAGTGATGGGAACAGCTCAAATACGTCAGCACAGGAGTGTGGTGTCTCATACCCCCCATGCGCACTTCAGAGGTTAAGATGCACAAAATCGTCTAAATACAGCTAGAATAAAATGAAAAAGATGTCGCCGGTACAGAGGGGGTTAAATTCCATAACATTTTTTAATTTAAGGGGAGGCAGTTTTTTTTTTCGAGTCCTCCTCCTCCCTCATGTTCAGCCCTATTAGTTATGAGATTTCAAGACATTCACCCCATTAGTTTGCTGATTTTCTGACCTTTTTCCCCATTTCTATGCCAATATTAAGACCTTTCGTGCCAGTTAGGTGTCTATTTTTTTTCCTGGTGAGCGATAGCGAGCCTGTATTTGAAGAGGAAGTGGCCTTCGGCCGGGACATTTTTCTACCTAAAAATGTACACATTGATATCGAAGGGGGGTCTTGTGGGTGTTTTTTGTAAGCTTGATAGAGGTTTACAGAGCAAACTAAACCTTCTTAAACCATTGAGCCGAACCAGTAAATTATGCTGCACATTACCGTCTGAGCTCCCTTAACCAGAATAAAATGTAAATACAGTAGGTGTCATCGTTCTGAAAGAGTTGGCCCCTTATATATGTACAGTCGCGCTAATAAGTCATGTCTCGGCACCAAGTATGTTTTGATCAATAATTGGTATCAGCAATATCTAAGCTTCATTTCTTCATATCGAGTGAAATATACAAACATGTTCCTACACTTACCCACCCTATTGAACATCTGACAGACATTAATACAGCACAGAGCAAGCCAAACGTAATGACAGCTGTGAGAATTTAGACGATGTTATGAAGCTCAGGAAGGAGATAATATTATATAGTCTATTCGCTGTAAGTAGGCGAGACATCGTAACATCTGTCCTCTGTAACTCAAAAAGGACTAGAGCAAATTGGCTGTAAATGTTCACATCTATTCTTTAACTGACTCTTCCCAAATGGTAGAAATATTAGCTCGATTACTCTAGTCGTTTTTTAGTTACAGAGGATAGAGGTAATGATTTCTCGCCTACTTAGAGTGCATAGACTATAGTAGCTAAAAGGATTAATTGAGATAGTCTGTATACTGTTTGAAGTGGTAGACATCCTTCTCAAGCTGAATTAAACCGTCTAGTATTTGGCAGAATATAATGAAAATCACCGCTACTGAAGGGGTTATATTAATTTATGTTTTAGTTTCCTCCCTAGAACTCCTTCAAACTTTAAAAAAAAAACATCCATTAGATCCTGCTTCGAAATTAATTTGTAAATTTTTCGGTGAAAAATGTCGGCCGAAGGCCGGTTTCTCCACAATTACAAGCTCGCTATCGCTCGCCAGGAAAAAATCGACACCTAAACGGCACGAAAGATCTTAATATTGACAAAGAAATGGGGCGAAAGGTCTTAAAATCGACAAACTGATGGGGCAAACTTCTTAAAATCTCAAAACTAATGGGGATAAGCATGTGTAAGAAAGGGGACCAGAAAAACGGTCCATCTCCCCTTAAGAACACTGTATATACGTCATAGCAAGGGTTGATTTATTCCCAGCCTGTATGCCATGTGAACACTGTTGCAGGGAACAATGGTGTATTCCACAAATGGCAGCATTAATTTATGTATCCCTGAAATTGCTATGCATTGAGTTGATCGCAGCTGAATGGACTCTTGTCGATATGAAACAATGGTTTGATCTCTTGTTATATATTTGTATATATCTGTGTATACAGTTTATAAATATATACAATACTTTCTCACTTTACAGTGAGGAAGTACATGAACGAAGGCGGTGCTGGTTGGGGGGAGGGGCGTCGACTGACTGGGGACAGAGGTGCATGGGGGCGGTTCGTTCGTGGCCACCCCTTCGGGGATCACGGCGTCAGGCAATAGATAGATAGATAGATAGAATACTTTCTCTCATATTCAGTATATACATATACTGTACTGTATAATTATGAGAGTGCTTGTGTGCGTGTGTGGGGAGGGAGGGGTAAATTACAGTAGGCGTATACTGTATAGGCGAATGATTACTCAACATGAAATTAGAGTGGAAAATAGAGCAGCTTTGTAATGAAAAACTAATACCCCCTCCTCCTCCCTATTGATAGTGCCGGCTATTATGAGCAGCGCAATAAATATAATTAAGGACATAAATGTTGCAGGGTGATCTGGCATTGTCGCTGAGATGATAAAAGCCTCAGGTGACATAGGAGTAAGATGGGGCACTGAGCTAATGAACTCCATCATTAGAGAGGAGAGAATCCAAGGTGTTTGGCATAAAAGTGTAGGAGAAAACTTAATAAAGGCATGGGGGATTCGTTAGATAGGGAAAATTATATGGGCCTGCCAATGCTGCACCAAGTTATGGAAGTCTGTGAGAGAATCTTTGAAGGTATGATCAGGGAAAGCATTTTTATGAATTATATGCAGTTTGGGTGTATACTTTCTTTCGCACAGGATCTCGCCTTAATTTAAGCTCAAGTCACAGACGAGGAGTTTATGTTGGGAGATACATTGTTCGCTCAGGATGACCTTTAGGCCTACACCTCGCTGGTGTAGTGACTAGCGTCTCGGACTTCCACCCAGAAGGTCCGGGATCGCGCCCACGCTCGGCGCATTAAAGATTTTTCACAAGCACTGAGTCGTTATCATCCCTCATGAGCAAGGGGATGGGGTAGTAGTACAGGACCCCAATGGAAATACGCCTAATCATCCTTATTGGGCTATCCTTAGCTGGCTTAGCATGCACTAGCTTTAAGAACTATTATTTTCCTGAACAAACTTCCAGTCTTTCCTGTTCACTAAAAAGTAATCTATCTGGCTACTGGTGCCCCCAGCACTATATGTGATCAGATGATTTAGCCTTTTCTTGAACTTAGTATTACACACAACCATGTTGAGTGCAACACAGGACTCCAGTATAAATTTGCCTTCTAGATTTCTTCTTCCATACCCTTTCCCACCATGCACACCCTCGTAGGCCTACCCATCAGCACATGCTCCCACATGCCCATTTAGGTCACCAACTACGACTGTAGTGTCATACTCAGAGAGTTCCAAAAGGCCTCTTTCAGCTCGCTTTAATCCAACCTGTGGGGCATATGCCGATATCACATTTATCATTCTTTCACCAACTTTCAATTTTAGAACAATCAATCTTCCATTTACTCACTTTAGCTCAATAACACTCTTCTCCCTCTCCTCAGATACCAGTACACCCACTCCTCTTCATCCCCGTTCCAATATAACCGGTATATATATTTTTTTTTCCACAATCCAATGTGCACCACACCCCTATAACCAGGTCTTGTATAATTGTCTTTACCTTGTGGGTTTTTGTTTTTGTTTTTTGTTTTTTTTTGCAATACGTTAGCAGCCAGATATTCCTCCTTGCTGCCTCCATTCTTCTCTTATGATAAAACTTAAAACTCTTAAAACTGTTCCCCAGCACCTCCGTCAACTTGGTGATCCACAAGGAGACAGGAAGGGGGAGGAGGAGGAACTAGGAAGGATGGAGGTGTCAGAGGAGCTTAGGGAGTTTGGTGGAGGAGAAAGAGGAGGAGTAGGCTACACCACCCTCAAGGAGACTGACCACAGCGAGGTTGGACAGTGGAAGGAGACGCACATAAAGAGGGTTAGTATCATAGGTGTACTGTATGTGATTAAACACTTTCTCTCTCCCTCAATCTTCCTTTCCCTCATCCTATGACTTAAACTGCTTCAAGTTCCATGTGTCCAGACATTTTGACTCTAACGTACCTTGAATTTGGCTCTCTATCACTCTTTCAACTTTGGGGGAGACACTTGATACATGCAACTTTGCCTTTGCACAGCAAATTGCACCGGTACTGTAAGGGTTAAGTCCAATGATAACTTCTATCAATTGTTGTTGCTGTCTGACCGAGCAGCCCCAAGGTCCCGATCAAGGCCAAGGCCATAAACGAGCGCCCCCACAGAACCATCCCTGCTTACCACTAATAAAGCCCATGTGACCGAAACCACTCCAAGGCAAGGAGCTGAGGAGGGTGCGGAAACGCCTGGGAAACCAAAGCCCCACCCAAGGCCCTGTGCCCATCAGTAATTATGAAGGGAAAGTTGAGGGGCAAAGGAAAAATGTGAAACTTCCGTGCTGACTCCCTGCCTAGGCAAACTCTTTCGTCTCTGTCTCTCCTCTAACGTCTTCCCTTCTTGCTGGAAGTTTGCTCTCATTCAACCTGTCCCAAAGAAGGGTGACCGCTCTCAACCCTCCAACTATCGTCAAATTGCTCTCATCTCTTGTATCTCTAAAGTTTTGGAAACTATTCTTGCTTCCAAATTTCTTAAGCATTTCTCTTCTCATAACCTACTCTCAGATCGCCAGTATGGGTTCCTTAGCCTCTCAGCTGCACAGCCCCTGTAGTATACACCATACCCCTGTGCGTAGGTATTTAGATACATTCCTCACTTAAATCGTTAATTTACCATAAATATAATTAATACTTATCCATTATGCGCCTATTTTACGTTTAATATGAAGATAGTAACATGTTACAACAATGAAACAAGTGGGAATAGTGTTTGGGGGGTGAGAAACATGAAATATTGCAGAGCGATTCATTCATGAAGTTGACAGGGAGCGAGAGTACACCCTCCCTCCAGCAGTAGCAGATCAGACAGCCACATAGGAAGGTGAACCCTTCATGCGGCCGTGGTAATTAATACAGTGACATATACAGTGACAGTTCGATACTGTATGATAATTAGTGTGTGTACCATTATATATTTTCGCTATTCTTATTCTTTATTCTTTTACAGGAAAGAATATAATCACAGGAATATAGCTCAATCTAATTGCTTTTATAATATAGTGCAAAGCTGTAGGTATTTCCCAGTCGGGTAGCTACAATACCTACAAAGACAATCAATAACTCAAACCAGCCCCTAATTAAGCATAATCTATTTTGTTGGTAATTAAACCCTAGAAAAACCCAACAGTGTCTTTACTTCAAATCAATACCTTAACAAGTTACCTTTCAACATGTTTTTACAGTGAAAACCTCAACTACAAGCATAAACCTCAACTACAAGCATAAACCTCAACTACAAGCATAAACCTCAACTACAAGCATAAACCTCAACTACAAGCATAAACCTCAACTACAAGCATAAACCTCAACTACAAGCATAAACCTCAACTACAAGCATAAACCTCAACTACAAGCATAAACCTCAACTACAAGCATAAACCTCAACTACAAGCATAAACCTCAACTACAAGCATAAACCTCAACTACAAGCATAAACCTCAACTACAAGCATAAACCTCAACTACAAGCATAAACCTCAACTACAAGCATAAACCTCAATTACAAGCATAAACCTCAACTACAAGCATAAACCTCAACTACAAGCATAAACCTCAACTACAAGCATAAACCTCAACTACAAGCATAAACCTCAACTACAAGCATAAACCTCAACTACAAGCATAAACCAGGACAATTAAGGTAAGAGGTAAAAAGGGCAACCAAATAGTCACCGCTACATAGGGGGGGGGGGGAGGGGGGTTCTATTCTTTAATTTAGTCATTTATGTTTTATTTTCCTTGCTAGACCTCCCTCAAACTTAGGAAAACACCCCCTAGCCCCCCTCAAGATAAATTTGTACATTTTTCGGTAGAAAAATGTCTTAGTGACATGTTACAAGTTTTGGGGTAATTTTGGATTTTCAATGTTTTATGTATGGATTATGTAGGACGTTTAGATTGTAACACATACAACATTCATAATTTTGAATTTTATGTATACCCTCGACAGCTGTTGAATTATTTTTTATTTTTTATTTTTTTTAACTTGATAACATCCATGGATTGTAGCATGTATGGAATATTTCCATATCTATCTATCTGTCTATCTATCTATCAATCTATCTATCTGTACAAATCTAATAAATTGGGTTGATTTGAAGTAATACCCTAAATGAAGAAGACCCGCGTAAACTAAACCTATATTATTCTGACACATGCTGACCTACTTATACACACACACACACACACACACACACACACACACACACACACACACACACACACACACAAACAGTATATATAGCCCAATCAATCAATCAAAATGAGTAGTGAAAGGGGGTTAGGGGGGAAGTGGGGATAGGACAAGAATTAGTTGGATGAAGTGATTTTTAGCAGGAGAAAAAGCCCAATCCTCCATACCTCAACCCTTCTCAACAAGTCCAGGTGTCTCTCTCACTAATAAGGACCTCTCTTCACCTCTTCGTAGCTCAGGTAAATCTACTTAATTAAAGGGGGTAGTTAATATTTTTGGTCTTTTTAATTATTCATTCATTTATGTCTTAGTTTCCTCCCTAAACCTCCATCAAGCTTAAACAAAAAAAAACACCCCCAAGACCCTCCTTCAAGATAAATTTGTACATTTTTCGGTAGAAAAATGTCCCGGTCGAAGACCGATTCCTCTTAAATTACAGGCTCGCTGTCGCTCGCCAGGAAAAAATCGACACCTAAAATATACGAAAAGTCTTAATATTGACAAAGAAATAGGGCGAAAGGTCTTAAAATCGCCAAAATAATATATAGCCCAATCCTTCATACCTCAACCCTTCTCAACAAGTCCAGGTGTCTCTCTCACTAATAAGGACCTCTCTTCACCCGTTCACAACTCGGTATTTGGGTTCTCTGGACTCCATTCTCCCTCGTGTTTAGCCCCATTAGTTGTGAGAGTACGTTCGCCCCATGGGTTTGGCGATTTTAAGGGAGGATGGGCGTATTTATGTTCTCATTATTATTATACTTTTTCATCATATTTATAGTTTCCTTGCTAGACCTCCATCAGGCTTAAAGAAAAACACCCTCAACGACTTCAAGATATATTTGTAAATTTTTCGATAAAAAATGTCCCGCCCAAAGTCCTGTTCATCTTAAATTACAGGCGCTATCGATCACCAGGAAAAAATCGACACCTAAATGACACACAAGTCTTAATATTGACAAAGAAATGGGAAGAAAGGTCTTAAAACCGCCAAACTAATATAGGCCTATAGCCCAATCCTCCACAGCTCTACCCCCTTCTCCCTCATGTTTAGCTTCATTAAGAATATAGGAACATAAACGAGAATCTGCAGAGAGCTGACTTGCCCACACACGGCAGATCCCTTTCACACCCAACCCATCTCGTCCATATGCCTATCTAATTGTATCTTGAAGCTCTCTATCGTTCTTGATCCCACTATAGCACTCGGTAGCCTATTTGTTGTGAGATTTTAACACCTTACGAGCGGCCTATGCGGTTTATTTATATGTACCGCACAGCGGGGTGTTTTTAGCCAAAATAGGGCTGTTTACGTGATCATTTTCATGCCTAAATAAGACCCAGAACGTAAAACAAGTACCTATCCCTGAAAGGGCATAAACAGAGCTTTCGAATGACACCATAACGATCCTTGTATGATGGATAGTTTTCTTGCAATAACCGTGCAACGCGAGTGCAAAAAGCAGGTAATTCGGTACTTTCGGTACATAATTGAGTATGTAGCGAGTGAGAGAGGGAGGAGGGAGCTGAGATTTGTGTCAGTAGGTTCGCCGCGGTGGTCTGGAGCAGTCATACGCTCGCTAGTCTCCTGCCACCACTTGTCTCTCTCTCTCAGCCACATTACGTGCTGAAATTGCCACTCGACCTATGTCGAGCGCCGCCACATAGTCCAGCTTTATTTAACTCGACTTATGTTGCTCGCCGCTAATTAAGGGTTAAGACATTCGCCCCATGTGTTTGATGACTTTAAGACATGTTGCCCTATTTTGATCAATGTTAAGACCTTTACTGTAATTTAAGAGTTATCGGCCATTGGCTGGGATAGTTTTCTACCGAAAAATGTACACAGCACTTTGTTCGGTAAAAAATGGTTCCTCCTAAATTACGAGCTCGCTATCGCTTGCCAGGAATAAAAAGAATACCCAAATGCAAAAAAATGGGGGCGACAGGTCATGAAATCACCAAACGAATGGGGTAAACGTCTTGAAAAAATCTCATAACGAATGAGGCTAAACATGAGGGAGAAGGTGGTCCAGCAAAATCCCTTAACCCGGGAGCTGCGGGGAGACTCTTAAGAGTTCCCCCGGCGCACTGCGGGAAGACTCTTAAGAGTCAGAGAAAATAAAAATCAACTTTTGACATCGAAAAAAAAATATTTTTTTATATTTTTTTTTTTTTATTTTTTTATTTTTTTTTGGCCCCTGGGCCATGCAAAATCTCAGTCCTCTACCTCCCCTCCTTCCCCACTTTCCTCCTCTCCTTCAGTTATCACCTATTTTCCCTGTTATTCCCTTATTCTGAGGTATATTTTCGTGCTAACATTAGAAATCCGATTGGAGGGTGTGGTCATCACTGATAGCAAGCGAGTGCAAGAGAGAGAGAGAGAGAGTATCGATCGACTGTGTCTCAGTGGCCTTGGGGGAAATTGGCGGGAAAGCAGATTGCCTCACCCATACATTATACAACTCGCGGGCTATATCTCCGATTTTGACCATCCAAACGCTGTTTTCACTCGTTTTATTGTTGTTTCAGGTTAATACCTTTATAATCAACCCATAATAGGCGCATATGGATAAATATTAATGCTATTAATGGCACAATGAATATTTTAGTGACGGAAACACCTCAAATACGTCAGCACAGGGGGACGTTTCCAATTACCCCCATGCGCACTTCAGAGGTTAATCGATATAGACTTCACCCCTTCCATTCCAAATCTTGATAATATTATCTAATGCTAACCAGAACAGCGAAGAGCTTCACTTAAGGTAAAATATTTATAATACTTAAGCCTTAAGGGGACATGGGTCGTTATTCTGGTCCCCCTTCTCCTTCATGCTTAGTCCCATTGCTTTTGAGATTTTATGACGTTTGCCCGATTAGTTTGGCGATTTCAATAACTTTTCGTCCAATCTCTGTCCAATTTAAGACATTTCGTGCCATTTAGGTGTCGATTTTTTTTCCTGAAGAGCGACAGATCGCCGAAAAATGTACACATTTACAGAGGTGGGCGCGCTCCGGTGGGACCGGTAATGCGGCAGCGCTCCGCGCTCATCAGACATCAGGTAATGCGGCAGCACTCACGCGCTCCTTTTGTCAGCAGACCCGATGCGCTTCCCGCTCCGCGCTCCTGCGCTCCGCGCTCCCAAAAATAGGTATATAAAAAAAAAAAAAAAACAAAAAAAAAAACAGCTTCTAGAAGTTATTTAATTATTTACCTTTGTCCTTCACTTTGTCCTTTGTCTTTCACTTCACTAAATTCCAAGAATTCAAAACATTCAAAAAACCTCAAGTCATGGTGTCTTTCTGAAGTTTAACTGTTTAAGTTTCTCACTTTCTCAGTTTCTGTTATTCTTTATGTCATATCAATGAATCAAATGTCAATGATATGATATGATTGATATCATTGCAAATGTCAATGATATAATAAGATTGATATCATTGTGAGTTTGTGACATTGTGACTGTCCATTGATATGACATAAAGAATTACAGAAACTGTCCAAACTAAGAAACTACTGTAGGTCCGAAACTGCCAGGTCCGACGGTATATAATTTATAATAATTATATATATATAATATACGGCCGGGACTAGGGTCTTGTCAGATGTCAGTTGTCACGCCCAGTGCCAGGTCCGTATATAATTATATACGGACTCGCCGAAAAAATATCGTAGCAGCGAAACGACTGCACCTATGGCTTTCATATTTTTAGTTTTTTACCACATGTACCTTACCCTTCTGCATACCCACCACGGCACCACCACTACCCTAAACCCCTCCTCCCACCCACTCGCTGACTATCGGTCGCCTCACAAGAAAAAAAACAAAAAATCTGTGGCGGCGAAACGATTGCACCAATCGGTTCCATATTTGTGTGACAAGTGCCTTACCCTTATGCCTTCCCTCCACAACACCCCCAACTGCCTCCCACAACCCACTCCAGCGTATCCGTACGAAGAAAAGGAAAACAAATAAAATCTATGGTGGCGAAACTACCTCACCAATCGGCTTCATATTTGTAACACAAGTCAATTACGCTTCTACCTTCCCCCCACCATCCCCCAAACCACCCTCCCACCCATACATTCAAGTAACATTCCGATAGTATCGATACCATAAAATGATAAAAGTCTCTGAAGTCTATAGTGTCTTTTGACTATCAGACAGTCAGACAGGCTCGGGCTATACCACTGCCAGACTTACCCTTAGGCCCCTTCGTAAGCCGTAACTTGCCCGTAAGGTTTACTTTGCGTTAGCAAAAGCAAAAAAAAAAAAAATCACAAGTTAACAACTGTAACACTGCCAGTCTGTCACTATCATAGTATCACTGTATCACAGTTCACTAACACCGTGAGTAACACCGTACGAACGGTACGATGACTGTACACGATAATGACGTTCTTTTACCTGTTGTTGACAGGAAAAATCGCCTCCGGAGCGCCAGAAAGGAGCGCGAATTTCTAACTGCGCTCCCCGCCTGCACTCCGATTTCAGATTTTTGCCGCTCCTCGCTCCGCGCTCCTCTATATTGGTAATGCGCACCGGATCGCAGAGCGCAGAGCGCCAAATGGCGCGCACCTGCCCACCTCTGCACATTTATCTTAAAAGGGGATCTAGGGGGTGTAATTATAAGCTTGATGGAGGTCTAGGGAACAAACTATAAACCTTCCCTTAAAGATACTTGACATCTTTCAGAATATGACGCTATTTTATCCGTATTTTCTGGATAACTTTAGACGATAGTATTCAGTTTTGGAAGGACATGTGGGAGTCAGAAGGTTCTTTGAGCTGGTTTCAGTGGCTCGCTGTTATAATTACTATACTTTGTTCCAAATAAGTAGACCAAAACTCCTAAACATTAATCTCTATAACTCATAAACGACTAAAGTAATCGAGCTATTATTTCTACTATGTACAGAGGGTCAGCCAGGGAATAGTTGTGGAGATGTACAGACCATTTGCTCTAGCCTCTTTTGAGTTATAGAGGTTAGGGTTAACCTATTCACATCGCTGGTACTCAAAGGGTAATCATTTCTGGCCTACCTATTTGGAACAGGGTATAGCATCTTGGACTTCCACCCAGCAGCTCCCAGGATGGCACCCACGCTCGATGCATTAAAGGTTATTTACAAGCACTTAGTCGTTACCATCCCCCTTGAGCAAGGGGAGGGGGTAATATATAGTACAGGACCCCAATGGAAATACGCCTCATTGGGCAATCCTTATAGTGATGTAGGGAAGACGGGATCTGCCTCGTTAACCAAAAACTAAACAAAAATATCCTTTTGATTTATATAAATATAATTATTAACTACCTTCAAGAACTGGTATGATAAAGCATACTAAAAAAATCAATTCTATAGCAACACAACACATTAAATTCAACTACTATAATACAATCATATTTAAACATATATTGTAACCTCATAAAACAAATTGAAAAACAATAAAACATCAAACTAAATCATGGACAAAATTGTCTGACATAGAAGATGGGTCAGACTTGCAACTCTTATATGTAGCGTTAGAGCAGATAGATTGGTGGGAATCAGAACTGCTTATACTATCAATTATGTGATGATTAGCAGTATCAGGGTTCGATCCCCGACTTTCAATGTCAGTCATCTGGTGGTCCGGCTCACCAAGGAAAGTCTGTACCCGTGAAGCATTTATTTTATGGTTGTTGATGTAAACCATTACCATGTACATAGCATTGTGGACAATGATTTTAGCTATGAAAACGAAAACAAGGCCACCGACCCACTCCCCTTTCCCAACACCCCACCACTGGAAAGCTTGCTTATTAACAATATTAATATCTTGGAGGGGCTTCACAAACTGCAGGTAAAACAACAGCGAGTGGGCCGCGGCATTCATCCCAAATACTGTCGTCATATCTCGGGCCAAGATTATAATTTTAGTAGAAATGGAAGAGGACAGAGAAAACCAGAGCAGAGTAACCGACAAAATTTTCAGAAAATCGGTTAAGATGGCCTGATTGATATCCGTAGTTACCAAAACTATATTTGTCACCGGGAGGGTGTCACCTAGAGTAGTGGTGTTGCCAAAGGCATCACCTTTATTTATATAGTTATATTTTATGACCAGCATACACGTTATATCAATAAAATGAAAACAAAAAAGAAGTCCGAAAAGGACCGCCACTAGTACCTTACTGCGGCACATCTTCTCCTTTAGAGTGAAGTATTCACCACTAAGTGCCTGAGTTGTTGTCTTATACACAACTGAGGTCATACTAATATATTTTTTGTTATAAGAAATAATAACTCGAACTGCGATACCAAAACTTCTTGACAACAACTAAAGATAACTAACCACTTGACTAAAGATAACTAACCACTTGACTAAAGATAACTAACCACTTGACTAGTTAAATCGAGAATGGCAAAGTTTGGCTGAGGCTCCGTCTCTATAACCCTCTTTCTAATCTGAATAAAATCGTCTAACAAGAGCCAGAAAAGTGAAAAGAATTGCGTGATCGGATCTTGAAAGGGAACCTGTTTGTTCATTTTGAATTTTGCTCCAATTAACCCTTTCAGTTTTTTGATGAGACGTTTTCTTTATTTATATTTTGGCTATCATTAGAAATTTTTATTCAGCTTAGGAAGGAACTATATGGGAGTCAGACGGTTAATTGAGATCATGTTACGTTTATAATTTCCTTACATTCTTCCTTTCCCTTCTCTCTTATTCTTAGCCACATTAGCTTTGAAATTTTAAGACGTTTGCCCCAATATTTTGGCTATTTTAGACCTTTCCCCTCAGACCTTTTGTGCCATTTAGGCATCAATGTTTTCATGGCGAGCCATAGCAAGCCTGTAAAATAGGAGGAAATGGCCTTCGGCCGGTTAAATTTTATACCGATAAATGTATACATTTATCTCGAAGGGGGGGGGGGGGGGGTCTTTGGGGGTATATATTTAAGCTTGATGGAGGTCTAGTAGTGGGGCAGATAACTGGAATAATCGTTCATTTCTGGAAACAAGCACCAAAATTGGCACACATACTCCTCGGGGATTGCTCTTTTGATAAAACCCGTTAGCCACCTAAAAATTCAAGATGGCGGCCATTTTTCAAGATGGCCACCATTGAATATACAGACACATTGCATTTCGCAATAAAATCGCAAAGACTTGTCCTATTTGAATGATCTTGGTGTCAAATCATACATTTTTCACTATGAAGAATCCGAATTTGGAACCACGGACTTACTCACTAGCTTCCTTGTACCATAATATCAGTCCCAGAATCATAATTAGGGTAAAAAGTGCCCATATCATAGGCACCATCAGTCCGATATATTATTGGATGTACATGTAGGCAGTAGGCCTATACTTGTTTGTCACTTATTGTCTTGCTACCTGGATGAGTATACTACAATGCTTCTAAACCTCGCATCTGCAGCTGCACAGTGCCGTGCAGGTCAGACCAAAGCAGTAGCATTTGCATCGACCGCAGCATTCCGACTTGCATCCACACTTGGTCAGCTGCTGGCAACTCTCTGCAATGGGTGGGAGCTCTGTCCAAACGATCTGCCACAGATCTCCTTTCTTGGTCCAGCCCCAGTTGGCAGGAGTCTGCGTTTCTGGTTGACGTACTGTTGACTGACTCCAGATGCAGCCCACCTGGTAGGCAGCACGCTTCACATGCTGCTTCAGTGCTGCTCGGGTTGGAGGAATGGCTTCATACGGCCTCTGCTTCCGAGCAAACATGTCCAACCTCGCATCATCGACACCTTCAGCTGTGCTGGATCTGTCGTACATCATGACCACGAACTTCTCCAAGGTCTCCAGGTCTTCATCATCAACTACCGGTGGGTACTGGCTGAGTTTGCTGAAGACACCGGAAGCCTCATCACAAACATCCCAGGTTTGCCAAGCAGACTTCTTCCCTTTGCCACGGAATGCTGAAATGACATCGCAGCCAGTGAAAGCATGGAAGAAGAGCATCCCTTTGCTCTTTTCTGCAAGAGTGCAACACAAGTCATGTACAGGAACCCACCTCAGGTTCTGTCCTTGGCCAAAGGCAACCCACAACTGCTGCAGACCTAGCTCCTGAAGTGCCTGCAGAACACTGACTGCGATGACGACAACATCTGTGTCGCTGGCTTTGACCATGATGACTTTGCTGCCTGCTTCTGTTGCATGCCTGGCATGCACAAAGTTCCGCCGTGTCAGCTTCTTCATGACTGCACGGTGCCACCCCAGCCAGATAGATAGTGCGGTTGCTGACAGCATCTTCTTCCTTGTTCACAATGACCATATTTGGTGTGGCCACACGTGCAATCTTATCAGCCAGAAAGTTGAACAGCTCGGCTTTGTTGTCATTTTCTCTCAGGAAGTTTCGCCAGTTTGAGGGAATTTTGCCCTTCCCTGTCACCCTGCGTCTCACCCCGCGTCCTCGCTTTGATCTAGTTTCAGCTTTCAGACTAGATGGCCGGTAGACATCAAACACAATGTCTATTCTCTTGTACTTGGTAGAGTATGCTTGTATTCTAGGAAGGATATCGAGCATTGCGTACTCTTTGAACGTCTTTGAACTCCGTGGGGGCAGACTGTTCACCAACGCTGCACCATCAATGATGATGGTGTCGGCGTCTGGCTCTGCCTCAGGGGTTGTAACTTGGCTCTGAAGAATGGTAGTGAGGTGGGATTTCTGACAGGTGTCTTCTTTGGTTGGGTGCTGGAAAACAGAGACGCTGGTTCCATGGAAAGAAGTGGTCGCTGTAGTTGCAGTGGGATTGTGGTCTATGTTGTCCATGGCTGATGTGGTGAACAGCCCTTTTCGCAGAACTGGTGGACAGACCACCCCATCCTCCACGTACTTGCTGACTGCTGCATCTCCCAGCTGTGCAGATATCTGTAGCACCCTGTCGTATGAAATGCTGATGCCATGCTCGTTAAGCATTTCCACCAACTTTCTCTTTCTGGTCTTTGTGTAGACGGACATCCCCATGTAAACAGGGAATGGGGTCTCTCTGTCTTTGGAGTGTCTGTGAGTTGCTGCTCCTTCTTTGTACCTTGCGTAGCAGTTGTACTGAAGCAGCTGAGCAATTGCTAGATCTGTCTTTGATGCGCCAAACCTCAGTTGAGATTTGATGTCCGCTCCGTTTTCAAGCATGGCCACAAACTGAAGAAGAGTGAGTGGAATGGCCTGCTCGATGCACCCCTCATGGAAGGTTCCATCAAATGTGGACTTGTGGTCCAGCATATGTCTTCGCAAGATGTTAGCTGCTTTGCCAAGGATAATAGCTTCACTATAATAGTCAGAGGCTTCTGACAAGACAAAGCCCACATCTTTCTGGAAAGCCAGAAGAACATCCCTTCCCTGCTTGTGCACTTCCAACTCAGGTATTTCTGACAGCAGTTTTTCCTTCAGTCTTGTGGAGTTGACAGCAGGTGCATCAACACCCAGCTGTTCCAGGCGCTGGGCATACAGGTGAACTATGTCTGCAAGTCGGAAGACTGCAGGACTCTCGCCAGATCTGGTGGTCTCCACTAGATATGTGACTAGCTCTGAGAATGCCTGTGGGTGATGTTACGATCCAGGTTCTGCAAGACACGGGGCTCTTCATCATTGGACTAGATAAGGCTAAATGCAACAACGGTAACACTAGTTCTAACCCCTGCCTTAACCACTGGAAAACAAAACACCTATACCGCCCTGAGTTGTGTCTGGACAACGAGGTATCCTATGACTCGGTAAAAGGTGCACACTATAGGCTGATGATCACTGAAGCAGCCTATACTCATACACCATACGATTACTTTATTAAAGTATACAAGGAAAAAGATAGATAGCGTAAATAAATCGCAGCAACGATTTAATAGTAAACTAGAAGAAGGATAATTAACTTTACGTTAAATAATCAGTAAACTGTCACTCCTGTCTGAAAGAAAGTGAAACAAAGAAGTATGTCTCGGATTCTGAACTGTGTATTATTACTGTGGGAACATATATAGTGTAGGGACATACGGTGTTATCTGGCACAGGTGTAATTATAAAACAGTCGGCAGTCTAAACTCTAACCACAAAAAGATGTGCTTTCTCCCACCAAGCACAAGCCTGCTCTGGTTGGGTCTCTCAGCAACAATCACGACTTACTATAAACATAAGGAACAATAATGCTGCACACATATACACAATGAGATTATAAACCCTAATCGGGGGTCTGCCAGGTGGACAAAGTCTAGCAGGGGAGTCGTAGGCTAGGCTACCTGGCCCGAGCCACCTGCTCGGTAGCCTAGTGTCGTTCTCAAGTCTGTGCGCCTAGTTACATTAAATGACGGGGTGCTCTCTTGAGAGATCCAGGTCTCGTGTACCTGGTTCTCTCCTGGCGACCCTCCTAAGTCAAAAGCTAACGAGCTAGCACAGTGCTGGGTGGACAAGGCAAACGCCCTCACGCCAACACAGTGCTAGGCTCTAAGGTACACAGACAAGAAAATTACCTAGGCCTCCGCAGGTATCCGGTACAGTTGCATAGGCTCAACGAAGTCTATGCTCATAGGAAACTGCAACCTATAGCCTCTCCCCATTCTAGCATCGACTAACCTGGCAGACACCCAAGAAAATAAGGTTGGGGCAACACGATGAGTATGTCAAACCTCCCCAAGCCAAAATGGATAACCCTCTGATCCAAAATGCCTAACTACGTACATATAATATCTCTGAGAGCTCGCTGTATAATACAGTGACGGATATATGAAATCAACGTCAAGGGGAAGGGCAGTTAATTAATAGTAGGATATGGTAGAGAAAGTTCGCAATAGGGGGGTGAGGTGGGCTGATAGATTGCAAAAGGATGTTAGCGTTACAGCACTAAGAGGAGCTCTGAGGGAGACGCAAAAACAGGAGCCCGCACCACCGTCCCAGGACTTAAAATGACATCCCCAAGATCCCCCTTTATATATATTTGTATATATTTTCCTGGCGAGCGAAAAAATCGACACCTAAGTGATACAAAGTCTTAATATTGACAAAGAAATTGGGCGAACGTCTTAAAATCTGAAACGTAATAGGGCTAAACATGAGGAAGAAGAGGGACCAGAAAAAACAATTACCTCTCCTTAAAATTGGACTTCAGAAGCTATCAAGCCTTCTGGATTATTAAGCCAGCACACTGTAAGTTAAGGATAGCGTCAGGATTGAAGCTCCTTTTCGAGAACTCCAGTCCCTTGATAATGTCGAACAGGAGAGGTATCCTAACCAGGATTCGAACCCACTCACTTCAGATATTTTTGGGAGAGTTGGGCACCGTAACCAGTAACCACTCAGCCATGAGCGGATATAAGGGAAGCAACCTTCGTTCTTATTTGATCAGGTTATAGTCTCGTGGAGGTGGACTAAGCGGATATAAGGGAAGCAACCTTCGTTCTTATTTGATCAGGTTATAGTCTCGTGGAGGTGGACTAAGCGGATATAAGGGAAGCAACCTTCGTTCTTATTTGATCAGGTTATAGTCTCGTGGAGGTGGACTAAGCGGATATAAGGGAAGCAACCTTCGTTCTTATTTGATCAGGTTATAGTCTCGTGGAGGTGGACTAAGCGGATATAAGGGAAGCAACCTTCGTTCTTATTTGATCAGGTTATAGTCTCGTGGAGGTGGACTAAGCGGATATAAGGAAGCCACCTTCGTCTTATTTGATCAGGTTATAGTCTCGTGGAGGTGGACTAAGCGGATATAAGGAAGCTTATAGTCTCGTGGAGGTGGACTAAGCGGATATAATGAAGCAACCTTCGTTCTTATTTGATCAGGTTATAGTCTCGTGGAGGTGGACTAAGCGGATATAAGGGAAGCAACCTTCGTTCTTATTTGATCAGGTTATAGTCTCGTGGAGGTGGACTAAGCGGATATAAGGGAAGCAACCTTCGTTCTTATTTGATCAGGTTATAGTCTCGTGGAGGTGGACTAAGCGGATATAAGGGAAGCCGGATATAAGGGAAGCAACCTTCGTTCTTATTTGATCAGGTTATAGTCTCGTGGAGGTGGACTAAGCCTTCGAACACGTGGTGAGTTTTTTAGACTTCAACCATGACTAATTTACATATCCCCCCCCCCCCGCCAACTCGGCTAATTGATATGATTTTAATCGTCCTGGTACTATTATGGAACCTTTCTCCCAAATATACCTAGAGTGAGTGGGTTCGAATCCTGGTCAGGGTACCTCTCTCCCAACCTGTCTGACATTATTATTAGATATATGTCATTCAGAGACATCTAAATGGCACAAAAGGTCTTTAAATTGACAGAAATGGGGCAAAAAGTCTTAAAATCGCCAAACTAATGGGTCAAGCTTCTTAAATCTCAAAACAAATGGGGCAAAACATGAAGGAAAAGGAGTTCAGAAAAAAATACCTTAAGTGAAGATCTCTCCTTATTCTCCACCTTTGAAAAAGATACAAATGCCTCAAGAAGCGTCATATTCTTCAAGGGGGTTAAGGGGAGATGGGTCGTTTTTCTGGGCCCCCTTCTTCCTCATGTTTAGCCCCATTAGTTTTCAGGTTTTAAGACGTTCGGCCATTAGTTTGGCAATTTTAAGACCTTTAGGCTTATTTCTTGGTCAATATTAAGACTTTTTGCGTCATGTAGGTGTTGATTTTTTCCTGGCGAGCGTTAGCGAGCCTATAATTTAAGAGGAACCGGCCTTCGGCTGGGACATTTATCTATTGAAAAATGTACAGATATATCTTGGGGGCGTGATTTTTTAAGCTTAGTGGAGGTCTAGGGAGGAAATTTAAAAAATAAAAATAAAAAGATACTTAAATGAGCAAAAAAATCCGCCCATCCTCCCGTAATCTCCATCTCTTATGACAGGTGTGTTTGGAGAAGCCTAACACACCTCAAAACGTGTCATAATCCTCAAGGAGGTTAAGGGAGGGAGCTCAGACGGTATTGTGCAGCATAATTTACTGGTTGGGCTCAATGGTTTAAGGAGGGGGTTTAGTTTGCTCCCTAAACCTCTATCAAACTTAAGAAAAACAACCACAAGACCCCCCTTCGATATAAATTTGTACATTTTTCGGTAGAAAAATGCCTCGGCCGAAGGCCGGTTACTCTTGAAACTACAGGCTCGCTATCGCTCGCCATGAAAAAATCGACACCCAAATGACACGAAAGGCCTTAATATTGACAATGAAATGGGGCGTTAAGTCTTAAAAACGCCAAACTAATGGACCGAATGTCTAAAAATCTAAAAACCAATGGGCTAAACATGAGGGGGAAGAGGGGCCAGAAACACCAACTGCCTCCCCTTAACCATTGAGGATCTGACGCGTTGTAACCCCTTCTGTACCGGTGACGTCTGTACCGGTGACGTCTGTACCGGTGACGTCTGTACCGGTGACGTATGTACCGGTGACGTCTTTTTCATTTGATTCTGGCTACTTTTAGACAATTTTATTAAGTTTAAAAAGGGTCTCCAGCAATTAATAGGCTTCGAACTATCTCACTTAACCCTTATTACTACCACAGATACTTCTTAACCCTCCTCTAGCGGGTGCTCTGTGGTCGTTTTGGGCCTTTCCGGGCCGTTCTGACTGCTATATCAACCATCAGTATGAAAGGAACTGTATTGCGCCGAAAACTAGGTGGAAATCGCTACACAATGACGCCACATACAGCTACGTAGCACTCGTGGAGCACTGACAGTGTTACCTCGAAGATGGAAGTTTAGCTGATTTTGCTACCTTGCTCACTTTTAGCGAACTATTGGTTACACTGTCATCCTCACTCGTGGTGGGGGAACTGGAGTTAGTGTGGGCCGGGAGGCCACAGATGTCGGACGTATGGATCATTAGTATCCCACCCATTTTCACTCGATTTCAACCCTTTTTTCACCCGTTTTTTGCCAGTTTTTTCAACTCGACTTATATTGCGAGCCGCTCTAGGGTTAAACTGCATAAAATCGTCTAAATATAGCTAGAGTGAAATTGAAAAGACGTCGCCGGTACAGAAGGGGTTAACAGTTTATTCAGGCTATCATTGGACAATTTTATATAGATTAGGAAGGGTACATGGAACTCAGAGGGTTAGCTGAGACAGTCTTTACCCTCTTAAATGTCCACAGATCCTTTCCAAGATACATAAAACCGTCTAATGATAGCCGGAATAAACTGTCAAAACCCATCATGATCCACAAAGGAGAAAATTTCCATCTCTTACTGAGTACATGATTAGATTGATATCCAATATTCGATAAATGGATTTAAAATCGTAGTCATGTACTTAACCTTTAACTGTCTTGATGGTCAAATGGTTAGAGTGTTTAAGATCTATATGTGGTAACCCAGGTTCGAATCCCGGTAGGGTCACATGCTTTCATTCATTTCATTGGGAGGTATTTATTAGTGGCCCCTCCATCATTGACGATTATGCCTATTACATAAGGCTACCTCTTCAAACGCTCATACGCGTAGTTTGAATCTACCGCCGCAGAGCTCAGAGGAACCTTCATCATAAGCACACGCAAAATCACTCATGGTTCGTCTTTATGATTGGGTTCTCACTACGAAAAAACTTCGTAACAAATAAAAAATAAAAATAAAATAAGAATAACTATTCATAAGCTTTCCATATTCTGTGGATATACTTCTGTGGATTCTTGGACCAGACGCTGACTAGCGCATCCTTCCACCTTCCTTGCTCTGCGTTCACCTCACCCGGACGTGTCCCCCACAGTGCTCCGCTTTGATTCCGCATTCTTGCGTCCCTAGTGAGTTTTTTCTCATTTGTTTCCTCTGGGATGTCTTGAGTAAGGTTAGGATTAGCATAGCAGGGGTGTCATGGGTGGTTTTCTCGCAGGACAAGTGTATTTTGGGTCGTTTTATTGGGGCGTCTATTTCGGACGGACCCTCGTGGCCGGGTTGAGGACGCTCTGAAACGTTTTTCGTGTTTAGCCATCTTTAGTCCTAGCTTGTTAGGCGGCTTTAACTATGCGATGTCGGGCTTCTAGCTATCTTTCAGATGGAGTAGCCTTGTTTGTTTTTTACTGACGTTCCTGGGGTTTTTTATTCACGTAGTGGAGTTCTTTCTGGGTTCCGAGTCAGGGTTACCCTTACCGGGTTTTTTCTACGATGTTGATGTGGCTGCTGTTCCAGTTTTGGTGGGATGAAGTACTTTTCGATTGTGTTTCGACGTCATTAAGTGTTTTCCGTTTTCACTAGGCCTAGCCAGCCACTCGTAGTTTTTCACATATGCAAGTGTTTTCATTGTTTATTATTATAAAAATATACTCATGTGTCATGTGTGTCCTGGATTAGTTGTGATTGGCTGATCCAGGAGCTTCGGACTGCGTCTGATTATGTTTATCAGACTGCGTTCTGTTTGTTGTGGGTTGCCTTTCCGGCGGTTTTTCTCGATTGCTCCGAGAAAGCCATTTTGGTTTATCGAGTTTTAGTCAGGATGGCTAAAATAGGTAAGTTACCCCGGCGGGTTTGGTAGCTTGAGGGCTCATCAGAAACTGCGTTTTTCTGTGGTCGAGCCTGTGATCAGGCTTCCTGTGTTATTCCCGGCGAGGTGGGCTCCACACATTTATCTAGGTGATCATGCTGACACCTGTTGGATAAGATTTTCTCGGCTTTTCAAAGCCATTGAAACAATGCTGTTTGTTTGTCTGGTCTTTCCCTCCCGGCGACCTTTTTACAAAGAGGTCTGGGGCAGGTACAATTGGTTTGACATTTAATATGAGCCCAGGCGGTGGTACCTTTGGGTGGTTGTATTAACGGATTTGCAATTCGCTATGGTTTGCCAAACAATTGATTGATACAATCAGGTATCACGGCCTTCAAGACAATGCTGTTTGTTTGCTTGGTCTTTTCCTCCCGGCGACCTTTTTTGCAAAGAGGTCTGGGCAGGTACAATTGGTTTGACATTTTATATGAAACCCGGCGGTGGTACCTTCGGGTGGTTATATTACCAGATTTGCAATTCGCTATGGTTTGCCAAACAATTGGTTGATACTATAAGGTATCACGGCCTTCAAGACGGCGATCTATGAGGGCTTCTGGTAGAAGTCGGATTAGAGATTAAGATAGGCTTAGACTTTTTATGGGATAAGAAGGTGCCTGAATCTTACTAGTGTTTCAAGTGTAAAAGGGATACTTGAAGGACTTCATCTTTTTTAAAGATATGCTTCATCTTTATGAAGACTCAGAAGATATGCTTAAATCTTTTGGACAGGTAAAGATATGCTGAAATCTTTAATTTGAAACTGCTGGACAGCGAAAAGTAGTGGTTGAGGACTACGGTTCGTTGACCAGCAGTTTTATGACACATGTTTTTGTAACATTTTGGGGTAACCTTATGAGCATTAATTCCTGGGAATTTTCTCTTTCCAGGGCGGAGTACCGGCGTGGCGCCAGGTGACCAGGTAGATCCCGGGGGTGGGTAGATTTCCGCCAGTCTCGGTCATGTCGGCCATAGAACCTCTCATTGCTTTATGTTCAACGCCGTTATGCTCCGGTATCCCTATTTTTGCGCACAAGCTGTGCATTAAATGTGTTAAATGCCTAGATCGGTCACGGGGGATATGGGTGACAAAGCATTGCACTATTTGTACCCTCTTATGTGTTAAACTGTTGATTCACAAAGATAATACTGCGGCGGTGGCCTTGCAGGAAGTAAAACAACTTCTCGCTACTTATTCAACAAATGTAGCTCATAAAGCATTGCAATGTGACAACCTTGAGCTTTGGGAACTGTTAATTATTAAACATGCCCCCCCTAAGAGTAAGATCCGTACACGTAAGGCCTCTGAGACTGGGCGGGGACAGGCTCCCACACCCTCCCCTGGCAAATCTAAGAGGCATCGCTCGCCGTCACCTTCGGCATCGGCGACGAGGTCCAAGTCGAGGTCTCCTTTGAGGGAGCAGGTGAAAGCTTCGGGCCACACTTCTTCACCTCCACGGAAGAGGACAAAGGAAGAGAGTAGGGGACCTAAAGACATTATTAGAACTAAACGTAAGTCTAGTAGAAGTCATAAATCACCCAAAAGGGATCTTCCGGCGCGAACGGACTCACGGCTGTCGCCGGAGCCTGGTACCCTGCTCTCTGCATCTACCCTCTCCAAGTCTAACGTCCAATCTGACAGGTCGGGGGTGGAGTCAGAGAATGTGGTGGAGGATGCCCCGGCGGACATTTCATCACCTGATATTCATGCTTTCTCTACCAGGTCACGTGTGTCAGCCTCAGATTTAGAAGTATCTTACGGAAACTATAAACCGCTAGGGTGCTCGGGTGAGGGCTCCCAATTGGGGAGTATTCCAGGCTCGCAAGCGAGTAACAGCCACAGCCAAGGTGTATGGCGATACTCACAGCCCTGGCAGGACGGCACACATCCTTTTGTAACGCAAGTAGTGGGTGACGTCCACCGGGATGCCGATGTCCCATCTTCTATCCCAGATCTAACATGGCGGCATGTGGAGGTCCCGGCTTTTGCGGGATCTTCCCATGAAAGGCCAGACTTAAGGGATGAAGAACAGCATTCTCTGGTCTCAGAGATGGAAGTTGAAGAGTCAGGTCACCACCTAGAAGACTCTCAGGGTACTGTCGAATCTCCACGGAGTTCGTCATCTGCTAGGTATGTAACTACAGAAGAGATTGATGGGTTACTATTAAATGCACTTAATAAGTTCTTTGGCCCTACGCCGGAATCTCCTACAGTTGGTATGGAAGCTCCCGCGACGTCAACGAATGTGCGACCTCTGGCTACATCCATTGCTTTAGCTAAAATACCTAACCCTCCTCTTGTGTCAGATTCAATTTCCACTGTGCCAGGCACAGCAGCTCTCACTACGTCCAATGTGCGGGTCATATCAGACATAACTCGCCCCCCCTTTAGACAAGGCACCAGTCAGAATAGGAGCTATGCCTCTTTTATACGGGCCTGATGAGTCATGGGTAGCAATGTTACCAACTAAGCCAGAGGCAGCACAAGCTACTATTTCGGGGGAGCTCCCTGTACCACATGAGTGGGTAATCCAAGGCAATAAGTCTAAAAAACTCAGAGCATTGGATAGTCAAGGCGATGTTTTAGATGTTCATATTAAGGCCATTCCCAGTTATTATAACCATGACTTTTTTGTGTATGCATCAACGCCAGCCCTACCCCCTGCCTCAGCTTCAAAGCCTTTTTCTGACTGGACTAAGAATGATGGCTTTAACGACGTCAAGGCACTTTCTGCTTTGACGCCGGAATTGGATATGTTTCCGATCACAGACTCAGCCTCTAATCCAGTCTTGCAGGTGGGGCAGTTGGGTACGGGACCTTGGGTGGACTGGGAAACAGAGGCTCAAAATGTTGCCACTACTTTCACTACAAAGTCTTCTCACCAAATCCCTCAAGAGCACCATTCTTGGTTCTCTCTTCCGGTTTTTAGTGCCGGAGGAGTCCCCTCTGCTTTGTTTGATTTCTTGGCTGCCCCTAAAATCAATTTGCGCGAATTAAAAGATCCATTTAGCACGCCTTCCCCAACTCACCTACAGTAGACCGCGAGTTTAGGTTAAGAGGTAAAGCGTTTAGACTGTTTTCACAATATATTGTTACTCAGCAAGTAACAAAGTCTCTGTTACGCTCTTCTCAGGCAATCGAAACTGCGGAAGTCAGGAAGGCCATTGAACTTTCCCGGCGCTTGCTTCTGCAAACTTCCATTCAGTCTTTAGGAGATATTCGGACGGCCTTATTAGAGGCGGTTCGAGCAAGGCAGGATCTGAGGATGTTCTTAGTAAAGAAACTTCCTGACCGTATTGCAAGCCAAGTAATTCTGTCTCCAGTTCTAACCCCTTCTTTGATTTCTCCAGCAGTTTGGAAGACTGTTTTCAATATGGCACAAGCATTCAAACAAAGTCCCTCTCAACCTAAGAAGCCTACCTTTACTTTCCCTAAACCCAAACCAGTTTCGAAAGCTCAAGCTAGTGGGTCGAAGCCTTTTCATCAGCCTAAGTCCTCTTCCACCCAGGGTCAGGCTCACGTCAGGTACAAACAGGGTAAATTCTCAGGTAAAGGCCACAGGTTTCACCAACGACCAGGTCAGGGCCCACCTCCAGCCAAACCCAGCCAGTCATCCAAGAGTACACCACCACCAGCAAAAAACTAAGGTCTCTCTCACTCCCGGGGCCAGTCAAAGGCGTGTTGGAACAGAGAGTAGTCCAGCCGGCGAACCCCAGTCTGCTAACTGGGTCATTCCGGGCGTGTCGCCCATTAAGATCATGGGCGAAGACTGTGGTACGCAAAGGCATCACTTGGCAGTGGCTCCGGCGACCTCGCTTACGTCAGCCGACAGAGGCCACTCATGTTTCTTTAGAGGTGGAGTCACTAGTTCAGGAGATGATTACCTAGAGTGTCATTATCCCAGTCCCCCCGACTTACCCGGTGTTTACATCCAAACTCTTTCTAGTACCAAAAAGGGACAGTATTCAGATGAGGCCGGTCGTAGACCTGTCTTATCTGAATCTCCACATTCACAACGTGTCCTTCAGGATGCTGACAGTGAATCAAATCAGGCTAACACTTCCGCCGGGAGGGTGGATGTGTTCATTAGACCTGACAGACGCGTATTGGCACGTCCCGGTCAACAAGAGATTTAAACAATTTCTGGCTTTAAAAATAATGCATCAGACTTTGTTACGACCTGGCACTCGGGTACACAAGGGCTCTCAATCAGGACTCGAATACGGCTCGCTGCCACAACGGAAACACACGATCCCAACCCCTGAGTACTGCCAGCCGAACAAAAAACACCAATACCCTCCAGAGTTCAATCTGCTATAACGGGGTATACAAGAACTCGGTACTAGTGTTCAACAACAGACTAATAAAGAGACAGGAATTCTCTAGTCTGGTCAACAATCAAACAAAGAAGTAAGAAACAACAACACCAAAGAATAGTGTTGGCCGAAGCCGAAGTAATCCACCCTTGACTAAGAACTTAAGAAGTCCTCCACCCTCTACTTCGGATCGGCACTATTACGTTACGTTAATTAATAGTCCTTAAGCATCGAGCAAGGAATCTTCTGAAAAAAGTTAGATGCTTCTCGGATGCTCGTAAGAAGTACGTATCGGATTTTGAACAGTAATTCAATAAGAAAAACACTGGCAATTAAATACAATTAAAGGTTTAAATTGGCATAAGAATAATTAAAAGAATATGCAATAGTAAATGGCAAACATTAAAAAGAAGTACTCCGCAAATGCAACGGCAATAGCCTAATCGGATTGTGCTCGTGGGCCACTAATCACTAAAGTAGCCAAGCTTGCAACACATGAAATCAATAGTGCTTAAACAATATCATACATAAGGAAAGCTTCAATACTATTCTGTATCTACTAATCGAGTAAAGTCTAGCTGGGGTACTGTGGGCAAAAGGTAGCAGTGACTGAGCAAAAACGGCTCGTAGCCTAGCGAAGTCCTCACAACTGTTTAAAGTATTACGTTAAAACTAACAAGTGCACTTTGAGAAATCCAGATCCCTTGTATCTGGTTTTCTCCCGGCTCCTTGACAAAGTAAAAACAAACTGTTAATAAAATACAGGGTGGTTAGGCTCTTGCCCTCACGCACTGTAAATTATTAACTCAACACAGTCAGCCGCGAAGACAACCTAGGCTTCACTGAACCGAAACGAGTATGCAGGTTTATCGCTTAACCACTGCATCAAACAACAACTCGTAACACAGAAAAGCCTTACCCCAGTCTAGCATTACCTAGACTAGCAGAAAACAGGAATAATAATAATAACACACAGGGAAATGCATAGACAAGTGCAACAAACATAAATCAATCCTATTCTAAGTTAACCCTTCCAAAATAGGCTATCTAATAGGCATGTATCTCATGAGAACTCAAGCGATAATACGTTGGCTGACTAGCTCTGCACCAACGGGACCATGGAAGTTAAAAAGGGTAGGGAAAAGAGGAGATAAGAATGTAAGGTAGTAGAGAAAGTTCACATCAGTCAGAAGAATATATATAGTTAGCAAGGGAAATGAGAAGTCGCTCTGCCTAATGAGTTCTGATCAAAAAATGGCTAGACTTCCCTTTTTATACTCGGCCCTCTAGTGAGCCCAACGTGAACTACTAAGGACCGCCCACTGACAATCATTACGTAATTTCTCTCTCTCCTCTGGGATAGACAAAGGCTTTCCTAGCACTGAGGGGAGGGGGGAGGGGGGGGAGTGCTAGTGAGTTAGGCCCACCTCCCGCATGGCGCACCCACTGACCCCCAACTGTGGCTGCCGCTTCTCCCATCATTACAAATAAGTTTTACACACAATACTTATAACTAATGATATAAAATAGAACTCGTTGACTCAGATGAAAACAAAATACATATTCATATTACTTATAGTACAACGGCTCACATGAACTAAGTTAGGAAACTCTACATAGACTACAGCCAAAGTTCCTGCCCTGACGATCCTAGCGAGAGTGGGGCATGACTAGGCGTTCTGTACAGCATGCTCACACTGGACATGCGTCACAACTTATGTCTTTCAAAGGATGCCGTTTGGATTAAACCTAGCGCCACGCATTTTCACAAAATTAGTCCGGCAAGCCCTGATGCCCATTTTAGAACAAGGGATCAGGATCTTGTGGTATCTGGACGACTGGCTGGTGGTGGCAGAGACAGAAGAGTTATGCAACACTCATGTCAACATTACGTTAAACCATGTCAAATCTCTAGGATTCAAAATCAACTTGGTAAAGTCAAACCTTGTTCCCTCACGAGTAATTCAGTGGATAGGGCTGGTCTGGGACACAGCGTCTCTCACTCTGAGTCAGAGTGTGGACAATCGAAACAGGTTTCGCAAAAAACTGTTTATGTTTCTCCACAGTCGGACTATGACACGGAGACTCTGGGAATCTCTAGTCGGTTCTCTCAACTGGGTTCAACTAACTGTGAAGTTGGGCCGGTTGAAAGTCAAACGTTTAATCTTGGAGGGCAACAAATATTTCCCACTCTTACCGGCGGGAAAATTATGGCCTATCCCAGCATTAATACACAGCTTACTAGCGGTCTGGGCGAAGAGGGAAATGTTGCACTCAGTCATGTCATGGACCTCTCCTCCGCCGACGGTATGGGTGGACACGGATGCGTCAGGGACGATAGGTTGGGGCTTTCAGTCAAACCTCGGGCATCAGGGTCAAGGGCTTTGGTCCCCTTCAGAAACCTCTCACATAAATGTCAAAGAGTTACTAGTCCCCTTGTATTTCCTTCAGGTTCACGGCTCTACTTTACGGGAAAAGTCGGTGGCCTTCAGATGGACAATCTCAATGCAGTTCACTGCATTCAGAAACAAGGGTCAACGAGGTCTCGGAAGTTGCTAGACGTGTCAGAAAAGATTTTTGTGCTAGCCAACAAGCTAAACATTCATCTTCATGCATCATATCTCCCAGGCGTAGCAAACGTCTGGGCAGTCGTGCTGTCTCGGAGACAGAGCACAACAGTAGAGTGGGCACTCAAGCAAAACATTTTCGATCAAATGATTGCAGAGCCTTACCGTCCACAAGTGGATCTGTTTGCGTCAGAGGAGAATCACAAACTCCCTCGGTACCTCACACGCCAGACATTAACGCCGGCGGGGGGGGGGCCCGGCGCATTGGTGACGGATTGGAACAGGTGGAGTTCCATTTATCTGTTTCCGCCACCAGACGCTTCTCTAATGCGCCACGTAGTCAACAAACTACATGATTATCGAGGCGTAGTCTCGTTAATCGCGCCCCTGTGGCCGGCGCAGTTGTGGTACCAGTAATTGAGAATGTGGTGCCCGAACCTGGTGTCGCTCCCGGTCGGGTATTTCCACTTAGACACGATTGGCAACCTAAAGACCTCGCTGACTTTTGCATTGTGGACATTCAGGAGGCCAAGTGGCTAACACCGTATGGTAGAAATGTGACAGATAAATTTATGAATCAGTACACACAATCTACCAAAAGGCAATATCAATCTCATTGGCAGTCCTTTACTTCTTGGATAGTTAGAACAGAACAGACAGTACCTTCGGTGGCGTTAGTTTTTCATTATTTAAAATATTTGTTTGAACAGAAACTCTGGGGTGGGGTACGTGATATAGTTACATTTGTCTTCTGGTTTGGTCTGGGGCTGCTTATGTGTTTTACAGGCTGGAGGTAGATGGAGTGGACAGTGGTTGCAAGTTTGTAGGTTTGGGATGTTGCAGGAGAAGTGTAATATCGGCGAGAACTGATCACATGTTTTACTTTCTCTGGAGGTATAATTGTCTGCCCTTGGTCGTTTTCTTTGATGTAGGATATGAGAGAGAAACGGCTTGGTGGTGGTGAATGCTTGGGTAACTGTTTCTCTGCTATTTCACTTGGTATGTTGGTTGTGGGGAAGGTATGGCAACATTGTTGGTGGAGGTGGTGGTGGTGGTGAAGGTAAAGGTGGAGGTCTCGGTATGGTGGCTGTGGTGGTGGTGTTGGTGATGGTGGAGGTAGGGGTGGGGATCTCGGTATGTTGGCTGTGGTGGGTGGTGGAGATGGTGGAGGTAGGGGTGGGGATCTCGGTACGTTGGCTGTGGTGGTGAATATGCTTTTCTGTTATTTCAATTAGCCTTTACAATGGCACCTTAAATTGTATCTACATTTTGAAAAGTGTTGGAGAGAGAGGAAGCTGTTGGAGTGGCTTTGTTATTTGTGTTATTATAGTATATATATGGTGATGGTGAAGGTATTGAGGGATAAGCCTTTACAATGGCCCCTTGTATCGATATACATTTCGAAATGTGTTGAGAGCGGAGAAGAGGTTTTGGAGAGAGTGGAATTAAGTACATGTTGGTATCGTATAAATACGATAGAATATGACTCTTTTGTGATCTTGATGTCTCTGTGACGTCACGATCTCTCCTACAGCACGATGTAGGACGAGTAGATCGTATATTATAAGATTGTAAATAAGTTAAGTTATAAAAGGCCTAATATGCTATTAAGCAATATTGCCATGGTCTTATGTAGTATATATGAATTTATCGTATATATTAATATAATTTATCGTATAGAGCAACCTAAATGCGGTACGATAATTTGGGCTCCTGGCGGTTTGTCAAGGCAGCAAGGTGTGCTTTTGAGGTACGCCAGAGCCTTCACGAACACCAACCAGTTAACATCTAATTTTCCGCCCTCAGTTGATCGTGCTTTTGTGCCTCTAATCACAATACACACACAGCTACACCATCACGACGCTCTCATCGACATCATGACTGACTGATAGATAAGCATATTATTCATGTCCATTCCCATGTAATCATTTATTCTTTCTTTAACTTGACTCGTGTCTTGGGACCGAAGTCTCGTCCCCATTGTCCACCACCATATTGGGTAAAACGTTCTCCCTTGCCTCATTGCCACGTGGAACTATTGGTGAGTTAATTCCTGGCTAATATTAACCCTTATAACCTTACCCTATAATTATATACATTTATTATGTGAGACCTTTGGATATAAATTAGCTTGTTTCAGATTGAATTCAATTTAGATATAGAGTATTCATTTAGATTGATTTTATTTGATTCATTATAGCTTAGTAATATTTAACTTCCATTGATAGTTTACCACATTGGTGCCCAGACCCGGGAACTAGCTACCAGTAAGGGATCTTAGGCAATGAACAAGGGGACATATAACAGGATGCAGGAACAACTCTATGATAAACTGGCAAGGCTAGCCAAGCGATGGTTAGAGCCGGAATGCAGGGTCACATCGTTGTGCCTGCCTAAGTCCTGCATCCCACCCATCATCTTTCCCCAATAATTTTCTTTTCCGTTTCAGACTTCCTGTGACATATGACCTGACCTAACATTTTTTCTTGTTCAATATGATCCATTAGTAGGTATTGCTATATAGTGTACTATTTTTTCTCCATAACATAGAAGTCCGCCGGTTGGCGTCTCTTAAGTAGCCTGTTATTTGGCCGTTGTTTTTGTGACGTAATATTTAGATACATAGCCTATAGGCTCGCAAGCCAAATGGACAAAAACGGTAAAGAGACACCGTCTAGTGGGGTGCTGAACAAAGCCCCTAAAAATCAAAGGGCGGGACTTCGGGGAGTAATAAATAGGCTAATAGTGGACGTCAACACTTTCATCACTACTGCTGAACTAGAGGAATTGGAGGCTAGATTAGAAAACGTCCAGGTTACCCACGGTCGTATTACGGCTCTGAGTGAGGTGATTGTGGCTGCCATGACAGAGGAGGAAGAGATTGTTACAGAGTGTGATAATCGCGCCCTCTATGACGAACCTGTCTTTAGAGCGAAGTACCTATTACAGCGTGCAATCGCGAGTAAGAAGGGAGGCGATAATGAGGCCCATAGAAGGGCTGACCCAAAACATACTGTACACCTCCCAAAGCTCAATCTTCCTACATTTGGGGCAAGTTGACCGAGTGGTTAGCTTTCTGGGACGTATTTCGATCTACGGTTCATGAATCCTCTTTGAATAATGTCCGCAAGTTTCACTATCTGAAGGGACAAATGGAAGGAGAGACCTTACATTTAATAGAGGGTTTTGCAGTAGTAGGTGGTAGTTATCTTGAAGCGGTACACTTATTAGAGTCCACATACGGGGATAGAGAGCAGTTGAAGATGGCCCATGTCGTTGCCTTGTTGGGGCTCGCAGAACCACAGTATAAGGTTGATGAGTTGACAAACTTCAGGGCAAATATGGAGTGCCATACTCGATTGCTAGATACCCTAGGGCTTACCACGCAGGAAATGATAGTCATTATCTTGCGTCAGAAGCTTCCTATGGCAATACTTGATAAGGTAAGATCATTTGAGCTGGGGGAATTCAAAACTCAGTTCAGTAAGGAGATCAATAATCTACAGTTGAACAAAGGGAGAATGTATGAGTCGGGAGGGAGTGAGAATGTGGAGAAGAGGGGAACAGTAAGCATGACAGTGGGGACTAAAGTAAAGAAAGAGGGTGTGTATAAGAAACCTGCTCAGATTCTATGTAAGCTATGTAACAACAAACATAAATGGAGTTTCTGCGTAAAATACCCAACAAATGAGACAAAACTAGCACAGGCGAAAAGATTGAAGCTATGTGTAGGTTGTCTAAGTAAAGAACATGGTAAGCAGGGACAATGTACTGCTACATACTTAAGGCCCTGTCGCCACTGCAAAGGACATCACTTTGATAAGTTGTGTCCTACAGCAGATAAAGTCAAAGACGTCAAAAATGAGGGTACTACAACTGTGGCACTAGGTAGCACGCAAGACACCACTATATTGCCCACAATACAGATTCCCATGGAAGGTAATGACAGTAACAAAGTTTGTCGGGTACTTCTAGATCAAGGGTCTCAACGTTCCTTTATAAAGAGGTCCGTACTAGTGGGACTGAAGCACCGAATCGTAGGGGCTGAGACTCTTCGATTACAGGGCTTCACAGGGGTTACTGATAAATAAGACTACGAGATAGCGGAGATTTCATATTTCTATCGTAAAAACCGGTACTTTATGACTTGTATCGTAGTAGACACCCTACCAGAATATGTATCTGTGGGTGTGAAGAAGGTGGAACACGCATTACGTAGCAAAGGGGTTAACTTGTCAGATCCCATGGGAAATCAGAGTGAGGTGCATGTTCTACTTGGTGTGGATCATTATTATGAAGTAGTATACCCTGGATTTAAAAAGATGTGTGGTGTAATTTTAATCCCCACTAAATTTGGATACTGCATGAGCGGAAAGGTGCATACTACACAGTCAAAGGTCCTGGTCGACACGGTCTCGATATATAGAGTCAATGTAACCGCGGCAGAGGAGTTGGGAAGGGAGGATTCCCAACCTAGTGACCCTAAGATGGCTGCCGAGTTCGACCTGGAACGACTGTGGAGATTGGATCACATAGGCATTAATCCTATGGAGACTGATTATGACTCGGAAGTTGCGCTACAAAGGTTTGACGAGTCTGTGTGCTACTGTGCCTCAGACAAGCAATATAAAGTTAGTTTACCTTGGAAGAACAGTGAGATA
Source organism: Paralithodes platypus (assembly GCA_032716605.1). Lineage (NCBI taxonomy): Eukaryota > Metazoa > Arthropoda > Malacostraca > Decapoda > Lithodidae > Paralithodes > Paralithodes platypus. Next base: position 5,904,408 of record CM064490.1, on the reverse strand, counting down.
AGCCTGCCTACCAACTATGGTTTGGCATTAGGTCGCTTGCGCGCATTGCAGCGGAAATTGTCTAACGAACCGAGCACGCGCCAGGCGTATGACGATGTATTTCGGAGTTATGAGGATAGGGGTTTTATTAAGAGAGTCGATGTCGAGGAACCGTGTAAGAAGGGTAGGGTTCACTATCTGGCCCATCATGGGGTAAAGAAAGACAGCGTCACCACACCAATACGGGTGGTGTATGACTGTTCTGCCCACCAAGGTCAACAACCCAGTCTGAATGACTGCCTGTTGACAGGTCCGTCCATGGTGTCGGACCTGTCCCAACATCTATTGCGGTTTAGGCTGGGGAAGTACGCCTATACCAGTGACATCGAGAAAGCATTCTTGATGGTCAAGCTAAAGGAGGAAGATAGAGATGTTACCCGCTTTCTTTGGTTCGGCGACATTAGCGACTCTGAAAGTCCCATCATAATATACCGTTTTCGGGTTGTACTCTTTGGGGCCACTTGCTCGCAGTTTTTGTTAAATGCCACAATCAGAAAACATCTAGCTGACACTCATGAGGACACAAGTAAACTATCTCGCGGATTATACATTGACAATTTGCAGGGTACTAGCGATAGTCAAGATGATTTGTTGTATGCATACTGGCAAGCACGCAGATTGTTTGCGGATGCACATCTATTTCTCCGCGAGTGGGTTACTAATAGTGAAGATCTTCAGAGTTTAATACAGGTGGATGGTACGGCATCTCTTAACCTCTGAAGTGCGCATGGGGGTAATTGGAAACGTCCCCCTGTGCTGACGTATTTGAGGTGTTTCCGTCACTAAAATATTCATTGTGCCATTAATAGCATTAATACTTATCCATATGCGCCTATTATGGGTTGATTATAAAGGTATTAACCTGAAACAACAATAAAACGAGTGAAAACAGCGTTTGGATGGTCAAAATCGGAGATATAGCCCGCGAGTTGTATAATGTATGGGTGAGGCAATCTGCTTTCCCGCCAATTTCCCCCAAGGCCACTGAGACACAGTCGATCGATACTCTCTCTCTCTCTTGCACTCGCTTGCTATCAGTGATGACCACACCCTCCAATCGGATTTCTAATGTTAGCACGAAAATATACCTCAGAATAAGGGAATAACAGGGAAAATAGGTGATAACTGAAGGAGAGGAGGAAAGTGGGGAAGGAGGGGAGGTAGAGGACTGAGATTTTGCATGGCCCAGGGGCCAAAAAAAAAAATAACAAAATATTTTTTTTTCGATGCCAAAGTTGATTTTTTTTTTCTCTGACTCTTAAGAGTCTCCCCGCAGTGCGCCGGGGGAACTCTTAAGAGTCTCCCCGCAGCTCCCGGGTTAACTTGACTCGTGTCTTGGGACCGAAGTCTCGTTCCCCATTGTCCACCACCATATTGGGTAAAACGTTCTCCCTTGCCTCATTGCCACGTGGAACTATTGGTGTATTAACCCTTATAACCTAACCCTATAATTATATACATTTATTATGTGAGACTTTTGGATATAAATTAGCTTGTTTCAGATTGAATTCAATTTAGATATAGAGTATTCATTTAGATTGATTTTATTTGATTCATTATAGCTTAGTAATATTTAACTTCCATTGATAGTTTACCACAGTTGGTGTGGCTTTGTTATTTTTATGTGGTAGGATCGAGAAGGCCGCTTTCAGGCGGCATGATATGCGGGGGTTGTGCATGGGGACTAGTGGTTGGAGATAGGATCAGGATTAGGGAGGTAATGATTGGTGATCCTAGTTCTATAGGAATCAATAGTTGGGCTATTAACTACGTCTGTACATGAAATGGGAGGTGATTCGACCACTCTTGGATGCTGTGGGGAAAAAATTATTGTCTAAATATGTTGTGTTATTTGTCTGTACATGGTGATGGTGAAGGTATGGTTAATATACAGGAGATGCAACAATATAGGTAGCAAATTTCTAATGGTAGTTTTGGGTTGTTGTTGTTGTTGTTGTTCCCCAAGCTGCCTGGCCGAACAGCCCCAAGGCCCCGAGCAATTCCAAGGCCATAACTGAGTGCCCCGACAGAACCCTCCTCGCCGACCACAATAAAGCCTGGGTGACCGAAGCCACTCCATGGCGGGGAGCTGAGGAGGGTGCAGAAACGCCCGGGAAACCAAAGCCCCACCCAGGGCCCTGTGCCCCTCAGCAATTATGAAGAGAAAGTTGAGGGGCAAGGGAAAAATGTGACGCTTTGGCTTCCAATCTTGGTAGATTGGGAGGTCAATCCACGGAAGAGACGCCGTCACTTGAGATCTAGAAAATATATAAGTTAAAGGAACAGTCAGAGTAAGCTATGGGTATGGCAGAGATTGCTCAGCTCTCACTCTGATAGACCAGCCCATCACCACGGTAGTTTTGGGTTCCTATCATCATATGCTTCATTTCTATATACTTTTTATCCCCGGGAAAAAAAAAAAAAAATCTTGGGATTTTTCATTTTTTTTTCTTGGGATTTTTTTTTTTCATTAACCTAACCAAAATACCTAACCTAATATCCCCAAATACATTTAGGTTAGGTTACGTTAGTTTTTTTTTGGTTAGGCTAATGACCAAGAAAAAAAAAAATGAAAAATCCAAAGATTTGTTTTTGTTTTTTTCCCCGGGGATAAAAAGTATATAGAAATGAAGCATATGATAATAGGAACCCAAAACTACCATTATAAATTTGCTACCTATATTGTCTCGTCTCCTGTATATTGACCGAAGGTATTGAGGGATAAGCCTTTACTATGGCACCTTAATAATTGTATCTGCATTTCGAAAAGTGTTGAGAGGAGAGGAGAGGGAGGTTTGTTTAAAGCATTATATCAAGAAGAGAAAGATAAAACACAGATAACGATAAAGGAAGCATTGTTTGAGCATGAAAAGAAAGTAGCAAAGGAGATAAAAGATGATAAAAATGGAAACAACAAAATTTGGACATATATAAATAAACTTAGGAAAAAAGAATCAAAAGTTGAAAAGGAAGTTGAATTATATAACAATGAGTGTCAAAAATTAACAGATAGGGAAACCGAGGAATTAGTAAGATACTGGAGCAATATTTACAGAAACCACGAATATTATATCAATACAGTATGGGACGATGAAGAGAAACAAACTTATAGCAATAGGATGGAGCAAGAAAACGAAGATAGCTTAAGAGTAGACAAAGGACTAGAACATATAGTATTTAACAACGACCAAATAGATCACATGGAAGTGATGGGAAGAATAGACAAAAGTATAATCCATATGAAACACACAAAGATAACCGTACCTCAAATAAAAATGTGCCTCAATAAACTAAAGAATAGAAAGGCTGCCGGGCCCGATGAACTTAAAGGTGGGTGTGCATGCTATTATTTTCCTCCACAATCATTACCGGCAGTGTGCACTATAGCTTTTGGTGCAATATTTTCTGCTACAATGGCTTAATTATTTATATAATGGCCAAAATAGGATATGGGTGACACTTTTCTGGATTCGGAGTTTAAGCGCTCTGATGACGTATGCCCAGGAACACAACAAGCTCTTCTGACAGGTGGAAATGGAGGATAGTGACAGTAGTTCCGATTCGTTTGCCAATACTGAGGGTGATAACCGTGATTATGGCAAAGAACCTCAAGTGATGAATATTGGTGGTGTCCAGGCTTATTATGTATGAACCTGTAGGACGAGATCCAGCAGCAGGAGAGGAGGGAGAAGCAGCTGTGATTACACTACTCGGAGCCGCGGCGGACGCTAGCGATCATGTCCCCGTCTATTTTGACTGCATTTGGATACAATAATGAAAGCCCGCCCCTCACGCCTTCATGATTTATTGTCATCATCATATACATTGCCAACAGGGTGCAAATAAAATAACAGAAAAAAATCGCCGTAAAAATAGACGGGAACTTAAACCGCGGCGATCGATTTTTTTTTTTTTTTTTTTTTTAAGCCTAGTTGCTAGTAGTTGAATTTCAGCCAATATTATTTGTTTAGCCTAGGTTAGGCCTATATCCATCGACACTGACTGTATAATTTGGGCTAGGCTTAAGTTAGCCCATATTATGCACTCTCCTGACTCCTGAAATTGGCAAGCACGTATGGGTGGAAGGGTGGTTTGGGGGATGGTGGGGGGAAGGTAGAAGGGTAATTGACTCGTGTCACAAATATGGAGCTGATTGGTGAGGTAGTTTCGCCACTACGGATTTTCATTTTTTTATGTGATGATCTACGGATAGGCTGGAAGTGGGTGGTGGGAGGAAGTTAGAGTTGTGGTGGGGGGAAGACAGAAGGGTAGGGGACTTGTCACAAATATGGAACCAATTGGTGCAGTCGTTTCGTCGCCACATATTTTCCTTTTTTTCCTTTGTGATGGCCTGATGCGGCAACGGTTGCGAGTGGATTGGGGGAGGGGTTGGGGTGGTGGTAGCAAGACGCCAGAAGGGTAAGGTGTGGTAGAAATATGAAAGCTATAGGTGCAGTCGTTTCGCTGCTACAATTTTTTTTCGGCGAGTCCGTATATATACGGACCTGGCACTGGGCGTGACAAGACCCCAGTCTGTATAGGCAATCAGCGGGTGCATCTAGCCATACCCATACTCCACTGCACTTTATTGTCAAAGCATTCATCACGAAAATGTCCATTGCATATGAAGCTTGTTTTGGGCTTTGCCTCCCACACTCTGGTTCTTTGTATAAACTTCACCCATTTGTTACAATGGTATGGATCACTTGGAAACTTGTGTAGTGCTATGTTTGGTCCAGGGATGTTGCTACACCCGAAAACAGCACACCTATTCACCATTTTTGCTATACATGCTGATGTTTACTACCCAAATGTTTGCCTGGGCGTACGTCACATCCTCACGTGAGTACTAGTTGCAAGGGGTCGCAATTCAATATCTATTTTTTATTTGTTCTCTAATATTGAAGATTAGTTTTGACAAAGGAGTAGTCAGGTTGATTACTGGAGATCTAAACATCTCTTTAAATACATTATAAATTAATTTTAATTTCGGACGCCCCACCACCTTTAAGCCAGAGCTATACAAAGCACTTTTAAAAAGTGAAAAATGTATGGAGGCTATGGCAAAAAGTTTTAATAAAATAATAGAAGAAGGGGAGATCCCAGAGTGGAAAAAACAAAAACCGTCATGATCCCAAAGAAAATTAAAGCTACAGCGAGAGACCTTAGACCAATAGCTCTGGCAAACATACCTAAATTCCATTTGTATGAAGAAATTATAGAAGAAGTAAGTAAAGTAAAGTATCTAGGACACTATATTTCATGTGATCGCTCAGATGATGAGGATATGGGTCGTCAGCGAAGGCAACTTTACATGCAGGGAAATTCAATATTAAGAAAATTTCATATGTGCACATGGGATACAAAAATAACATTGTTCAACTCCTACTGCTCACCAATGTATACAGCACAACTATGGTGGAACTATAAGAAAATGACAGTGAATAGACTAAGTATCTCATATCACAATATCATGAAAATGTTTCTGGGGCTCTCAAAATATGAGAGTACAAGTACGCTATGTGCCTATATGAACTTACACTGTTACAAATCACTCATTAGAAAGCTAACATATAAATTCATTCAGCGCCTTAACACTTCTGAGAACAGGATCATTAAAATGCTACAAACTCCAAGCATAGTGTACACCTCCAGGATCCAGGCACACTGGAGGAAGTTGCTCTATATTTAACCTTAAGTAATGATTTCAGGTCTGCTACTCTACAGAATTAGCATACCGGTACTGATCCTCATAGTGCAGTACAGTACCGATATTCCTATACTGTACTGTAGCAACATACTGTACCGGAAGCTAAATGATGTGAGGCATGGTACTGTACACAATTAGGACAGTGGTTTTGGTAACACAGTAGTTTGATGACCACTGTTTTTGGTTGAGGCAGTGCTGTGAACTACATGATAGCAAGCTGGGTATTATTTAATTTCTTTTTATTTTATGTAGCCTATGTACAGTAGCTTATATATATTTATATATATTTATGTTACTGTAAGGTATATATGGACCCCAGTATGGTCCCCTCTGTACTGTGTGAGTCTGAAATAAAGTATTATTATTATTATTATTATATTATTATTATATATCATACAAAATGTTCATGCAAATTGTAGTAAAAGAACCAATAGAAAGGCACCTGGTTGCAAGGGGGGAAGTTTTAGAGGTTCAAAGCGGCTTCATCGAGGGCGGTAGAATAGAAAATAACTTATTTATATTAAAACATTGTATAGACAGATATCCTTCGACATCAGAAAATCATTAATTGTAACATCTATCGATTTCAGCAAGGCATACGACTCCGTTAAGAGAAGCTACCTAATTAAAGGCATGAAAAACTATAATATCCATCCAAATATACTCGACCTAGTTGCACAAATTTACACAAAAGACAAAACTGAAACCCAGCTAAAAAACGATAAGAAAATAGAAATAGAAATAACAAGCGGCATAAAACAAGGGTCCACAGCGTTGACGACACTTCAAAATAGTAACATATAATATAATAAAATCAATGGAAGAAAAAGGAGGTTTTGATGATAGCGTTCTCAAACTAAGCATACTTTTTTTTGCTGATGATGGTCTAATACTAACCCATACAATTGAAGAAGCGGAGAGAGCGATAGCAAATCTGATAAATATTGGTAACGTGTGTGGCTTGAAAATAAACAAAGATAAAAGTAAAGTAATAATATTCCATATGAAAGATAAACCCGAGAAAATAGGAGACATTGAAGTCACAAGCGAAATAAAATATCTAGGGCTGAAAATAAACAATACCCAAAACTGTTTTAAAGCACAAAAAGAATATGCGCTACAAAAGGCTAGACAGCTGGTAAACCTAACCTACCCAGTAATAGCGCAAAGTTGCCATAAGATCCTCATAGGAAAAACTTTCTGGAAGTGCGTGGCCCTGCCTTCGATACTCTACGGTGCCAGCGTACTAGGATATAATAAAACAGAAATAGAACAACTGCAAAGAATAGAAAATAAAGTGTACCGACAAATCTTAGGAGCACCCAACTATGCTCAAACAGAGACTCTAAGAGGGGAGATAGGTACATCAACAATGCTAGCTAGAATAATGGAGGGCCAGGTTAAGTACCTTAAGTACATAGAAGAGAGCAGAGGAAACGATCTATTGAAGCGAATCATCGACGAAAAAAAGAGAAATAAATACAGATAAATGGTTAAAAACAACAATACAGTACCTGAGAGACCTAAACATAAATAACAGTAAATTAATAAGAATGAATAAAGATGAAATAAAGAAAATTGTAAATAAACATGATACATAATTGTGGCTAGAAGGAATAAACAATAAATAAAGTTAAGTATATAATTATAGGAACTGGAAAAAAGAAATAAAGGAAGAAGATAGCCTATATATGACAATAAGCCAGCATCAGTGATTCTCTACAAGGCAAGGACAAATAATCTAGATTTAAACGATAGAAAAAGATTTAGAGATGGGAATACTGAGTGTGATATGTCTGGGCACCCAAATGAAAACCTTAATCATATTTTTTTGTGGTGTCCATCTTATGTAGAAGCAAGATCTGCAGAACCTTTACTCCAACAACCATATATAGAAGAAGAAGATAGGTTAACCCGGGAACTACGGGAAGACTCTTAAGAGTTCCCCCGGCGGACTGCGGGAAGACTCTTTAAGAGTCAGGGAAAAAAAAAATCAATTTAAAACCGAAAAAAAAAAAAAAAAAAAAATATATTTTATTTTTTTGCCCCTGGGCCATGCAAAAATCACTCCTCTACCTCCCCACTTTCCTCCCTTCCTTCAGTTATCACCTATTTTCCCTGTTATTCCCTTATTATGTGGTATATTTTCGTGCTAACATTAGCGAGTTGCAAGCAGGGCATTGTCATCACTGTTAGCAAGCGAGTGCAAGAGAGAGAGAGAGTATCGATCGACAGTGTCTCTCCAGATTTTTTTTTATTTTTTTATTAAGAGACAATGAACGGAGGAAGGAAAAACACCGATAAAACAAAAAGGTCCATGTGCCTAAAGGCATCCTCCATTCATAAAATGTTTGTAACAACTGGATTTAAATATTTGTAGATTGTAAGTTTGTGGAAAGCAATTCGAGGGAAGTGAATTCCAAAGAGTAGTAGCTCTGGGGATAAATGAATTCTGATAAGCAGAAGTTCTGCATTGTGGAGGAGAAAGTGTAAATTCATGGGCGCTCTCAGCTGCCCTAGTTCTACGGGGAAAGATGTGGAGAGGCGGCACAATTGAAGCAAGTTCCTCGGAACAATTGCTGTGAAAATATCTGGGGGAAAAGTGGCGGGATTCGGGAAAGGAGGTTGCCTCAGCCATACATTATGTAACTCCCGGCCTGTATTGCCGATTTTGACCATCCAAACGCTGTTTCCACTTGTTTTATTGTTGTAACAGGTTAATACCTTTATAATAAACCTATAATAGGTGCATATGGAGAAGTATTAATGCTATTTATGGTAAAATAAATATTTTAGTGATGGAAACAGCTCAAATACGTGCGCACAGGCAGAGGTGTCTCATACCCCCCCATGCGCACTTCAGAGGTTAATAGGTGAACTCTTATTCAGAAATAGTAATAGCCATAAGACTAAAAACATCATATACAGGTTTTGGAGGAAGAGATAAATAGATAGAAATAATGCAGCTGTAGCTAGATAAGTGTAGGGAATAGGATACATAGACTAAAGTTAAGTAAAAACCACACATCAATAATAAAGAAACCAAGAAGGAGAATACAACCACTAAGAAGAAAGAAATCAAGAAGACGCCAGAAGAAGGAAGAAAGAAGAACACAGAAAATGTTGAAAATGGTTTTAAATAAGTGAAATAAGCACGACACAAAGAAGATAACAAAAGAAAGAAATAAAAAAGGGAGGCGCCGATGAAAAGACCTAGCTTCCCGCAGATCAACTGAACTGAGGATCAGAGGAAGATGTATCATGTAACAAGGTAAGGTAAGGTAACAAGGTAAGGTAACAAGCGGCATCAGACAAGGCTGTACGGGGTCCACAACATTATTTAAATTAATAGAAGCTTTGGATATAGAAATTTTCTACTACACTGATTTTATAAAGCATGTTGGAGTCAACTGAAGTAGAACAGATGGGTTCATTAGATTGTCGTGCTACTACACTGCCCTTCAGAAACCACATCCCCAGTTTGGACATCAAGCCACCATCCTCGCTAGCCTCTAGGGTTTATTAGTGACGTTCAGTTGCTACCTTCCCTCCAACACATCAACAACAACAACTTTACTATCTCTCCTAAGTTCCTAACTCCTATTATACTAAACTTTTCTTTTCACCCCTCTTAAAACGCCTGTGCAGTAATCTGGAAACACCGCAACCCTCCAAGCAAACTGCATATTTAAACAATAAGAAGAAGAAGAAGACATCAAAACGGCGCCAAAGAAGTGTAGGCTAGCCTAGGCCTATAGCCTAGCCTAAATAATAATAATGTGTAGCCTAGCCTACTTGGTAAATAAGTGACTAATATATACCGGCTCTCCTCTATTGTAGGAATTACTGGTAGATGGAAGGGGCGGCGCTTGGGCCCCTTCCATTATCCATAAACCGAATCACCGTAGGCTATCCTACAGTTATTAGGTGAGTAGCCCTAGGCTAGGCTTAGGCTAGCAATGAATGCGAGTCACTTCGAGCGGATGCACAACCTAACCTAAATATGCCTCCGCTCGAATATGAATTCGCTCGAAGTGTCCCGATACCGCTAGTAATAGCCTAATGATAATGTGTTAGGCTACTTAAAGCGAATTTGGAAATTTTTTATTTTAATACCACTAATTTTCCGAGTGTTTTTTATAAACAAAATTGTTCATTTGCATCAATATATAGAGTTTGTAATTAATTAGAAATCTCGGGAAAACCTATTTTCCCCATAATGCCTATCGATCGATGTTGTTCCCCGATAGTGATTTGAAAAGACATTAGCCTAACCTAACAACCTTACCTAACCTAACCTAGTATTATGGGTGGGGGCTGCCGCCCCCACACCCCCGCTGGTTGAGTACTAATCCCTTAGTTAATACAAAAAAAAAATTGGATGTCTATTATAGGAAGGTAAAAGTCGATGAAGTCTACGGTGTTTACTGTGCAATCTTCAGCTTTGATTGTACATTGATAACGGGAAAGTACCGATTGACAACCTTGTTACGAACATTTAATTTTAGTACCATACTTTTATATTAGGTTTTTCCGAGGGTTAAAACACATTTTCATATGATCTTTAGAGCTATCGATAACTGGAAGTACCGTATTGACAACCTTGTTACGATTTTTCTTTTTTAGTACCATACTTTTTTATTAGGTTTTGCCGAGGGTTAAAACAAATTTTCTTATGATCTTTAGAGCATATAGATTCGATATTTATATTCAAATATATCACAAAAATTTGTGGTATTAAAATAACATTGAACCGCGAATTTTTCAAAGACACAGGCCTAGGCCTAATGCAAAAGCATAATTAGCCTACCATATGGATTATGCTGTTCAATTTTGGTGTCCTTATTACAGAATGGACAGGTAAAACGCCGATGAAAGTAGCCTAGCCTACCGTTGGTCAATAAAAATACCGATTTTCATTTGCACATTACGCATATAGGCTAGGCTAAAAACTTTCTGTATATAACTTTCATTGGTAGCCTATATTCATAAAGAGCACACTCTAAGCTATTCATAAGTCACTTAAAACACTAAAATCGGCTTTCGGTAGCCATGTAATAACATGGTGAACCTTCGTGAAAGTGGCGCAAAACGGCGAATTTATTGGTGGATGGTGGAAAGTTCTGGGTCTGGATGTTGGTATCACATATTATAACATTGGTAATTTAATTCATATCTTTCTTATACGGCCAGGGTGTCAAACGACGCTGTTTTTTTTAGTGATAACGCAAATGAACTTATTGTATAATGATAACAGAAACTCCCCCAACCCTTTTTTTCTTTTAAGAAACAAAAAAGGTAAATTGACATCATTTTGGTCTCCATATTTTCCATCTTGATTACTTTTAGATTGCAGGAAATACTGTTTTAGACACCTAAATTCTCAAAAAAAAATCACGGGGGGGGGGGGGGGGGGGCATACGCCTACCCCCGGACCCCCCTAGAGCTCGTGCCGTCGCCGCTCCGTCGCGCTATAATGATAACAAAATAATAAACCATAATCCGCCATTTTTCTTCACTGAATGAGTAAGACTGGCCTCTTAGTTCTTAATCCATTACACTAATCTTCAATTATATACGAAAACTACATAAAAGCATGTCAATAAATAAATGTAACCCATATTTATTACACAATTCGCGATTTATAGCCATTATTTGCAAGTTAGGCCTAATTACAAAAAATTACCATTGCATACGCATATGCATACGCATACCCCCGGACCCCCCTAGAGCTCGTGCCGTCGCCGCTCCGTCGCGCTATAATGATAACAAAATAATAAACCATAATGATAACACAATTCATATTTTGTGGATTGACACCCTGCTTATACCCCGTAACCCCCTACATATGATTCGGAAAGCCTTCAGCTTTGCATATAGCCTAGCCTATATGCATATTTTGTACCTAGGTCACATAGGCCTAATAATACTTAATTCGAATACTTACCAAAGTCGATGTTAGGCTGATTAGGCCATCAGAATTGTCTCAATATTATCCTATTTTCACCAATTTAAGCAGCTCCTCGTTGTCATACACAACGTTCAGTTATTCACAATTGTAAATCATGTGTGAAAATGCTGATACTAAAGCTACATTCTCCATATTAGCCTGAAATAGCCTATGACGAGAAACCGAAAATCCGCCATTTTTCTTCACTGAATGAGTAAGACTGGCCTCTTAGTTCTTAATCCATTACACTAATCTTCAATTATATACGAAAACTACATAAAAGCATGTCAATAAATAAATGTAACCCATATTTATTACACAATTCGCGATTTATAGCCATTATTTGCAAGTTAGGCCTAATTACAAAAAATTACCATTAGACATCGTAGTTCGGAAAATGGCTTTGGCTTCAACTTCATACACTTATGGTGACCGTCACCATATCTTACTTTGAAATATATAGAATATAACGTATAATAGGCTAGGTAGATTTATGCGATAAAGGTAGCATCAGGCCACCCAAAACAATGGTACATTTATTGACCGACCGCAAAAATCGCGTAAGTTTTTATAAAATCTGTGTTTTGCCATAGGGTGCTTTTCATACCTCAAGAATTCGACCACACTGAGCCAAAACGTTTTCAGTCCTGTCCCGGTAGCCATTTTGAATGCAGGTGATCTAGTTTTGTGAATATTAAGAAAATTTTAGACCTTGTCCGCACCGTGAAACGGCTAATCTTGCTCTGCCTCGCAGATATATTCACTTAATACCTTGTAGGACCTATGGAAAAGCTTAAATATGATTTATTTTACCTTTAAAGTGACAATTGATAGTGTGTGCTGCTTCCAGCTGTTTTGTGTAAACAAACCGATGAAGAAAAAAAGGAAGTATAAACCCCAGCTGAAGTTGGAGGTTCGCAATTATGGTAGGTGAGACCAGAGTACTTTTATCGGTGTTTTAACCTAGATTTATTGGAGAGAGTACAACGTAGAATGACAAAAATTATCCATAATATTAGAAATCTTCCGTATAAAGAAAGGTTGAAGAAATTAGGGGAAAAACTCCATTTATTGGTCACCAATTTTACCATGGATTTTTTTTATTTTTCCCTGTTAGTTTTCATCAATATATAGTGTTTAGAAATAATTAGAACCCTCGGCGAAACCGTTTTCCCCATTATACAACGATCTTAAGACACGCCGCCCGATAGTGGGGAGGGCTATGAAGTACAGGGAAAATGAGGGGTTAAATGCGTAAAACGGCGATACAAACGTATTCAAGCAAAACTTGGCTCGGGTTTGAAGGTATTTCAAAGGCCTAAAACCCAATATTTCGAAAACCCGAGCCAAGTTTTGGCCAAACTGGCTCGGATTTTGCGAGTTTGTAGACAACAAAATTACAGTAACCTCATTTAGAAATTTGGCTCAGGTTTCCCAAAATTGCAAACCCATAAAACCCAAATTTTGGAAAACCCGAGCCAGCTTTTGGCCAAACCTGGCTCGGATTTTGCGAGTTTGTAAACAAACAAATGACAGTAACCTCATTTAGAAATTTGGCTCAGGTTTCCCAAAATTGCAAAGCCATAAAACCCGAATTTTGGAAAACCCGAGCCAGGTTTTGGCCAAAGCTGGCTCGGATTTTGCGAGTTTGTAGACAAACAAATGACAGTAACCTCATTTAGAAATTTGGCTCAGGTTTCCCGAAATTGCAAAGCCATAAAACCCGAATTTTGGAAAACCTGAGCCAAGTTTTGGGAAAAGTTGGCTCTGATTTTGCGAGTTTTAAGAGTAAACAAATTACACTAACCTAATTTCGATTTTGGCTCATGTTAAGCTATCATAGTGTTTACAAGCCTATACCCCTTTGAAAGGACATTAGCCTAACCTAACAACCTTACCTAACCTATCCTAGTATTATGGGTGGGGGCTGCCGCCCCCACACCCCGCTATTTGCATCTTTGACAGATTGTTTGTGTATTTGTCTGTGAAAAGGGGGTAATTGTTTAGTGTATGGCCTGCTAAAGAAAATGGATTTTTGGGCACAGACTAAACCAAATGTTCACTACTGTATTTACATAGCTGGTCATTAACCTAACCTAACCTAAGGTAACCTGGGCATCCTGGGGCTGCTGCCCCCAGACCCCCGTTGGTCTTGGGATGAAAAGTGATAAAAAACACATATCTCTTACCTCATAATTCAAAGTTTTGTATTTGGTTTAATATACATTTCCCAGGTCATTTGAACAGTTCTATTGCTTCTATATATCATATAATACACCATAGAATACGTTTTTAATAACTAGAAAAAAAGAGGACTTTGATTAAACAATTACGGAAATACCTTAAAACACGAGCCAAGTTTTGCTTAAATAATTTTGTTTTCGCCGTTTTTAAACCCGCAAAAATATGGAAGCGTAATTGCATACCTTATTGAGATGTGGAGGGAGTAGGTGGGGAAGAGATGCGTCCACGTTTTCGACGAGGAGTTACGACGAGTAGTGGTTTTATTTAAAAACCAATAATGACCGCATCGCCACTGGTCTGCCGGTTCATAATAGCAGGGTGTCAAACGACGCTGTTTTTTTGAGTGATAACGCAATTAACTTTTTGTATAATGATAACAGAAACTCCCCCCCCCAAAAAAAAAAGGTAGGCTAGGCTAAATTGACACAATTTTGGTCTCCATATATTCCATCTTGATTGTTTTTTTTATTGCAGGAAATACTGTTTGAGACACCTAAATTCTAAAAAAAAAAATCTGGGGGGCATGCCCCCGGACCGCCCTAGAGCTCGCGCCTTCGCCGCGCTATAATGATAACAAAATAATAAACCATAATGATAACACAATTCATATTTTGTGGATTGACACCCTGCATAATAGTAACATTCGTTTGAGCAGAGTTTGCAGGAAACAGAGGTAGGCAAACAACCATGGCCAGTAAAAACCTTAAGGGCTGCACTATTGTTCCTTGTAGTGTCAATAATCACTGAATGTGGGAGGGGTGAACAACCATTACAAGCGGCGTCCATGACTAAAGTGAGGAGAGACTTAAATGAAGGTGTGCATCTGTGATTGGTTGAGTGCAATGACGTAATCAAGGTCAATAAACTCACCTGATAGGTTGCTGGTTGTATGCGTGACGGAATCTATGAGTTTAATGACGTGGTCAGAAAAAAAACCCAATAAGAATCCAGAAGTGTTTAGTGACGTATTGCGCAGGAGTTAGGAAATGAAACTCAGTATTTCCAATGAGGATTGGCAGATGGCGTGATAGTATTACAAAAGTTGAAGGGTAGAGCTCTCCAGTTCACGAAAAAATGGCGTCGCTGAAAGCCGCGCCGTCTATAAGAGAGTATTGCCAACCGTTTTACGGTAGGTAGACATGTTGTTACCGTTTTTTTTAATAGGTTTTGCCGAGGGTTGAAACTAATTTTAATATGATGCTTAGAGCATATAGATTCCATATCTGTCTTCAAATATGTCAAAATAATTGGTGACCAATAAATGGAGTTATACTAAATTAGGCTTACATTCGTTAGAGAGACGCAGAGTTAGAGGGGATATGATAGAGGTGTTCAAGTGGGTTAGTGGGATTAACAAAGGGGACATGACAAATGTACTAAAGCTCAGTGATAGCAAAAGAACTTGTACCATTGGTTTCAAATTAGATAAATTTTGTTTCAGAAAAGATATAGGCCTAGGCAAATATTGGTTTGGTAACAGAGTTGTAGATGAGTGGAATGGACTACCAAGTGCTATAGTGGGACGAAAAACGGTAGGGATCTTTAAGATAAAATTGGATAAGCATATTACTGTATGGACGAGAAGGGTTGGGTGTGAAGGGGGATCAGCCGGGTTGGGCCAATCAGCGCTCTGCAGACCCCCGTAATCCTGCGTTAATCTCTAACCGTTTTGGTAAGATGATCCTCAGGGTATTAGAGTGTTGAGCCTAGCCTATAATTGGGCTTTGTAATTAGGGTTGTGTGGGACAGGGATCTGCCTTGCTTAGGCCAATCGGCTTTCTGCAGACTCCCATTTTCTTATGTTCTTATAATTCAGAGAAAAATTTGTGGTAGCCTAGGCTAATTATAGGGAATAAGCTCGCACCCTTATTTTTCATGTCTTTTCCTCCAGATTTTGAGAAATGAGCATTTTCATGGTCTAAGTCTTAGCCTAGTTAGGAATGCTGGCTTATTCGGACCTTGGTCGATTCGGCGGCTCGGCCCACAATGAGGCTGATTCGGACCATAGGCCTATCAGTGGCTGATTCGATCATTCGGACTATGCCATTGGCCAATTTGGCCGCATTGGCGGACTCGAACCATCGGAACCATGACATGGCTGACTCGGTCACTCGGACCACTAATATTTTGTCTGATGGTGTAATGGTTTCAATCTGATAAAACACACAGGTTTGGCGGGAAATTTTGATTATTTATTTACGTAAATTAGCCTAAGTGTTAGGCCTAGGAGGCTAGGTGTGTTGTGATAATCTTTGGTAAATCTAGTTATACTACCCCCCCACCACTTCCCCACCACCTCCCCCCTTCAAACCACGCCTTTTAGCGTGTTTTTGGATGGTTCAGCAATCAGCAGACACGGAAACTGGAAAAAAACTTATTTTGATAAAAATGTATAACCAGATACGAGTTTTTCAGGTAATTTGTTGTTGTTTTTTATTTGATAGGCTAGGCCTAGGCTATACAGTGTTGTTTAATACCGAGGACCGTCGCATTTTAGTATTTTTAACATTAGCCTAACTTAACCTAACCTAAGCTTTGCGCAGTGGCAGTATCGTAACCAATGAGGTTTAGTTTTCCGAGTGACGTATCTGCTACTGCTGAAGGCCCAAAACACGGTTAAAGTTTTCACATTTCATCTTTGCCTAGTACTTGCGACACCTCGGTTGGGTTACCTTCTTTGGAAGGTAATCAAGTCGTACCCCACCTGCTCGTGGTGACCTCGCAAACACCTATTTCTATTTATTTTTTCCATTTACTCTTTTTTCAAGATAGGGTGACACAAACGGGGGCGGCGCTACCTGGGTTTATCCCAGGTAGTAGTTTAATTTTACTCTAAATTTTATTAAGTGTTTTGTATATTTTTAATTGTAGGCTACATAAATATAAACAATGGCCGGCCAAGGCAAACGGAGGCAGAGTTTATTGGGAGATGAAGAGAGCTATGAGTTTGAGGGATTTCTGGCAGAGGGTGGTGAAGTGGAGGATCAATTGACTGTAGTGAAGAGACAGATGATGGGTCTGTTAAGATGGAAGGGAGTTATGGAGAATTGGAGGAGAGATATAGGTGTGAAGGTGGAGTCACTGACAGAAATATGTGGAGCCAGTTCAGTAGCAACTGCAGATGGGCCATTAATTGCTAACCTAGATGCAGTGATAAGGAAAGTAGATGAGCTGGAGGCAGAGAACATGGCACTCAAGGAGCAGCTAAAGGAGTATGAGGGCCATTTAAGTGAGAAAGTAAAGGGAGTAATAAGTGAGGAGAAAGATGAGTGGACAAGGGTGGGGAATGCTAAGGTGGATGCATTGGAAGAAATCATGAAGGAGCAGGTGGAAGAGAGAGAAAAAGAGAAAAGAGAGTTTGAGAAGAATGTAGTGCAGGTTTTGAAGAGCAAGGAAAAGGTAGAGAGGGAAACAGCGGAGACCAAAAAGGAGCCGACCAAACGCACCACTGAGGTGGTAGATGGTGGAAAGAAAAAAACTGTCTGGGACCATCAGGTCCTGGTAGTGAAGCCAAAAGACCGATCCTCCGAGCCAGTAAGCCCACCAGATACAAAGGCAATCGTCAAAGCCAAAGGCTTTGGCTTCGGTTCCGGTTAACAAGTTAACTAGAACTGAGTCAGGTGTACTGGTGGTACGACTTCCATCCAAGAAAGCCAAAGAAGATGCAGGAAGGGCCATCAATCAGTATTTGGGGGTGGACAGTGCCTTCAGTGTCTCCGAACCAAAGAAGATGATGCCAAAAATGACTCTGGTAGGCATTGCTAATGACGCTGAGGATAATGAGATCATTCCCAGCATCCTCAACAAGAACCCAAGAATAAAGTCCCTGGTCGACGATGGCTTAGCTATGAATTTGCTATTCACTAAGCAAAAGAGTGATGCACACACTAAGATTGCGGTAGTAAAAATGTCACCTGAAATACGCTCTTCCATTGTGGATGATGGCAATTCTGTGTATGTTGGACTTGTGAGATGTCGTGCATACGATTGCTTCTGGGTAACACAATGTTACCATTGCCAGGGCTTTGGTCATACCAGTGACAGGTGTTATCGGAAAAATGAGGATCCAAAATGCAACTTCTGTGCTGGTACTCATAACTCAAAAGACTGCACCAACAAGACTTCCCCCAAATGTATAAATTGTATGAGCTCCACATCAGTTACGGAGCCGCCAAATCATTTCGCCTCAAGTAGAAATTGTCCTTTAATGACAGCTCAGAGAAATAAAGTTATTGAGAACACCAATTTTGTAGGTTCAAAAAACTGAAAAATGCACATGGGAGCCGGTTGAAACTGGGTCTGTTGAATGTTCGTTCCTTGCGTAACAAAATGGATCATATTTGCGAGATCTTGGATGAACGTAACCTTGATGTATTATGTCTCACTGAGACCTGGTTGTTCGAGTCAGATCTGAATATTATCCAGGCGGCATTGCCCAAAACCCATTCCATAATAAATGTTCCTAGGCCTAGGGGAGATCATCCGGGTGGTGGAGTGGCAGTTGTCTACTCCACATCTCTGGTGAATATCTTGCAAATAAGCCATAACCCAGCCCCTCTTTATTATGAACTGTTGGAAGTGGAAATAAAACTCCATCAACAAATTCTAAGAATGGCAGTTGTCTATAGGCCTGGCCATCGTGGCACAGATAGGGGTTTTATGGAAGAGTTTGGGCAGTTTCTCGAGGAATTTTCTGCTAAAACTGGAAGACTTTTGATGTGTGGAGATTTTAATTACTGGGTTGACAGCCCTCATCTGAAGCCATTCTCTCCTGAGTTCCTTGAGTTGACTGATCAGAACAATTTTGTAAACCATGTGTCCCACCCAACTCATATCTTAGGACACACCCTTGACTTGGTTTTCTCTCCTGTGGGTTGTGGTGGTGTTCTGGATGTTGATGTTGAGAATGCTGACCCTAATACCTCTGATCATGCTTTGATTACTTTCAGCTTTGATTTCCCTAAGCCACTCACACATGAAAAAGTAATCAGATTTAGAAATTATAAAAATGCAGACCTAAATTTGGCTAGCAGTGAAGTAAAACAGTACTTGGGAAGTATTGATACTTCCAACCTTACTTCAGATGAGCTGGTGGAGGTACATGGAAATGCACTTAAATTAGTGTTCGATCATCACTGTCCAGAAGTAGAGAAGAAAATCATAGTACGAGATGATTCGCCCTGGTATAGCACTCGAGTTAAATTTCTTAGAAGAGCGCGTAGAAGAGCTGAACGTGAATGGCGGAAAAATAAAACAGACTCTACATGGTTGCAATACCTGTCAGCCAGAAGAGCTGTGGTCTACAAAATCAAAGGTGAAAAGAAAGTGTATTATCAGGGAAAAGTTGACTCGTGTGGTAACGACCAGAGGAGGTTGGCTTCAATTGTAAACAGTTTACTTGGAAAAACAAGAGTCAGCTTAAGACCTTCTGTACCTGATGCCGAGTTGGCTGCCAACTTTGTGGCATTTTTTGCTGGCAAGATAACTCGCATAAGACAGGAATTGGATGATGCTTCTGTTGGTGAAGAACTTTCAGTTGTACTCCAACCCCGACACATTCCTAATAATGTCCTCTCATCCTTTCACTCAGTAGAGGTGGACATGATCTCGTCCTACATAAGAAACCTCAATAAAACATTTTGCCCGTTGGATCCCATAAATGTTTCCAAGGTACCAAGAGTCTATGATCACACAGTTGAGTTTATTTCCAAAATAATTAATAAGTGCTTCTCTGAAGGTAGCTTCCCACATTCTGAAAAGCATGCACTACTCCGACCTACTCTAAAGAAACCTGGACTTGATGTTGAGAACATGTTGAACTATCGTCCTGTCTCCAACCTGTCCTTCATATCAAAGATATTAGAGCGTGCAATACTTGACCAATTACAACCACTACTTCAGCAGAATGAAACTATCCCAATTTTTCAGTCTGCTTACCGACAGCATCATTCAACTGAAACAGCATTGATTAGAGTACATAATGATCTAGTTGAGAACATTTGCAATGGTGTGGCCTCACTATTGGTCTTGCTTGATCTCTCTGCGGCTTTTGACACAGTGGATCACGAGTTGTTATTGAGTGATCTTTATGATTGTGGTGTGCGTGACTCCGCTCTCTTGCTTCTTGGGTCGTACTTGTCAGGTAGATCCCAGAGTGTGATGGTAAATCAAGTGGTCTCGGACTCGACACCCCTGCAGTATGGTGTTCCGCAGGGATCAGTTTTGGGTCCTATCCTATTTATAATTTATATTAGCAGTTTGTCTCTTCTGCTTCGTGCACATAATGTCACCTTTCACTTTTATGCAGATGACACCCAGATTTATGTGAGAATCACAAATATAGTTGATATACGGAGTAAGATGGAATTGTTGATGTCTGATATCAAGAAGTGGATGAGAGCGAGAAAACTTAAACTAAATGATGGTAAAACTGATATTCTCATCATCCGAGGAAATAGAAGAGCTGATGATATGGTAGGTGCCCTCTCCATCAATGTGGGTGGATCTCAGCTGCGACCGGCCAACTCTGTTCGAAATCTGGGTGTATATGTGAACTCCCGATTAGATTTCAAAGAGCATGTAAACCAGATAGTTAAAAGTTGTTACTTGCACATCAGAAATCTCTATTTGGTGAAGCCGTTTATAACCAGACGTTGCCTCCTGACGTTGGTTCACTCATTGGTCTTCTCTCGTGTTGATTATTGCAATGCCCTGTTGGTGGGTCTTCCAAATTATATTTTGAAGAAAGTTCAGTCTGTTCTTAACAGGGCCGCAAGACTAATTTTTGGTGTTCCACCTAGAACTCCTACTACATCTCTTCACATAGAACTGCACTGGCTGCCAGTAAGAGCAAGAATAGAATTTAAGTTGTGTTTGGTGACTTTTAAGGTTCTCAAATTTGGTGAGCCTAGGTACCTTGCGGAGCTGCTCAGGCGCCCACCGGCACACCATGGTGTAGTTGTGCGTCATGACAATGACCCTTTTCGTCTTGATGAACCAAGGGCTTTCCAGCAGTCTTCTTTCTTTGAGAGGTCATTCTCCTACATGGCTCCGAGGTTGTATAACAGGTTGCCGCTGTCCATGAGACAACTGAGTTCTGTTGAATGCTTCAAGAGACAACTTAAGACTTTTCTCTTTGAGAGAAGCTATGATCTTGAGAGAGGTGTCATGACAGATGGCTATAGAGTTTAGGCTATTTTGCCACTGCTAGTGATTGTTAAATCTGTGTTGTATATGAGCCTTCTTTTGATGCATTGATTTTTGTTCTTTTTTCTTTCTCTTTTCGAGCGCTAGTGAATTCTTCGGAAAAATTGGCGCTTATGAGAAATAAGTAACATGCTTATTATTATTATTATTAACCGAAAACTAACCTGTCTCGCGACCGGTCTAAACCCAGCTCACGTTCCCTGTTTATGGGTGCGCGATGGTCTAAACCCAGCACACGTTCCCTGTTTATGGGTGCGCGATGGTTTAAACCCAGCTCACATTCCCTGTTTATGGGTTCGCTAAGGTTTGTAATACTTCAATGTATCTATTTCAAGTCAAATATACATTTCCGCGCATCATCAAACCATACTAAGTCTACTACTAATACAGTAATATTAACCCATTAGTACCAACAGAATATCGACAAAATAGGGGTAGTATAACTGTAGATTTATCTAATCTTTACCCATTTAATTTCCACAGATCCTTCTTAAGCTGTTTAAAACGTCTAATGAGAGCCAGAATATATAGCTAAACACGCATAGGCTAAGGCCGCTAAGCTTCAAATGGTTATTGGTTCAATTGAACATAAGAACATAAGAAAATGGGAGTCTGTAAAAAGCCGATCGGCCCACAAAAGGCAGATCCCTGTCACACCCAAGTTGACCCAACACCAATTACAAGGCCCAATTATAGGCCCAACTCACTAATACCTTGAGCACTGACCCCACCAAAACGGTCAGGGATTAACACAAGATTACGGGGATCTGCTGAGCGCCGATTTGCCGACACCCGGCAGATCCCCCTCACACCCAACCCATCTCGTCCATATGCCTATCTAATTTTATCTTAAAGCTCCCTATCGTTCTTGATCCCACTATATCACTTGGTAGCCTATTCCACCCATCTACAACTCTGTTACCAAACCAATATTTGCCTAGGGCCTATATCTTTTCTGAAACAAAATTTATCTAGGCCTACTGTAATTTGAAACCATTTGTTCGAGTTCTTTCGCTATCATCGAGCTTCAGTACATTTGTCATGTCTCCTTTATTTATCTCACTAACCCACTTGAACACTTCTATCATATCCCCTCTAACTCTGCGTGTTTCTAACGAATGTAAGCCTAATTTTTTCAACCTTTTTTCATATGGTAGATTTCTAATATGAATAATTTTTGTCATTCTTCGCTGTACTCTCTCCAACGAATCTATGTCCATTCTGTAATAAGGACACCAAAATTGGACAGCATATTCCATATGAGGTCTCACTAATGACAAGTAAAGTTTCAAGATAACATCGTCAGTTCTGTTACTTACACTCCATGAGATGAACCCTAGAATCCTGTTTTCCTTGTTGCGAACGCTTATACACAGGTACACTGTTTTCTAGGCTTCAAATCGTTGCTAACAAACACACCCAAATCTTTCTCAAAGTCTGAGTTTTCTAATTCCGTATTAGGTAGTTTATATTTTGCATTAGTATTCGTCTTCCCTATCTTTAATACCTTGCCTTTCTCAATGTTAAAATTCTTTTTCGGTAAAAATTGAAGAGACACCGGACAGCCTTTTTACTAGTTAATTCTAGTTTTTTGTTTATTTTTCTTTGATATACAGTAAACCCTCGCTCTTTCGGACTAATTGGGGGAGACCCCTGTCTGAAAGGGCCGAGTCCGAACTCACACTTCAGCCATTCGGACTTGTCCGAATGTCTGAAATAATGTCCGAAGTTTATAAGGCCGAAACTCGGCTCTTCGGTCCGAATGCGAAATAATTTTTCTCAGCCTTTCAGACAAATCCGAAAGGCTGAAATAATGTCCGAAGTTTCTAAGTCCGAACACACATTCACCTAACCAGACAAGTCCGAAACTCGGCTCTTTGGTCCGAATGCGATTTAATTTTTCTCAACCTTTCGGACAAATCCGAAAGGCTGAAATAATGTCCGAAGTTTATAAGTCCGAATACACATTCACCTAACCAGACAAGTCCGAAACTCTGCTCTTTGGTCCGAATGCGATTTAATTTTGCTCAGCCTTTCGGACAAATCCGAAAGGCTGAAGCATGAGTCCGAAGTTAAATGTAGTCCGAAAAGGACGGAGGTATTTTCTCAGCCTTTTGGACAAATCCGAAAGGCTGAACCATGAGTCCGAATTGAAATGCTAGTCCGAAAGTCTGAGAATTCCGAAAGAGCGGGGGTTTACTGTACGTGTTGTTTAATACCGAGGACCGTCGCATTTTAGTATTTTCAACATTAGCCTAACCTAACCGAAAACTAAACAGGGAACGTGAGCTGAGTTTAGACCGTCGCGTACCCATGAACAGGGAACGTGAGCTGGGTTTAGACCGTCGTGCACCCATAAACAGGGAACGTGAGCTGGGTTTAGACCGTCGGTTAGTTTTCGGTTAAGTTAGGTTAGATTAGGGTAATGTTGAAAATACTAAAATGCGACGGTCCTCGGTATTAACCTGTAAACGGCGGCAAAGCTCTTAAGAGGTTTTACTGGGCGACGGCGGCAAAGCTCTTAACCCGGGAACTGCGGGAAGACTCTTAAGAGTTCCCCCGGCGGACTGCGGGAAGACTCTTAACCCTCCAGCCCCGGGGACTATAGCTCGTGACTGTGCTGCGGTACCGGGTGTTTTGACGATCTTTGGGCTATGTTAACTCCTCTGTAATTCAATGAATATGGCATGTAATGTTATGAATAAAAAAGAAAAATGTTCCACAAACCTTCCTCTGTAGAATGGCGTTGAGTAGAGCTCTCTAGCCCCT
This sequence comes from Paralithodes platypus, assembly GCA_032716605.1. Lineage (NCBI taxonomy): Eukaryota > Metazoa > Arthropoda > Malacostraca > Decapoda > Lithodidae > Paralithodes > Paralithodes platypus. The sequence goes on along the minus strand of CM064490.1, from coordinate 5,880,490 downwards.
CTGGTTGCATAATGGTGAGCGCGGGAAGACGAGTGCTTTTCGGCAGCAAATTCTTCCCGCGTTCGGATGCGTCGCCCCGGCCACGGCTACGACGCACCTAGCCGCTCGTCGCGCCAAAGTGTTTATCTCCCTTAGACGATTTTAGTGTTTGATATTGAGAATGTGATGTTTATTTGATATTTTTATAGTTATTTTGAGGCCTATTATATAAAGTATGTTTATTAGGGTATCACTGTCACTAATGTTGCTAATTTTCACTCGATACCGTACATTTGATTAGTAATTGAAGTAGGTTATTGTTATATTAGGGCACTGATTATTAGTTATTACAGGTGTTTATTATACTTTGGCCATCAAGTATTGTATCTTGTATCACTTTCAGTTTGATAAATATGCTTTAGAGTGTCACTGTCAATGCTTTAGAGTGTCACTGTCACTGATAATGCTCATTTTCACTCGATACCGTACATTTTATTAGTAATTGAGGTAGGTTATTGTTATATTAGGCACTGATTATTCGTTATCACAGGTGTTTATTATACTTTGGCCATCAAATATTAGGTCTTGTGTCACTCACTTAGTTATATGCTTTGTAAACGTTTTGTATACAATTTATTGTGTCTTTTTCACTGATTTATATATTTCTATAGGTTCTAATCATATGAATGTCACTTATTATATACATATGTGTCACTTTCACATATTATTATGGTGTAATTGTATTTGTATCAATTTTCTCATAATACATGACTTTTGTATAAGAATAAATTGGTTTACTTCCACTTTTTGCCTATATATATATACTGTACATATTGTCCTTTTCTTTGTCACTTTCACTATGATTATTAGAACTCCTGCTTGGAGTGGTAATCAAAGAAGCACCCTATAGCACAGAGTGCCACCTTGCACTCCACACACTCCATGGTGGACTTTTTACCTGACCTCGCCCTCAGCCTGCTGTTGTAGCAGACATGGCACCGCTTCTGCTGCGTTCTTCCTGATTCATTCTGAGGCAGGGAACCAAGCCTGTGCCTATTCATGTAATATGCACACTGCAAGCGGTCAGTAACGGTGGGCCCTGGATGTGCCACTGCCCTCTGTGGCGTACCATACTTCTCCAGGAGCTCCGTCAACACCTGCTTTTGGAACCTCCGCAGGCTATTGAACTTCATGGGTGTGTTCACATTCCGAAGCTTGTATATATTGTAGGCATTCAGAACTGACATGTCCACCATATGCAGAAAGAACTTTTTGTACCATCTGCACGAGGTACGCAGGCAGTCAATGAAGCCTATCTGCATGTCGGACTTGTCCACCAGCCTCATGTTGATGTTGTAGTCCAGGACAGCATCGGGCTTGGTCACCCTGGCCTGGGTGCGGCGATCCACCTTGCCAGTCTCCATCATTTCACCCTTGTGGATGGTGCTCAGGAGGTTGACCTTCCGCTGGTCGTGCCAGTGGATAGCCAGAATGGGCCCCGACTTCTTCCTGAACATATCACCTTTTTTGGTCTTTGGAGGGAAAGGTGGCATGCCCTTCCTTTTCCCTCGTACTGTGCCTACAGTCCCCGTCTTGCGCTCATGCAGGTACAATACTTTGAGAGAGTGGGGGACGTGTAGTAATTGTCCGTGTAGAGGACGTGATTCTTGTGAAAGTAGCGGTCCATCATGGCTTGCACCACTGCTCCGCCAAAGCCAATGAGGGGGTCCACAAGCACGTCCCCTTCCTTCCCGCTGTAGACCAGGAAGTCCAGGACATAGCCAGTTTGGCAGTCGCACAGCACAAAGAATTTGATGCCAAAGCGATGTCTTTTTGAGGGGATGTACTGCCGGAAGCTGAGTTTCCCCCGGAACAGCACAAGAGACTCATCAATGACGACCTTGCGGAAGGGCTTGAAGTAGGAGGTGAAGCGTTCTCGCATCATCTCGTACAACGTCCTAATCTTCCACAGCTTGTCTGGGAGGTGGACGTCAAAGTTGGTGACAAGATGGAGCGCTGCGAGGATATCAAGGTACCGGTCGCGAGACATATATTTCCCGAAGGCAGGGGTGGATATGAGATCATTGGTGATCCAATAGTCAGGCAACCTATGCTTCTTGACATGAGGCATTAGCATGGTGAGTGCCAGGAACACCATGAACTCTTTATGAGTCACTGGGGTCCACTGCCTCATGTGGGCCCTTGGTCACCTTGCCCAAAAAGTGGACCTGGAATTGGTGCTGCTTATTTGTCTCTTTGACAACATAGCCTACCACCTCCTCATCAAAGAAGGCCTCAAATAGTTTGTGTGGTGGAGCATTGGGGCCTGCAGGAAAATTGGGGGTAATGCCTGAACCCTCCAGTACCTCATCAAAAGCTGGCACATCAGGGTTGTATCCATCCCCATCAACTATGTCTTGCCACTGAAAAACGTAGAATGGGTCTTGTCTACGCTGACGAGGAGCTCCAGCTGGTGGCCCAGCACGCCCACGGCCAACTCGGGAGGCGCGCGGCCAGGGCGTCGGCCAGCACGACGCCGGGCCAAGCGGATGGGTCGAGGGTCGTCGATGTCCATATAGTCATCGTCAGAGTGGTCATCTTGCCCTGACGGTGGACCTATGTAATCATGGCCAGAGTCTTCAGAGAGGTGCCCTTCATCATCAGTGGCCCCCACATAATCTGGCGGGGAACGAGTGATGCGTGGGCGGCGTGCGGGTGGGCGAGGTGGGGAAGGAGTGGCAGGTGAGGCTGTGTCCCCCCGAGGTCCTGGGCTCCTTGGCCTGCGACGAGTGACAGAAAGCAATGCTTCACTGTCACTAGGCCCAGGTATTGGTGATGCGAGCTCAAAGACTTCGTCAGGAACATATGTTGACGGCTGGAGAGGTGGGGAGGACCGTGGGGAAAGTTGCGGGGGCGTATGGCTGGGGCCGGCAGGGGTGGACGCCGCGGGAGCCTCGAACAAAACTCGCTTACTTGTCTTTCCTTGTTTGGCATATTTGCTGCCTTTCCCCTTTTCGGCAGCAGTATGTCTCCTGTCGGGGGACCTAGGAGGCAAATTGGCCGAAAGTGGGGGTCCTCAACCCTTGGCAGTGTGGGGGTGATGGGGAAGAATGCGGGGCATCCGGGTCATCTTGGGTGGCGGGGGTAGGTAGATAAGGGAGACAATGGCGGGCGAGAAGGGTCACCACGCTCACCCTCACTCACAGCCTCATCCTCACCAAGTATTTTGGCTTGTTCCCTAGTTGCCGCAGCCGCCTTTTCAAGTATTTTCTTCTTATATAAGTGTAGCTTGAAAGGCGATTTAGCTGGCGAAGGGCTTGGGGTCGTGTCACTCATGCGAAACTTGGAGAGTGACCTTGAACTCTCCCACTCACTCACTCTCTCAAGTTCACCGTCTGTAGGTAAACCAGCTTCCTCAAAAACTGGTACATCACCTTCATCACTCTCATGTTCTCTCGCAAATCCCAGGAATTGCTCTTCTTTGTCACTCTCATGGCCATAATCACTCGACTTATAATTACTGGAGTCGTCACTGCCTTCATCATCAACAATATACTTGGCATCAGCACGCTCATAAAGTCTCAATGTCGTCTCAATACCTCCGGGAGATAACACATTTAGGCGATGGCGTCGGGGTAAGGCGCGACGAACTAGCACGGGCGTCGTAGGAAGCACGGTATCGGACACAGCGGAATCACTATTTGGCGTACTATCCATGATGGCGTCGGGGTAGATACTGATGCTGTGGCGTAGTTTACGTCTGGTGGCGCCACCTACCCTCCCACGATACCAAAAATTTACGCGCGGCATTCGAAAGCACTCACGCAAGCAATGGGCGTTCAAGAGCCCTTCCGGGTTGCGCGGGCCGAGGTTTTTATGGGCGTTAAAGAGCCCTTCCGGGGTGTAGGGGTTAAGAGTCAGAGAAAAAAAGAAAACAAATATATATTTTTATTTTTGCCCCTGGTCCATGCAAAATATCACTCCTCTACCTCCCCTCCTTCCCCACTTTCCTCCCCTCCTTCAGTTATCACCTATTTTCCCTGTTATTCCCTTATTCTGAGGTATATTTTCGTGCTAACATTAGCGAGTTGCAAGCAGGGCATTGTCATCACTGTTAGCAAGCGAGTGCAAGAGAGAGAGAGAGAGAGTATCGATCGACAGTGTCTCTCCAGCCTTGGGGGAAATTGGCGGGAAAGGAGGTTGCCTCACCCATACATTATGTAACTCCCGCCCTGTATCGCCGATTTTGACCATCCAAACGCTGTTTTCACTTGTTTTATTGTTGTAACAGGTTAATACCTTTATAATCAACCTATAATAGGTGCATATGGATAAGTATTAATTCTATTTATGACAAAATTCAAAATAAAGCTATTAGATTAATCAATAACCCTGCAATCACACAGGACCTTCCTACATTATCCATACGAAGAAACGTTGCATCCCTTGCATTATTCTACAGATATTTTCACAGCAATTGTTCCGAGGAACTTGCTTCAATTGTGCCGCCTCTCCACATCTTTCCCCGTAGAACTAGGGCAGCTGAGAGCGCCCATGAATTTACACTTTCTCCTCCACAATGCAGAACTTCTGCTTATCAGAATTCATTTATCCCCAGAGCTACTACTCTTTGGAATTCACTTCCCTCGAATTGCTTTCCACAAACTTACAATCTACAAATGTTTAAATCCAGTTGTTACAAACATTTTATGAATGGAGGATGCCTTTAGGCACATGGACCTTTTTGTTTTATCTGTGTTTTTCCTTCCTCCGTTCATTGTCTCTTAAAAAAAAAAAAAAAAAAAAAAATGAATATTTTAGTGATGGAAACAGCTCAAATACATGCGCACAGGCAGAGGTGTCTAATTACCCCCATGCGCACTTCAGAGGTTAAGAGGGAGGCCTAAAAATACCATTTAAACCACTAAACAATTTTTTTTTTTTTTTTTTCCTATAGGCCTACCTCATATCACTCCTCCACATCCCCTCCTTCCTCCCTTTCCCCTCCCCCTTCAATTATCACCTATTTTGTTGGTATATTTTTGTGCTAACATTAGCAAACTGTGTGGGGGATGTGCTTACGTGCCTAGCAGATGTGTTCCACAAGCGAGTGTGTGTATGAGTAGGCTCAGTGTGGCTTGAGGCCTCTTGGAGGGAGGGGTTGCCTCAATTTTCTCCAAAATTCATGAATGGGCTGGTCCATCTATATTCGCGATTTTGACCAGAAAAATGATATTTTCACTGGTTTGATTGTTGTTACAGGTTACTATCTTCATAGTGAAGGTAAAATAGGCTCCTATGAATAGGTAATAACGATATTTATCGTAAAATGACGATTATAGGCCTGAATGGAGCCCATATGCTCGCCCATGGGGAGCTAGTTCATTCCCCCCCCCCCTCTCCGTTCCCGGGTTAAACAACACTATATCAATGAAAATAAAAAAAAAATAAAAATAGAATTAATTAGTAAAAAGGCTGTCCGGGGTCTCTTCAATTTTTACCTCTTTTTCCGATTCAGTCTAAGTGGTCTACAGTTGAGATTTCTGGACAATGACGATCTTAGACAATGCAGATTTTAGGATATATTTCAAGAATATTCTGTTAACTCTTTTGTTGTAGGCCTAGATTACGAAAAGGGGCTATGGAAATCTCGGGATGGATGTAGTTACCGGGTGTACCACTACCGACATACAACATAAATCATCTATAAATACTTATAATAAAATAAATGCTTAGCCTATAAATCTATAATACTAGGTTAGGGTAATGTATTTTTGTATACAAAGGCAGTCAAAATAGACGGGAAGATGATGGTGAGCCGCGAGCGTCCGCATTGGGAGGTTTGACGTACCTCCCAACCTACCAAATAGGAAAACCTACTATTTGGTAGTAGTCTTGGAAAATCCAACATCAAGGCTATTAACCTAATTGCAATGACGACTTGTCTATTTTGACTGCTATGTCGTCATTCCAACCGCGGTTAAAAAAGAAAACGTCTAGAGTCTACTCCTTATCTTGCTCTAGGAGACGTTGTACATTAACCAAAACTACCACCGAAGGTGAAAAAAGCATAGAAGAGAAGAAAAGGGGGTTTACCTTAGTTACCGCTTAAGGCCCATCCCGTGTTCCGTCATGTGCAGATCCCTGTCGAACGTGCGCATGAGCGACCCTCGCTTGTTATCACATCTCACGTCAGCAGAAGAACACGGATGGGCAGGGGTCCGGCGTGAGGGAGGGTATTATGTATGTTGGATTTTCCAAGACTACTACCAAATAGTAGGTTTTCCTATTTGGTAGGTTGGGAGGTACGTCAAACCTCCCAATTTGTTAGTAGTCTTGGCAAATCCAACGTCAAGGCTGCATAACAAATAGGAGGAGGACATCCAAGCCCAACATACCAAAACAAAAATGCATAAAGCAAAATTATGAATGACAAAGACAATTTAAACAAGAGAGTTTAATAAAAGAGTGAAAAACTGAGGAGTAGCTAAAAAGAACAGTTGTAACACGTGCCCGTCATTCATAGTAATGCAAAAACATAGACTTGTCTTAAACCAAGAAGGTACTGTACCCAAAATCTCTTTTCTTCGAAAACCAACAAAAACATTGAACACAATAACAAAACACAATGTTCAATGTGGCAAAAACACTTATGTACTATAACAATACATAATCCCAAACTTGCAATCAAGTGTTGCAACCCGTACCCCCCCCCCCTTTGTCAAAGAAAACAAAGTAAAAGAACGAGGGACAAGGGGGGAAGACCAGGTATCTTCGCCAGAGCACTAGGAAACACGACCCCCGAGAGCTAGCACCGGCCGAGGGGTCGAACACTGGATATGGAGAGGTAGGAGGAGAAGGAATTGATAGAAGACCACAAAACCGCCGAGGCGACGTCAGGTAAGGATCGACTTTGCAGGAACCGGAAGGAGGCAGCAAAGGATCGCACATCGTGCGCAGAACCCCTACAAACAGGGTTACCGGCACGAATGGTCCGACAAAGAAGGCATTTGATAAGGTGCCTCATAAGAGATTGTTGTGGAAGCTCAGGACTGTGGGGCGGGTTGAGGGAGTATTATTAAAGTGGATGGAAAACTATTTAATTGGGAGGGAAATGCGAACAGTAATAAAAGGAAAGTTCTCCTCGTGGAAAAGGGTAAAAAGCGGAGTGCCTCAAGGATCGGTGTTGGCCCCAATCATGTTTTTGGTTTTCATCAACGACCTTCAAATGGGAATAGGCTCATATATATCTATGTTTGCTGATGATGCAAAATTAATGAAGCATATTACAAGTAGGAGTAGTTGTGAAGAATTACAGAGAGACCTAGATAAGTTATATGAGTGGAGTCAAACTTGGAAAATGGAATTCAACACGAGTAAGTGTCAGGTTCTTGAGATGGGAAAAAGTAAATATAGACCTTCTTGGGGATATAAAATAGGAGATGAAATAATTAGTAAAGCTGTGAAAGCAAAAGACCTAGGGGTAGTTGTGGCAGACAGCTTGTCACCTGAACAGCATATAAATAAAATAACTGGTGAAACCTATGCAGTGTTGACTAACATGAGAATAGCTCTGAATTATTTAGATGAAGAGATGTTAGCAAAAATAATAGGGACAATAATACGACCAACACTGGAGTATGCAGCAGTGGTGTGGTCTCCACACCTTATAAAACATAATAAAAAACTGGAAAGAGTTCAGAGAGTTGCCACTAAGATGATAGCTAGCCTTAGAGACCTGCCTTATGAGGAGAGATTGGAGAGGCTAAAGCTGCCAACGCTGAGGGAGAGGAGAGAGAGAGGTGACATGATCATGATGTTTAAGTGTGTGAAAGGTTTTGAGAAGATCGACAAGGGAGATTTTGTGGCGAGGGACGAGGGAAGAACCAGGGGTCATGATTGTAAGTTGAGGAAAGTTATATGTAAGTCTGATGTAAGAAAGTTCAGCTTCCCGTATAGAAGCATTGAGTGTTGGAATAAGTTGGATGGGGAGGTGGTGGGAGCAAGAAATATCCAAACTTTTAAAGCAAAATTGCATAAATGTAGAGAGAGAGACAGGACAACACGAGCTTAGGCTCAAATCCTGTATACTACAATTAGGTGAAATTAGGTGAAAGGTGGCGTCCCATCTGCACCTGCGAGAGCCTCCCACCTGTCCGAGGAGACACCCACACAGCAGAACCCGAAGGAGGCGCCACAGACGCAACAGAGGAGTGCAAGGCTGACACCGGGCACAACACATGGCGAGTATGCCAATGCCGTAAAGCCTGAACGGTGAAAGGCTGGAAAACGTGGGTCTCCCTCTCATTCGTGGCAACAAAATGAGGGGAGGGGGCCAACGTGACGCCATGCAAGGATGGGGAGAATCGACGCAGTCCTGGGGCCGTGACAATGCCGCTAGTGCAGACACCCGATCCCCAGTGGCCAGAGCGACAAGGAAGAGTGTACGCCCGAGCAACGTAACTGGTGTAGCGGCCCGTGTATACGTGGGTGAAGCCAGAAGGTCCAGAGCCCGCCCCAGATCCCACTGTGGAGGGACCTGGCGCGGAGGTGGACGTTCCCGGAAGGCAGCCGTCATGAAGGAATCCAGCACCTGCGGCGGAACGACCAGCCCAGCGACGGACTCAAAGACAAGTGGGTACGTATAGCGTCGACGTGAAAGTGACGTGTACAGAAGAGGTGAAACAAGGAGTGTAGGACGAGGGAAGGAGAGCCAACTGTCTGGCGAGTGTCCTGTATCCACCTAGGAAAAGACCTCCAGCGGGACCCGTAAGGCCCCCAAGGAGAAGTCGGCCAGGAACGCTTCAGTAAGGCAGACAGGTCCCGTCCGTGGACTGGGAGCCACCGTGCCTCCTGAATCATCCACGATGCGAAGGCCAACGAGGTCCGCAGGTCCCCAACCTAGCGCAAGTGGAAGTCGGAGATAGGGAGAGGTACCGGACTCGGGCACCACCGCGTCAACAGGGCGTACCAAGCCCGTGCCGGCCACAGAGGCGAGAGTAGCCAGACGCTGCCGCGGTACAGCCGCAGCCTCGCGAGGACGTTGCACAGCAACAGTGCGTCTAGCAGCGGAAATATGTATATCGACCGCCACCTGTTCCAGTCCACCGTGAAACCGTCCGGACCCCCCACCGGAGTGCGAGGCCGGAGGGATAGGTACTGAGGCAACTGGCGCGGCACCACCGAGGCGAACAAGTCGACCTCCGGAACACCCCAGGAAGCCGTGAGGTCGTCGAACACAGTCCGTTGCATTGCCCATTCTACAAGAACGCCCTGTCCTCTCGACAGGGCGTCCGCCCACAGGGTGGCAGTCCCGGGCAGGGAGGAGGCCTGCATGGAGAAGGTGTGTCGGTTCGCGAGGAAAAACAACTTCACCGAGATCCCCAATAGAGTCAATGACCAGAAGGACCCCCGCTTTAGGAAACAGTGGACAGCTGTCTGAGTGTCCATCCCGAAGGCCACCGACTTTCCCCGAAGGGCCAGCGCGTGGTCCCTCAGGAAGAACAAAGGAACCAACAGTTCGAGGGCATAGACGGGGAAGGGGTGTGAGTCCCACCCATCTGCCGGGAAGTTGACGTCCCAGGTTTGATTGGTAACCTAACCCTACCTCGCTCGACGCATCTGTGGCTACCCAGATCGTCGGCGGGGGGGGCGGTCCAGGGCACAGCCGCAGAGAGCGCGCCCCGAGCAACCCAGTGTCCGAAGCGTCTGCGAACGGTACGCGGGAGCGGCAGGAGCCGATCCATAGGGGTCAACGGAAACACCTCGGTGCCCATGAGGAGTAGGCGGCGTAGCCCGAGGCTCCCTAAGGGAATGGGCAGAGCGGCCCAATCCAGCGAACCCACTAACGAGTCCCAGAGCCACCCCGGGAGGGAGACCTTCTGCCGAAAGTGCACCGCGTCTGGCAGACCCTGGGTCACCGTAGCGCTGGACAAATCCCATGCGAGACCGACCCATGGCACGACACGCGACGGGGTCAAGCGTGACCTGGGAACATCGATGGGGAACCCTAACTGTGCGACGTGGCGAACGACTGTGAGGGCGTCGCGTACGCACAGTCCTAGGGCTTCGGAAACTACCAACCAATCGGCCAAGGAAAACAGGATCTGGAGTCCCCTCCTGAGGAGAGGACCCAGAGCCTGCCCCACCAGTGCGGAGAAGATCCGCGGCGCGATGTGGAGACCGAAGGGAAGTCTGTCGAACAGGAACACACGATCGGAAGTCCGAACGGCCAAGAATCGCTGGAATCGAGGATGGAGAGGAACGAGCCAAGACGCATCCTGGAGGGCCAGCGACACCACCCACGACAGAGGGCGCAGGGCCAGGCGTACCTGGGGTACCGGCAGCATCCGAAACCGTGCGTGCACGATGCGCCCGTTGAGGGCCGACAGAGCCACCACCGGTCGCATCGCGTCGCAGTTCTACTCCGGTACCAGAAAGACACGGGAGAGGAAAACCGGGTGACCGGCGGTCCACACCCTCGACGATTCCCTGCTCGTGCATGGATGTGAACACGTGGGCCACCTCTGAAGAGATGGGCCGGCGTCGGTGACAAGAGCTGAGTGGGGGTCTGGACGTCCACCTCCAGGTTAGACCCCTCCGTGAAATCTGCCGCCCCCAACATCCCTCGCGGCCATCGAGGGGCGCAAGGGCAAAAACAACCCGTGGGAGCACCCGAGAGGAGGGGAGCGACCCGGGCGGCTAGGCGAGAAGGAGAACAAGGAGACCGACCCGGAGAACCTACACATTGTTTTGACGTGGAGGTACCCCCGGTACGGTCCTTGCGGTCATGAGCGCCACGTTGACCTCCTCTACCCCCCCCCCCCCAACTTCGTCGAAAAAGGTGGGCCACCCCAACCCCTGGCCGTCGTGGGGCTGACCCCGGCGAAGGGCGGCCGGAAGTGGAAGGCTGGCCAGCCCCGACGCGGCGGGGATGAAAAGGGGGCAACAACAGAAGTGCGAGGCGGAACAGATGCACTGGCCTGTAACGTCCCTGTCCTGTGCCCGTGCATGGCGGCAGCGCTTGCAGCAGCACCCCGAAGAGGACTGGCAGAAGGGCGGGACGGAGAAGACCCCGCTCGCGACACAGCGCGTCGTTGCGTGGCGTAAGCAGGGTCCGCCGATAGAGAAGCGGAGCGTCCCCAAGCATCCTGCGCAAAAAAGCCCCGACGTAGAGAGCACAGAGTACAACAAACCCTGACGAATATCCAAGGGGGCTGTCCGGCAGAACGAGGACCGTACCGTCCGGCGGTGCCGAGTTGCCACGCACAAAACCGCCTTCAGCTCGGGAACCAAAGACACCGCGAGCCGAAGGTGGATCCGCCGAACGCGGCCCAAACCCTCGCGAAAAACGCCTGGTGTAGACGCCTCGAGAAGCCGCAGGTGGTGAACAGATGGCTGGAGGGAACCGAAAAGACAAGATAATAAGTTCGTCACCCCCTGTCACAAGGGAAAATCCCTGGCGACAGAGGACGTATCTGGGTGAGAGAAGAACGGGGTAGCAATAGAACAAAGGTCAAGAACGGTTGCGCGTATCCAGGACCAGAACGTTCCGTCCAACCAGCCGATAGACACAAGAGGAGGCAACAGGGACGACTCTGGGGGAGGGACTGAAGGAGAGCTGCACACGGAACGGTTGGCGAAGTCGCAGGCCCCAGCAAACCAGGCCCCCAAAGGGAGAGGGCGACCGAGCACGATACCTTACCTTTTGATACCTTTTGATGTGTTCGCCACTCTTCTAGCGGCACCAAGGAGCGCGACGCCCCTCGTTATGGGTGGTTATCGATGGCTAAGCCAGGCGTACCGTCGGCGCACAAACCTGTCCCATAGGAGGACAGTCCCGTCAACACAGCCAGGGAATGAACATCCTGAAGGATGTCCCGGCGGCTGAAATCTGACCAGAGCGTAGGCCTGCAGAAGGGAGGGGGACCGTAGCAGGGGTAGGTAGGGTGAGGCGCCGAGGGTGCGTCACCGCCAAGAAGCGCGATAAGAGGGAGTCTTGCATCGACTCCAAGCGCCCGTCGATGCGTGACACAAGCCACCCCTGCATAGCCGACAATCGATCCGAGAGAGGCACCCCCCCCCCCCCCCCCCAAGATTGGGCGGCCTGCAGGGGCGAGCGTGAGCGGGAGCGAGATCCACGACACGAAACAGCAGAGTCGCGGCCCAAGGAAGGCGAGCGACCACGGTTGAGTCGCCGCTGAGAGACTTCCCTGAACGCGAACGCCCGAGGGGGAAACAGCACCATCCCCCTCTTCCAGCGACACGTCAGCCCCTGAGAAAGGGGACCCCGAAACCTCGCTATACCCCACCAAGCCAAGAGGAGGGGTACCCCCGTGGCGAGACGGTAAGTGAAGGGCAGGGAGAGAAGAAGGAGGAGGAGCAGGACGACGGGAGTGGGAAGGCTGGCCGGGTGAAAAGAGGTCAGAAGGAGCCGCGGGGGGAAACAGAGCAAGGAGCCCCGGGGCTGAGACAACAGGGCGGCCCGACACCGAGGCGGAGGAGGGAGGGACCGCCACCATGGGACGAGACCGTGAAGGAAGAAGTGGCACCGAAGCAGGTGAAGTAGGAGGAGAAGCAACTACATCCTGGCGGACCCTCCTGGACAGTGTAGGAGGAGGGAGCAGAGGGCCAGCTACAGCCGGAACCTCCGTGCGCGTAGAGGACAAAGTAAGAGGACGTCGTTCGAGCAGGGGAAGCGGGCGGAAGGTAGTAGAGCCCCTACCCGTAGAGGCCAGGGGAGGGCGCACAGGGGCAGAGCCGCTAACCCCGGCCGCAGGGCGAGAACCATGACGAGGGCGATGGGCGCCGTCAAGGCGATCAGGAGGACAACGAGGGGCAGGAGAGGACGGGCGACGAGGCGAGCGAGAGCGTGGACGGAGCAGGGGATCCCCCCGACGATGTGACGACCGGCTGCGGGACCCAGGGGAGAGGGCCCGAGCAGGGAGAGGGCCAGGCGAACGGCCTTCAGTCGGGTCAGGGATACCCAGGGCGACGCGGATCCGGGCGGCAACAAAGGCCGGGGAACGGTGGCCCACAGTCCTAATGTGGCGGGAGAATATCGCCCACACCGACTGAAGGGAAGCAGAGGCCACTGCCGCCGCTGAGGAACCAGGGCTATGGTGCACCACATCCACCAGGGCCAGACACAGGCCACACAGAGCAGGGAGGTAGGCCGGAGAGGACACACAGTGCGAGTGGCACAAGCAGGACGTGTGGCTCCCCAAGCACGGGGAGCTACAACCATGGCGAAAGCAAGGCAGCCTACCTGCACTGGAAGAACACACACCATAATCAGCATGTCGAACGAGTAAGTGGAGAGAATGTCCAAGAAGAACCAGGGAAGGAGCATGGGGAAACAGGAACACACATGCAAACAGGTATCCGTACTCACCCTAAACCGGGAGCACAGAGGTAGGTGAGTAGGGCGGGCGAGGTGGAAGAGCACTAGCAGAACCTGCAAAGATGGAGAAAGTGTTAACCACCACTCAACATCTTACATGCAGGGCCTAGAACACCAGTAAAGTGCACACACCAAGATAGTTTCAGGCAACAAGATGACATAAAAAAGGTCAACAGTGAAAGCCAACTATTACCGCAAATTTGCGGGCCAATGGAGGCATAACCGTACCGACACAACCCTCCCGCATCTTTGAGGGACCCCCCAGCGATCTCCGCAAATTTGCGGGGAGCCGAAACGTCCCAGAGGACCGAATCGAGCTCCCGCAAATTTGCGGGACCGGCCGAGATGGTCCGGCGCCGAAAAAGCGAGAGGAGCGTCTAGGGAATACCAAAAAAGGCCACAAAAATGCGTCATCTCCTTATGAACTCCAAGCGATGATGGCCATCAAGCTGAGCAGTGTCTTCCTTGAAGTTATCCTAACTCAACCGGTAAAGGGAGAGGCAAGGAAGACACACCAGGGGAGAGGAGGCACATCCCCCAGGAACCACCCAACCCACAGAAATAGAGCAAAGCCCATGAGGAGAAGTGGCAGGGAGGGTGGTTTCGCACAAACACCTTGGGGTACCCCTGGATTGGGCAAAAGACTAGGAAAGGATGGAGGTGAAACAGGAAGAGAAAACAAAAACCAGTAAATGAAACTGGCGAGAAAAAGGGTGGCCTAGCCGTGAGCAGAGAATGTGTCAGGTGCGAAAAACCCTGTGGTGTGAAGGAGGGGCCCCCGTGGGGTACCCCTGGATGATCACGAACCACCTGTCGCCCAGGCCCTTGAGACACAGTGAAGGCTCGAAAGGGGGGACTCGGGAATAACGCTAATAATGCGGCCGACACAAACTCTACAAACAGCACCGCCACCAACGAAATCTCAGATTGTTTACCAACGGTACACCTAAGGCTATGAATAAATGAAAACTCATAGGGGCATAGCAATTCCTGAATGAGAAAACGAGCAAGGCTAAAATAAGCTAAAAGCTAAACTATGCCCAGACTAACAGGAAAAAAGAATATGAATTAAAATGAATTAAAATGTAAAACTTGCAAACTAAACAAACCAAAACTGGGACAAGGACAATATAAAGTCAAATTAAATTATCAAAATCGCTATGTGGAAACAACGTTTACTAAAATGAAAATTATTAAATAAAAGAACACAATCCACCACATAGGGTGCACATCACTACATGAGCAAGCCAATCTGTTTCCCAAGCAAACCAATCGCACACACAACAACGCACTATCGTCACGTTAAAGGAAGTAGTCAAGTTTGGGAAGTCCGGGACGTTCTGGCAAATTTTACTAAACTCTGCATGAATAAAGAAACTACATGTTAAATGTCAAAATATTATTTAAAATCAAATTTGCAACATGACAAGACATTAACAATAGTAAAAAATACAAATATTGATAAGATATCTATACTATTACAAAATAATATATAAAATACAGTACAGCACTCACTAACGATAGTGCTATCGGGTAGGTACCTGTAAGCATAGCATGCCTCAAGTGACCCCTATCAATAACTACCCTACAAATAACCTACATTTATAGCACAAATAAACTAAGGAAATCGCAAAAGTAAGCAATTGATACTATCGACAATGAATACATATAATATAAAGAGAAATAATTGCAAAATATGAAGTAACAACAGATTTAAACAAAGAGTACTCTTTTAACAAGAACAATAAATTTAAAAAATCACCAATATTAATAATAATAATAATAATAGAAAAAGAAAAAGATAAACAATAAATACAGACAAAAAGTAAGCAGAGGTAAGCATTTATTATTATTAAAATATCATTATCTGAAAGATTTCCTAAAACTTTATTATAATTACAAATAATAGACCCAACAGGTCGTTCATATGAATACACTATTAATGGTTTGAAATCTTTACAACCATCTGGTAATATGGACTTACCTTTCTTTGAATTAATAAGACTGTTAACATTAATTTTGTCTAAAATTTTAGAGGAATAATTTAAAGTGGACAGGACTTTATCTTTAATATGGTTATCTTTGGATTTCTTAGAATTAGCTCTAATATATCCCATAAAAGCAAAGACTATATTCTTAAATTTATTTGTGAAATTATGTTTATTATTTAGAATATTTTCTATAAAAGGAGCAAAACTTTTCTTTTGTAGGCCTTTCAATGAATCTTTTAATTTTTTAATTCCGAAATTTCGATATAATGAATATAAATTATTAACAATAATTATAATATCAGACCTGCTTTTCTTTTTATTAAATGTATTTAGTCTTCTATTACCGTGTCTACCAGGTCTTCTGTTTAAAACAGGGAAGTTAAAATATGGGTTATTAAAATCGTTTTTTAATAAATTATACAAAATGTTGCCTACATTTTTATTTGATTGTTAAGTCCAAATGGATAGATGGTCATTAATTTTCCAATCCAATAATTTTCTCTATCTAAAACATTTTGATTACTTTGAACAATTTCTATAATTTTGTATTTACAATCAAATTTAGTACAATCTGTGTTAAAATGCTTATATAGAAGAATCTTGGAGTCGATGCCGTTCTTAATTCCTGATCTATGCCCGTAGGCTCTTTCTCTTAAACATTGCTCCGTCTTTCCAACATATTGTATACCACATTTCTCACAGGTTATTAAATAGATAACATTCTTTACTTTACATGGAGATGTTACATTAACAGAAGAATTTAGAAACAAAAATGTTGTATTGGTAATGTAACTTTTAAAAAATGTTTGATGTTCAAAATCAAATTAATTCACACAGAGTTTACATTTACAGTTATCAACGAAAAGACGCCGGTTATTTTCATTTTTATTTTTCATTATTTAAGTTTTATAAGAGAAAGAATGAAAAACATATACGAGGAACGCCAGGCGCCCCCGTACCTTCGGTAGGGTATTTCCACACGCGTCTCCATTATACACACTTAGGAGCCCATTTACGTGTGCCCTAGATCACGTAACATCTGTCTTAACAAAAAAGAAGGCCAGATAAGCCGAAAACGAACCTAAACAGGGTGAATTAAAGGAGTACAACAAAAGCGGACTCAATCAATGGAGGTGCGTGAAAAAATGATAACCAGAGAGGGTCGCTCATGCGCACGTTCGACAGGGATCTGCACATGACGGAACACGGGATAGGCCTTAAGCGGTAACTAAGGTAAACCCCTTTTTCTTCTCTTCTATGCTTTTTTCACCTTCAGTGGTAGTTTTGGTTAATGTACAACGTCTCCTAGAGCAAGATAAGGAGTAGACTGTAGACGTTTTCTTTTTTAACCGCGGTTGGAATGACGACATAGCAGTCAAAATAGACAAGTCGTCATTGCAATTACTGTAGGTTAATTGCCTTGACGTTGGATTTTCCAAGACTACTAACAAATAGTGTAAACAGGACGGGCCGTACACCCGGTAACTACATTCTTGCCGAAATCTCTAATGTCAGTTTTCAACGAGCCTCGTATTCTTGGGTGATTTATATTGAAAACAATTATATAAATAACTCTAGTAATTGGTCTGTTGAAAATAGCATAGCAGTGTAATAGAAGCGTAAGGACAAATAATGATGTAGAGGCTAACTAGAGTCTAGACACTTCGAACCCCGAGATATTTCGTCCCCCTCCAATTTAGACAGATCGAACTCCCATCATTTTGAACCCCAGACAAAACGTACCCACATTATAATTGTAATTGATTTAGGCCTCTCTAGAGACTATATGGCTAGATATATTTGAAGATTCTTGACAATAAATTAATGGCTATTGGCGAATTCTTTTTAATTAATTGAATTAAAATACAACTAGGCTATATCCTAATATTTTATGATATACAGACATTATTATAGTGAATCATTATAATCATTATTGATTATTCACACAAATGAATTGCTTCAAAAATCATGATAGGCTACTATAAAAGTATGAAAATAGAAGAGTTACCGTAGCCTATTGGATTAATATACTGCATACCGGTACAGTACCTGTTATAAAAATAATAATAGTCAGACGTGTTATCGAATTATCATATTAGGCCTACCTCCTCATCTACTTATTATAGGAACTTCTGTTTTGATATCGTGTAACCTAGAGTTAAGAATAAAACGTTTGTAATCTTCCTGTGTGTTTGTGTGTGTGTTTCCCAGGCCGGGAATAGCAATCGGAATATCTCATGTTTCTTGGAATCGTGGCATAACACATTCATTTGAAACATTTCTCAGAAAAAGAAGCAAGTAGTAGGCTATAGGCTATTTGACAAAAGAATATATTAACATTAACTTATCGTTAAACATTCTATATAGGCTAGGCTACTGTAATATGTAATATTTTGAAAGAAAATATTATTAATATAAAACGTGAGTAAATTGGGTTTGTGATCGAACTGGTTTGTGATCGAAATAACTCGTAAGCAATGATGTCAATAAAAGCATGATCGAGTATTAGGCATGAAAGACAAGGAATTAATAATGATATCTTTGTTTTCTTCCAAATTGTATTTTTAGTCTATTAACCCTTCAACCCCGGGTGGTACACGTGTGTACCATTATGTTTTGACCCGAGGAACCCGGGTGGTACAACATTGTACCATTGCTTGCGTATGTGCTTTCGAATGGCGCGCGTAAACATTTCATTCCGTGGTCGCTAGGCGACGCCACCAGACACCATGTACGCCACCAAAACAGTCTCTACCCTGCCGCCATCATGGATACTAGCCCAAAAAGTGATTCCCCTGTGTCCGATTCCATGCTCCCTTCGACGCCTGCCCATGTTCGTCGCGCCCTAACGCAAAGGCACGTACAAGATGCGTTGACTCCCGGAGGTATTGAAATAGCTTTGAGGAGTTATGAACGTGGTGAAGGACAAAATAGTGTTGATGACTTGGGCAGTGATAGCTCCGAGTCTTATCAGTCTCACTATAGTGAAAATTTAGACGATCTAGACGAAATTCATCAAAGAGACGCGCAATTTGTTGGATTTGAGCATGACGATGAAAGTGATGATAGTACTGAACGTGATATAGTTGTGCAAGGTGATGAGAGTGTAGTGAGAGTGAGCGAATGGGACAGCACTAGGTCGACTGCCAAGTTTAGGTTGAGTGACACGACACCTAGCCCTTCGCCAGCTAAATCCCCATTCAAGATACGCTTTTATAAGAAGCAAGTTCTTGAAAAGGCGGCCGCGGCAGCCAGGAAAGAGGCCCTAAAACTTGGTGAGGGAGCAGTGCGTGAGGGTGCCAGTGAGGCTGAGCGTGAGGGTGAGGTTGACCCGCCATTGTCTTCCTTATCTACCCACGCCACCCAAGTTGCCCCAGGCGCCCGCCATTCTTCCCCACCACCACCAGCACTGCCTAGGGTTGAGGACCCCCCCCCACTTTCGGCCTATTTACCCCCTATTTCCCCCGAGAGGAGACATACTACTACAGAAAAGGGAAAAGGGAGAAAATATGTGAAAAAAGGAGCTACAAGTAGGCGCTCTTTGTTCGAGGCTCCCGCGGCTTCCACCCCTGCCGGTCCCAGCCATACGCCCCCGCAAGTTTCCCCAGGGTCCACCCCACCTCTCCAGCCTACAACAGAGGTTCCTGACGATGTTTTTGACCTCGCATCCATACCTGCACCTACAGACACTGAACCAGTGCTGTCTACGAATCGTCGTAGGCCAAGGAGCCCCGAACCTCTGCATGAAGATGACAGAGCCTCACCTGCCACTCCTTCCCCACCTCGCCGACCTACACGCCGCCCACGCATCATTCGTTCCCCGCGAGATTATGAGGGGGGGTCTGAAGATGAAGGGCACCTCACAGATGACTCTGGCCATGATTACCTGGGTCCACCGTCAGGGCAAGATGACGGCTCTGACGACAACGACGATGACTTTATGGACATCGACGACCCTCAACCCAGACGCTTTGCCCAGGGCCGTCGTGCTCCTGGCCGCCCTGGCCGCCGGGCTGGGCCTGGGCGCCGTCGCGCTCCTGGCCGCCCTAGGGTGCCCGCCGCCAAAGTTCGTGGGCGTGCTGCCCCAGCTGCAGCTCCTCGTCAGCGTCGCCAGCAGGACCCATTTTATATTTTCAACTGGCAGGATGTGGCTGCTGATGAAGTGAATGACCCTGATGTAACCCCTTTTGATGAGGTACAGGAGGGTTCAGGAGTTACCCCAAGTTTTCCCGCAGGCCCCAATGCTCCACCACATGAGCTTTTTGAGGCATTTTTTGATAAGGAGGTTACTGAGTTTGTCATAGAAGAGACAAACAAGCACCACCAAATCCAGGTGAACTTTTTTGGCAAGGTGACCAAGGGCCACATGAAGCGGTGGACCCCAGTGACTCATCCCGAGTTCATGGTGTTCCTGGCAATCACCATGCTAATGCCTCATGTAAAGAAGCACAGGTTGGCTGACTATTGGATCACCAAAGATCTGATATCCACCCCTGCCTTCGGGAAATACATCTCTCGGGACCGGTACCTCGACATCCTCGGAGCGCTCCATCTTGTCACCAACACCGACATGCATCTCTCTGACAAGCTGTGGAAGATTAGGACGTTGTACGAGATGATGCGAGAACGTTTCACGTCATACTTCACGCCCTTCTGCAACGTCTGTATTGACGAGTCTCTTGTGCTGTTCCGGGGAAAGCTGAGCTTCAGGCAGTACATCCCCTCAAAGAGACATCGCTTTGGTATAAAGTTCTTTGTGCTGTGCGATTGCCAAACTGTCTATGTCCTGGACTTCCTGGTCTACAGCGGGAAGGAAGGGGACGTGGAAATAGACCCCCTCATTGGCTTTGGCGGAGCAGTGGTTCAAGTCATGATGAACCGGTACTTCCAGAAGAATCACGTCCTCTACACGGACAACTACTACACGTCCCTCACTCTCTCAAAGTACCTCCATCAGCGCAAGACGGGGACTGTAGGCACAGTTAGAGCGAAAAGGAAGGGCATGCCAACTTTCCCTCCTAAAACCAAGAAAGGCGATGTCTTCAAGAAGAAGTCGGGACCCATTCTGGCTATTCACTGGCACGACCAGCGGAAGGTCAACCTCCTGAGCACCGTCCACAAGGGGGAAATGGTTGAGACTGGCAAGGTGGATCGCCGCACCCAAGTCAGGGTGACCAAGCCCGATGCTGTAATGGACTACAACATAAATATGAGGCTGGTGGACAAGTCCGACATGCAGATAGGCTTCATCGACTGTCTGCGTACCTCGTGCAGATGGTACAAAAAGTTCTTTCTGCACATGGTGGACATGTCAATGCTGAATGCCTACAATATCTACAGGCTTCGGAATCCGCGCACACCCAGGAAGTTCAGTAGCCTGCGGAGGTTCCAAAAACAGGTGTTGGTGGAACTCCTGGACAGGTATGCTACGCCACAGAGGGCAGTGGCACAACCTGGGCGCCCCGTTCAGGACCGTATGCAGTGTGCACAGTATCTAAATGTGCACAAGCTTGGTTACCTGCCTCTGGAACGAGATGGAGTCACCATTAGCAGAAGGCGGTGCCATGTCTGCTGGAACAGCCAGGTGAGGCCGAGGAAGCAGAAAAAGACCACCATGCAGTGTGTGGAGTGCCAGCTGTCACTATGTGCTATACCGTGCTTTGCTGAATACCACACCAAGCAGGAGTACTAACTAATAATCATAGTGAAAGTACCAAAGACTGACAATATGTATGTATATAGGCAACAAGTGGAAATAAAACAATGTATTGTGATAAAAAAGTCATGTATTATGAAAACATATATAAATAAGTGAAAAAAGACACAATAAATTGTATATAAAACGTTTACAAAGCATATAACTAAGTGAAAGTGACACATGACATAATATTAGATGGCCAAAGTATAATAAACACCTTTGATAACGAATAATCAGTGCCTAATATAACAATAACCTACCTCAATTACTAATAAAATGTACCGTATCAAGTGAAAATGAGCATTATCAGTGACAGTGACACTCTCTCAAGCATATTTACCAAAGTGAAAGTGACACACGAAGTAATATTAGATGGCCAAAGTATAATAAACACCTGTGATAACGAATAATCACTGCCTAATATAACAATAACCTACCTCAATTACTAATAAAATGTACCGTATCAAGTGAAAATGAGCATTATCAGTGACAGTGACACTCTCAAGCATATTTACCAAAGTGAAAGTGACACACGAAGTAATATTAGATGGCCAAAGTATAATAAACACCTGTGATAACGAATAATCACTGCCTAATATAACAATAACCTACCTCAATTACTAATAAAATGTACCGTATCAAGTGAAAATGAGCATTATCAGTGACAGTGACTCTCTCAAGCATATTTACCAAAGTGAAAGTGACACACGAACTAATATTAGATGGCCAAAGTATAATAAACACCTGTGATAACGAATAATCACTGCCTAATATAACAATAACCAGCCTCAATTACTCATAAAAACTACGGTATCGAGTGAAAATGTGAAATATTAGTGACAATGATAGCCTAATACACATATTTTATATAATTGGACTCCAAATAACTATAATAACATCACTATCAATAAATAAAATCGCCTCCGGGAGGTAAAAACTCTGGCGCGACGAGTGGCTAAGTGCGCAGTAGGTTAGCCAAGCCGGGGCCTGGGCCAAGGCGACGCATCCGAACGCGGGAAGATTTTCCCGCATAAAAATCACTCCACTTCCCGCGCTCGCCATTATGCAATCACTTGGGCTAGAGACCTCTACTCAACGGCATTCTACACATGAAGGTTTGTGCAAATTTTTTTTTTTTTTTTATAACTTTGTGTCATGTATTTCAGGAGTAACAGGTGAATCAACATGGACCAAAATTCCTCAAAACCCCCGGACACAGAGTACAGTCACGATCTACCCTAGCCGGGGTTGGAGGGTTAATTATGAGAGTGTGTGAAGGAAGGAAGGTTTTCGGAGCAATGGGAAGTATGTGGAAGACGAGAAATCTCGGAGTGAAAGTAAAAAGTGCACTGTATCCAGGAATTGTTGTGCCAACAGTGATGTATGGGGCTGAGACATGGGCTCTGAAGAAAAAGGAGAAAAGAGGGCTGGATGTGATGGAGATGAGCTGCTTGAGGAGTATGTGTGGAGTTACTCGTAGAGACAGATTGAGGAATGAAGAGATACGTAGGAGAGTGGGGCAGCAGGAACATTTGTCAGCCAGAGTGGACAGAAGGGTGCTGAGCTGGTATGGTCATGTTGATCGAATGGGAGATGAAAGGCTTACAAAGAGAATATTTGAGTCAGGTACAAGGGGAGATAGAAGGGCAGGAAGACCCCCATTGAGATGGAGAGACTGTGTAAGAAAGGCTTTGGATGATAGAGGAATGACTATAGATCAGGCAGGGGAAGTGGTGGTGGACAGGAGTGAATGGAGAATGCTTGTGAATAGTTGAGTGAACACGTGGTCATTTGGAGTAAGGGGTCGGGTGCAAGTTGGACTAGATAATAGTCCATCAGGCGCCTGGCCCGGGGAGACGATTAATATGAAGGGTGTGCCTGGAAGTGTGGTGGGAGGGCTTGTGGCTTTGGCTCCGCTGCATGTCTGCCTGCCGAGATCGGAACCTCTCCGGGTGGTCAGGGGCCGGGGGAGTGCTGGAGCGACCTTGGTAACCCTGATCTCTGGGTCTTCTCCTGGGTGACCTGGATGTGTGAGAGTTTGTGTTTTTTATCTGTGTTTATTTTTTGTTTTATGTTGTTTTGTGTTTTCCCTGTTCTTGCTCTGTCTTGAGTCGGCTACCCCCAAAATGGGGATTGGGCCTGAGCATATAGATAGATAGATAGATAGAACAATTTCTCTGTTGAAACAGCAAAAAATACATTTAAAATTTTTGGGGGTTCGAACTTCGAAGTGTCTCAATTGATGGGGGACGAAGTGTCTTGGGCCTCGAAATGTCAGGGGTACGAATTTACGAAATGACCAGGGTTCGAAATGTCCGGTTCCCATGTAGAGGGCTACATCATTATTTGTCCTTATGCTTCCACCGAATACATTGATATTTACAACTGAACAATTAGGGGTAAGATTAGGAGTAGTGGGTGTACCACTACCGACATACAGCATAAATCATCTATAAAACATTAACCTAACCTAACCTAACCTAGTACTACATGAATACTAGGTTAGGTTAGGTTAGGTTAGGTTAATGTTTTATAGATGAGTTATGCTGTATGTTGATAGTGGATGCCCACTACTCCTAATCTTACCCAATTAGGCTACCGGTACTAGAGTTATTTATGTAATTTATTTTTATCATAAATCACCCACGAATACGAGGCTCGTCGAAAACTGACCTTAAAAACTGGCACAACTTCCTAAATATGGAGGGCAAGGAAAGAGAATCTCCCTTTTGACTTCCTTGTAGAATTGTTGTATAATGAGGCAAAAAGTACTCCCAATCAAGTACCGTAGATTACAGCTAATAAGAGAAGGAAAGTTAACCAGGTGCCTCAGAGAGCCTATCAGGACAACTACATAGACTATTCTATGAGACATATCTTACAAACACGAAATTTCTACCGGCCATCTACTCAAATCATGGGCTAACATCTATGCACCAAAATTAATCTTATTTACAGTATTATATTTGTTCATTTTAGTTTTAGTTAGGTTTTACTGACAAATGTGTAGGCCTATTTATATATAGCCTATGTACAATAGGCTAACCGTTAACATGTATGTCTATTCCTCTTAGAATCAGTTAAAATTATATTCCGTGGTTATCACTGACTAATCAAAACCGTATGGGCCGATTGCCCCCATGAATTATTGAAATCGTCATCTATGTTGCCAGCAGGGGGTAAATATCGATTATACTACATTAAGAAGGCGTAACTTGCAAACAGTGAGAATGTCCAAAAGAGTTCTGAGATTGATTAGCATGGGCGTTTTTTCCTATTAATATCTGGTTTTATAAATGTGATCAAAATTATTCTCCCACAGTGGATTATACATGAGTACAGTACTGGTACTAGTCTACAGTATAAGGATTCCATAGACCTACATTGTCCCTAATAAATTATGTATTATAAGGCTGCGAGCCTATTCCCTATAATTATCAAATTCGTTAATCAAACAATAAGTACTATTACTTAGATAATTATAGGGAATAGGCTCGCAGCCTTATTATACATACTGTACTGTAATTTATTAGAGACAATGGTACGTATTACCGAAACTAGCCTACCACTAATTATTTCTCAATATTTGAAGGCTATTATAGAATAATGATATTTCAAAGATCATACTAAAATTAGTTTCAACCTCCGGAGATACATTTTATGTGCACTAGGCCTATATAGCCTAAAACACTGTAAAAACTGAAAAAATCTCCCTATAACTCTCCCTATTGACGGCAGTGAAACTTTTAGGTATGTACAGTACAGTATGTAGATTCCGGGCCTACGGTAGTCATGTTTACATAGGGCGGTTGCCGCGGTTAACTTCGCGTCTATTTTGACGGCGATTTTTTTCTCGGTTATTTGCCCCCTGCTGGCAATATATATGATGATGACAATATGTCATGGGGGGGGGGTGATAGGGGGCAAAGCCCCACCTCAATATATTATTGTTTCCAGTGGCAGTCAAAATAGACGGGAACATGATTGCAAAGGTCCGACGCCTTCCCCACCGCCGCCGCCGCCATGTTTACATTTGTCGATCGCCGTGGTTAAGTTCGCGTCTATTTTGACTGCGATTTTTTTGGTAATTTGCCCCCTGCTGGCAATATATATGATGATGACAATATGTCATAGGGGGATGAGGGGGGGCAAAGCCCCCCTTCAATATATTATTGTATCCAAAGGCAGTCAAAATAGACGGGAACATGATGGCAAAGGTCCGACGCCACTACACTGTAGTGTAAACAAGGCTGGCGGTACGCCCGCACTTAACATTCTTGCCAACTCTTATTAAGTCCCTTACTGTTCCTCTACACATCCTGTATTCCCCCCTCAACCCATCCTGTATCCAAAGGCAAAACAAATGGTATAGCCTATTTACTCTGAGAGTGACTTACATATGAGTGTTTTAATTAACCCCCCCCCAGACATATTAACTTACGAATGTTAGGGGTTGCCCGAGCGCCCGGTATTTCCCCCACAACAGTTTTTCTCACACTGAGGGACCGTTAGAAGTCGGAGGAATTTGAGGTTACCATCAACCGACAGATTATGATCTAACTTACCTAACTTACCGAGCTCAATATGACGCAAATCGCGTCATAAACTTATTATTGAGTTTTTTCACTAAGTTCATATGACGCGATCGCGTCATTTGATACTTTTGGGCGAAACCGCCATATGACGCGATCGCGTCATATGTGACGGAGAGCGTTAAGATTGTTGGATAATGGGAGTAAAAACATTTTCCGGAGATTGTAACCAATTTCATCTACTATATAATGAAGGCGGGTGCCTAACCCCGAAAGGGGCTGAAATAGGGGAGCTATCCCCCCGCCAAAGGCGGCTTTCTAGGGCCTTTCCTAGCTGATGCTGAGAGGATTGGGTTCTAGTCATGTGGTGATGGGCTGGTTTATCAGAGTGAGAACTGAGCGATCTCTGCCATGCCCATAGCTTACTCTGACTGTTCCTTTTACTTATATATTTTCTAGATCTGAAGTGACGGCGTCTCTTCCGTGGATTGACCTCGCAATATACCAAGATTGGAAGCCAAAGTGTCACATTTTTCCTTTGCCCCTCAACTTTCTCTTCATAATTGCTGAGGGGCACAGGGCCCTGGGTGGGGCTTTGGTTTCCCGGGCATTTCCGCACCCTTCTCAGCTCCCCGCCATGGTGTGGCTTCGGTCACCCAGGCTTTATTGTGGCCGGCAGGGAGGGTTCTGTGGGGGTGCTTGGTTATGGCCTTGGCCTTGCTCGGGGCCTTGGGGCTGTTCGGCCAGGCAGCTTGGGGAACAACAACAACTATATAATGATGAAAACTACCTAAAATAAAAAAGAGAAACCATGGGATAATTAGTGGTAGTTTCGGTAATATTTTCCGGGACAATGTAGGTCTATGGAATCCTTATACTGTACTCATGTATAATCCACTGTGGGAGAATAAATGGTAAGAGGTGTGTTAGCCTATCGGGCGTACCACTACCGACATGCAGTATAACTCGACCTCTTTAAAACATTTACCTAACCTAACCTAGTTTTCATGTAGTAATGAGAATACTAGGTTAGGTTATGCTTTTTAGTTAGGTTAATTATTTATAGATGATTTATGTTGTATGTCGGTAGTGGTACGCCCGATAAGTGATAACGCAACTCTTACCGAATAATTTTGATCACATTTATAAAACCCGATATTAATAGAAACAACGCCCATTCTAATCAATCTCAGAGCTATTTCGGACATCCTCACTGTTTACAAACGCCTTCTTTATGCAGTATAATCGATATTTACCCCCTGCTGGCAACATACAGTAGATGACTATTTCAATAATTCATGGTGGGGGTGAGGGGGGCAAAGCCCCCCCTCAACCCATCGTGTATCCCACATTGGAATTATAACTAAGACCATGAATACACTCATTTCTCAAAATCTGGAGGAAAAAAACATGAAAAATAAGGGTGCAAGCTTATTCCCTATAATTACCATAATTTCCCTCCATTACTTGCCACCACTCCTACACATGTGTCCCCCCCCCCCCCTCCCTTTTCCCCCCTCTTCAATTATCAGGTATTTTCTCTATTCCGATATTTATCGAGTATTTTCGTGGGAGGAGTGTAACTCCGACCCTCCAAGCCAGTCTGAGTGCCACGAGAGACATGAGAGAGGGAGGGTGTGCCGGTCTGGGCCAGATTACGACAGCGGGGCTAAATTATACAATTTTCACCAGCCAATTGCTGTTACCACTTGTTTTATTGCTTTCATATGTTCATATTAAAAGTAAAATAGGCGCATAGGCCTATGGATAAGTATTAATTATATACCGGTATATGGTATTTTTATTTTTTTTATTACCGTAGTTTAACCAGACCACTGAGCCACACGACGAGACTCTCATAGGGCTGGCCCCGGTATATGGTAAATTAACGATTTTGGTGAGGAATGAATCAGAATACCTTCGCATGGGGGTATGGTGTATACTACAGGGGCTTAGCACTTTACGAGTTAAGTGAATATGTGTGCGCGACAGAATAAGATTCGCCGGTGCAGACAAGGTCTAGGCTAAAACTTTCTAAATAGGCCTAGGCCTATTGATAAAATTACATTAGCCTACCTTGTCTCAAGATGGATGTAGGGAGTCGGGACTGAACTAGCAGCTCAAGAATATCATATGTCCGATTCCTTGAGTTATGAAAGGCATCCTGTGGCAAATTTGACCTATGTTTTTTTATAAAAATGTACGGTACTTATTTTTGCGGCACAAATTTCATTAATTAGGTTTATTTGTATGTTAATTGGTGGATTGGTGATAATATGATTTTTTTTGCTTTAGATTTGACCATGACGCGAAAGAGGAAGCTGAACCAAGAGAGAGAGGTCGAGGGAGACCTCCGTAGTGTTGAGTCAGCCAAGGTTGTGTCAAAATGGCAGCAGGTAGTGGAGGGGTCAACAGAGGTAGTGGAGCGGTCAGCAAAGGGGTTGAAGCGGTCAGCAGAGGTGGTGGAGCGGTCAGCAGAGGTAGTGGAGCGGTCAGCAGATGTGGTAGAGGGGTCAGCAGATGTGGTGGAGGGGTCAGCAGATGTGGATCAGTCAGCAAAGGGGGTGAAGGGATCAGCAGAGGTGGTGGAGCGGTCAGATGTAGTGGAGCGGTCAGCAGAGGTGGTGGAGGGATCAGTGGTCCTAGTGAACATGGTTGCGACCTCACCAGAGAATACATTTGATCCCACCATCACACATCCTCACCCCCAGGAGGAGGAGGATGAGGAAGCTGTTGACAATCATGGCCTGGAACCAACAATGCCGCCACCACCTCAGTCCACGGTTAGTCACACGGCCATACAGGGTGTCATACGAAAGCAGAGTCCATTATTTCTAGTCTTTATTATTGTATACAGGGGTCCCTCACTATCCGATGCCCCGATTTACGATATTATTGTAGGTTTTTAGGTGTTTGTGTTTGTGTTTTGGCTTGTGCGGGAACGCATCCCCATTTACCCCATGATTACCCCATTGCCTGCGGGGGACTTTCAGGAACGCCATGGCAATTTATAGCAATTTACAGTCTTTTAAAGCCTGTGGAGACGAGTCCTAGTGAGCGGGAGCGGGGCAGGCCCCCGTCCGCTCTCCAGCCAGGCGGCCGCGGCACTGAGGGCTCTCAGCCATGTCCCGCTTCACATATTCAGTGCTGCCAAAGGTAAATGTAGCGCGACATTAGCGATATTCGCTCAGTATTAGCGAATATTTGCCGATGTCTATGGTAGCGCTGGGGATGAATCCCGCGTGCTATGAAGCTCGTTCTGGTGTCATTTTGAAGCTATTTTCTTCTAGTTTTTGGGTAAATACATTTATTTTAATTCAGACACTTGCTCAATCATTCAGGAGTGCCTGAATGAGCCCTAATATAGCGGAAATATGCCCGCAGCATAAGTGTTAATTTTAGGGTTTGCTATACAATTTTTCTATTTAAAATTGGGTTTTCATGAACGTAACCCAATCATAAATCGAGGGAGACTTGTAGCCTATGTACAGATCAAATTAGGGTTTATAGTTCCAATTATGTTTTTGGAAGTGATAAAATGGCCAAAACAATGCTATTCTTTGTTAATTTGCTTGTATTCCTTCTCATATTAATTTTTCATTCAAGTCTTCAACTAAAATTGTTCCGGTTTGACACCCTGCAGCCGGCCATACAGGGTGTCAAACTGGAGGAATTTTGTTTGAAGTCTTGAATTAGTATGAGCAGGAATGCAAGAAAATTATCATGAAATACATTTCATTAACATGGAAAGCTGAGGAGAAATTTAGGTATCAAGAGTATCAGTACTACCAGGCTTGGATGGTTTGGACATGTGGAGAGGATGGATGAACTAAGTTGGGTAAAAATATGTAAGTCTGTGAACATGGAGGGAGCTGCACCAAGTGGCAGACAAAGAAAAATGTGGGATCAGATCTTGAATAACAAAAACTGACAAGTGAGGCAGCTCTGAATAGAGCTGCCTGGAACGCTGCCAATAGGATGTGAGTCTTCATTGGGAGACTAGGATAGGTCATACTAGGCGCTTGGATCAGTGTGGCAAGGTAATTAATGAAGATTGGTCAGTGTCAATGCGTAAGTGTTAGGGTGACATGAAAAGGCCTAATGAATATACTTTATAATAGGATAAGTAAACAAAGCCATATTTTATAGGCATTACAAAATCTTGCAGTAGGGGCGAATAGTCTACCCCAAGAGGGGCGAAAAGTCCAACCTATACGGGGGCGAATCGTCCATATACTGTACCGACGTTGGCCTTGCGCACTCAAATCAGAGACTTTGCCAAGGTCCCGACGCTGGCAAGTCTGCCCCGGCTAGCTGCTGCTGCTCGCTATCCGCGGTTCCAGTTCGCTATGAGATAGTTTCTATCCTGTCGCTATCCACGAGATTGCTATGCTTAATTTCGCTATCTGCGCAGCCCCACTGTACATTCATACAATAGTATAGCATCCTTTTCCATTACCTTATAATGACTTGGCTGTTGACTATAGTACAATAAAGTGTTATCATAGTGCTGCCCACCATACCATCACGGTGGCTGATGCTCATATTGTGCTAACAGTAACTCAACAAACAAAGTCTCCCTGCAGCAGCTAATTCAGATCACCAGTATCAATAATACTGCAACAAGGCAATGCCATAACAATACTTTATTATGCAGGTCTCCCTCACTATCCAATGGCCCGATGATTTATGATATTATTATAGGTTTTTAGGTGTTTGGGTTTTGACTGGTCCCAGAACGCATCCCCATTTAACCCCAATAATTTTATAGTTTTCAGGAACGTAAC
The DNA here is from genome assembly GCA_032716605.1 of Paralithodes platypus. Lineage (NCBI taxonomy): Eukaryota > Metazoa > Arthropoda > Malacostraca > Decapoda > Lithodidae > Paralithodes > Paralithodes platypus. The sequence goes on along the minus strand of CM064490.1, from coordinate 5,850,101 downwards.
CCAATCATAAATTGAAGGAGACCTGTATAGAATGACCGTTAGTTCAAACCTTTGCCATCCCTTCCATATATGCCTTGTAGGACATAAAATAGAATATGTAGCGAATATTTATATTTTCCTCTACTAAATGTGAAGGTAGGGTAAAATCAGGGCTAATGAGTAAACCAATTGATGGAGAAAATGTGGGCATATAACAGTGTACTGTATGATAAATATACTATTTATTTAAAAGCATGTTCTATCCAAAAATCAATCCAGATACCAGATAGTTATAATTGCATGAAGAAAAACATAGGGGTCCACGAATTCTTGCGAATGGGCTAGAGACTATGGCATCCGAGTGTACCATATCCATATACAAGTCTCCCTCAATTTAAGATTGGGTTATGTTCTTGAAAACCCGATCTTAAATAGAATAGAAATAGATGCGTACTAGCATGCTTGGATGGTTTGGACATGTGGAGAGGATGTATGAACAATGTTGGGTGAAAAGATGCAATTCCTTGAATGTGGAGGGAGCTGCATCAAGAAAGACGTGGGATCGGGCTTTGCAGTCTGATCTTAAATCAAAGAACCTGACAAGTGCTCTTAGCAGGGCTGCCTGGAACGCCACCATTAGGAAGCGCTTCGTGTGGAGCACTCGGTCTATAAATTTGTGTATGTGTATGTATACCTGTACTTTAATATACTGTTCATTTCCAGGCGGCACCAGGTGGTGAGAAGAGGCGGAAAAGAAAATTAACAAGTGCAGCCCGGCTAAAAAGTATCTCCCTGGGCTGTGAGTGGAACATGTGTACGTCTGTCTTCAACAAGATGGAGCACTTTGTGACCCACTCTGCCGACCATCTGGCTGCTGAGTTAGGTACGTTATAATGGTTGTTAACACTATAGTGGTCCACACTGCCAACGATCTGGCTGCTGTTGAGGCTGGTGGTGGTGTTGTGGTTTGTTGACTAATGTACAGTAGAGTCTTGGTATGGTACTGTCATGTTGTAACACTGTTGAGGCTGGTGGTGGTGATGTGGTTTGTTGACTAATGTACAGTAGAGTCTTGGTATGGTACTGTCATGTTGTAACACTGTTGAGGCTGGTGGTGATGTGGTTTGTTGACTAACGTACAGTAGAGTCTTGGTATGGTGCTGTCTTGTTGTAACACTGTTGAGGCTGGTGGGGATGTGGTTTGTTGACTAACGTACAGTAGAGTCTTGGTATGGTGCTGTCTTGTTGTAACACTGTTGAGGCTGGTGGTGGTTTGGTTTGTTAACTAACGTACAGTAGAGTCTTGGTATGGTTGTTGTTGTTGTTGTTGTTGCTGCTGTTCCCCAAGCTGCCTGGCCGAACAGCCCCAAGGCCCCGAGCAAGGCCAAGGCCACAACCGAGCGCCTCCACAGAACCCTCCCCGCCGACCACAATAAAGCCTGGGTGACCGAAGCCACTCCATGGCGGGGAGCTGAGGAGGGTGCAGAAACACCCGGGAAACCAAAGCCCAACCCAGGGCCCTGTGCCCCTCAGCAATTATGAAGAGAAAGTTGAGGGGCAAAGGAAAAATGTGATTCTTTGGCTTCCAATCTTGGTAGATTGGGAGGTCAATCCATGGAAGAGACGCCGTCACTTGAGATCTAGAAAATATATAAGTAAAAGGAACAGTCAGAGTAAGCTATGGGTATGGCAGAGATCACTCAGTTCTCACTCTGATAGACCAGCCCATCACCATCTTGGTATGGCACTGTCTTGTTATAACACTGTTGAGGCTTGTGGTGGTGGGGTGGTTTGTTGACTAATGTACAGTAGAGTCATGGTATGGTTGTTGTTGTTGTCGTTCCCTAAGCTGCCTGGCCGAACATCCCCGAGTCCCTAAGGAAGGCCATGGCCACGGTCGGATTTTCCCACAGGGATCTCAAGGAGTGTAGATTGTGTTGGTGTAAGTGATTGTGTGAAATGCAGTCTTCTAGGATGTGTCCAATGGTATGAGGTGCAGTGTTACATCCCGGGCAGGTGTCGTCGACGAAGACATCCAGTCTCTTCTGATAGATCAGAAGAGCTGGATGGTGCCCACATCTCAGCCTGGCCAGGTGGACTCTGTCCTCGCGAGGAATGGAGGATTCAGAAGGATAGATTTCGGGAGGTCGTACTTGCAGCTGCGTGTTGTCTATGTTGGATGGAACGGCGAGAGATATGAGTATGGATATGCTTCTGGAAGCTGGTTTGGGGTGGGCAGGGAGGGAGAGAAGACAGTATTTGTGTGTGATACCGTGTGCTGGGTGTTGTTTTGATATTTCTTGGTGTCTGTGGGTGTGTTGCCATGTAGTCTAGTGGGTGGTGTTGGTTTGTGGAGGCTGCAGCCAGGAATTGAGTGCCTCTCATGTCCAGATGGTCTTTGACTTTAAGGACTTTGGTTTCTTGATGTAGGTGATCTGTAGGTGTAGTAGCTTTGCAGCCTGTGATGATTTTTAGGGCTTTATTTTGAATAGTCTGTAAGGTCTTGTGATGTGTTTCAGCTTAGGTTAGAAGCCCAGGCAGGGCTTGCATATTCCATCACTGATCTTATGTATTGTTTGTAAACTGTGGTGGTGGTTTCTTTGTTGTGTCCAAATTTTGTGTGGGTAAGTGACCTGAGGGCGTTAAGTCTGGGTGTCATTTTATTTTTCATGTTTGTGGTATGTTGTTTGAATGTCAATAGAGTATCATATGTTACTCCTAGGATTTTGGGTGAGTGTACAAAGGAGTACAAAGGAAATCAAGCAACAACAGGTCTAGTGACCCTTCTAGGCCGCTTGTCCTCCAAAACACTGAGGATCAAGTGTCCAAACAGTGGTTTAGAGTGGGTAAGGGAACATTGGAAAGGGAACTACTGCCCTGGAACTAATGTCCGTGGCAGGATTAGGAAGTTAGTAGGGGACAGATGGGTTAGTAACTGAGGGGGGGGATAAAATAAAGTTATTCATTTACAAATGCAGTCAGTCGCGGGTTTGATGCGAGATATTTGGCTAAGCGGAGTTTAAATGAATCAACGGTGCTGCAGTCTATAACGTCTCGGGGAAGCCCATTCCACAAGTTGACAACTCAATTGAAGAAGAAATTCTTAGATTCGTGTGAGTTAAAAGATTTACCAATAATTTTGCAACCGTTTCCCCGCGTGTAATTAGATTGGTCGATAGTGAAGTACTTACTACAGTTCATATTGTCGATGCCTTTGATGATTTTGAACACTTGAATTAAGTCACCTCTTAATCTGCGCTGGGTTAAAGGAAATAGATTTAATTCTCTAAGACGCTCCTCGTATGGTTTGTTCTTTAGGCTAGGTATCATTTTGGTAACTCTATGTTGAACTCGTTCTAGCTTGTTTATATCTTTTTGGTAATAAGGGCACCAGGATTGAACGCAGTATTCCAGAAGAGGGCGGACTAAGGAATTGTAAAGGGTTAGGATAACTTCTTTGGATTTATGCTCAAATGACCTGCCTATAAAGCCAATTATTTTGTTTGCCTTCTTAACAACTTCTGAACATTGTTGACTCGGTTTTAGGTTACTCGATATTGTTACTCCCAGATCGGTTTCTCTGTTTACATTCTTAAGCTGAGTGCCATTCATCGAATAGTTTGCTTTCTCATTTAGGTATCCGATATGTAGTACTTTACATTTATCCGCATTGAAACTCATTTGCCAAATTTGGGCCCAACATGACAATTTATCTAGATTGTGTTGCATATTGTCAACTTGTTCTTTTGAGAGTACGCTATTTGCATTTTTTGTATCGTCAGCAAATTTTGAGATTGTACAGGTGAGACCCTCATCTATGTCGTTGATGTAAATTAGAAAGAGAATTGGTCCTAGTACCGATCCCTGGGGTACTTACTACCCCATTGGTAGTACAGTAGGGTCCCGCATAAAACGTGTTCGCATAAAACGAGTCTCGATTAAAACGACCGACCTAAAATTCGCTTTGTACGAAATATCGTCGCTTTGTATGAAATGTCGTTCGCTTTGTACGAAATATCGTCGCTTTGTATGAAATGTCGTTCGCTTTGTACGAAATATAGTTCGCTTTGTACGAAATATCGTTCGCTTTGTACAAAAATTTTCGCTTACAGTGAACATTGACGATATTGCGCCACCAAAATGCTGTGTTCACATAAAACGAAATCGCATAAAACGCCCTCGTTTATCGACCATAAACTCGTTTTATGTGAGACCCTACTGTACTTACATTGGTCCATTTAGATGCCTTACCGTTTATGACTACTCTTTGCTTTCTGTCGCTGAGCCAATTTTCTATCCATTTCAACACACCGTCTTGTATTCCATGCGCTTTTAGTTTTAGCAGTAAACGTTTGTGGGGAACTTTGTCAAAGGCCTTTTGAAAATCAAGGTATATAATATCTACAGCTTTACTCTCATCGTAGAGGTTGAGGATATCGTGGAAGAAGTCTAAGAGGTTTGTTAAACAGGAACGTTTTTTACGAAAGCCGTGTTGAGTATCTTTAAGTAAGTTATTTGCCTCTAAGTGATTTACGAGTCTGTCTCTTATGACCGTTTCTAGCATTTTACATACAATTGAGGTTAAGCTAATTGGACGATAGTTACTGGGTAGGGATTTGCTGCCTTTTTTGAATATCGGTGTTATGTTGGCTAGCTTCCACTGATCAGGCATAGTCCCAGACTGCAAGGATTCATTGAATAGCAATGTCAGTGGTTTGGAGAGCTCATCCTTATCTTCCTTTAGAACTCTAGGCGAGATTGTATCAGGTCCAGGCGTTTTATTTACCTTGAGTTTATCTAAACAATTCAATACTTCTCTCTCTGTAACGGTGATATTGCTTAGAACATCTGAATTATCAATCTGAATCGGCGATGGTGTAGGGATATCACTGAGGTCTTCGGTTGTAAAAACTGATGGAAAGAAGGTATTGAGGGCATTACTCATTTGTACTTCGTCTTTGGTGTATTCTTCATTTTCATCGACTAACGGTCCAACAGTTGAAGTAACTACTTTTTTCTTTCTGATATAACTATATAATTCTTTCGGGTTTGTTTTACTTTGATTCGCAACATGTAACTCCAGGGTCTTTTTACTTTGCTTAATTAACTTTTTGGCTTTGCGTCGTAGCTCTACAAATTTCACCCGTTCTTCGTCATTTTGTGAGGATTTTAATCTATCATTAGCAAATTTTTTAGCAAGCAGACAGTCTGAAATATCTATTTGTTAGTAGTCTTGGAAAATCCAACGTCAAGGCTATTAACCTAATTGCAATGACGACTTGTCTATTTTGACTGCTATGTCGTCATTCCAACCGCGGTTAAAAAAGAAAAAGTCTAGAGTCTACTCCTTATCTTGCTCTAGGAGACGTTGTACATTAACCAAAACTACCACCGAAGGTGAAAAAAGCATAGAAGAGAAGAAAAAGGGGTTTACCTTAGTTACCTCTTAAGGCCCATCCCGTGTTCCGTCATGTGCAGATCCCTGTCGAACGTGCACATGAGCGACCCTCTCTTGTTATAATTTTTTCATGCGCCTCCATTGATTGAGTCCGCTTTTGTTGTGCTCCTTTAATTCACCCTGTTTAGGTTCGTTTTCGGCTTATCTGGCCTTCTTTTTTGTTAGACAGATGTTACGTGATCTAGGGCACACGTAAATGGGCTCCTAAGTGTGTATAATGGAGACGCGTGTGGAAATAGCCTACCGAAGGTACGGGGGCGCCTGGCGTTCCTCGTATATGTTTTTCATTCTTTCTCTTTTCATATTCTTTTTTCCTGTTAGTCTGGGCATAGTTTCGCTTTTAGCTTATTTTAGCCTAGCTCGTTTTCTCATTCAGGAATTGCTATGCCCCTATGAGTTTTCATTTTTTCATAGCCTTAGGTGTACCGTTGGTAAACAATCTGAGATTTCGTTGGTGGCGGTGCTGTTTGTAGAGTTTGTGTCGGCCGCATTATTAGCGTTATTCCCGAGTCCCCCCTTTCGAGCCTTCACTGTGTCTCAAGGGCCTGGGCGACAGGTGGTTCGTGATCATCCAGGGGTACCCCACGGGGGCCCCTCCTTCACACCACAGGGTTTTTCGCACCTGACACGTTCTCTGCTCACGGCTAGGCCACCCTTTTTCTCGCCAGTTTCATTTACTGGTTTTTGTTTTCTCTTCCTGTTTCACCTCCATCCTTTCCTAGCTTTTGCCCAATCCAGGGGTACCCCAAGGGGGCCCCTGTTTGTGTGAAACCACCCTCCCTGCCACTTCTTCTCATGGGCTTTGCTCTATCTCTGTGGGTTGGGTGGTTCCTGGGGGATGTGCCTCTCCTCCCCTGGTGTGTCTTCCTTGCCTCTCCCTTTACCGGTTGAGTTAGGATAACTTCAAGGAAGACATTGCTCAGCTTGATGGCCATCATCGCTTGGAGTTCATAAGGAGATGACGCATTTTTGTGGCCTTTTTTGGTATTCCCTGGACGCTCCTCTCGCTTTTTCGGCGCCGGACCATCTCGGCCGGTCCCGTAAATTTGCGGGACCTCGATTCGGTCCTCTGGGACGTTTCGGCTCCCCGCAAATTTGCGGAGATCGCTGGGGGGTCCTTCACAGATGCGGGAGGGTTGTGTCGGTACGGTTATGCCTCCATTGGCCCGCAAATTTGCGGTAATAGTTGGCTTTCACTGTTGACCTTTTTTATGTCATCTTGTTGCCTGAAACTATCTTGGTGTGTGCACTTTACTGGTGTTATAGGCCCTGCATGTAAGATGTTGAGTGGTGGTTAACACTTTCTCCATCTTTGCAGGTTCTGCTAGTGCTCTTCCACCTCGCCCGCCCTACTCACCTACCTCTGTGCTCCCGGTTTAGGGTGAGTACGGATACCTTTTTGCATGTGTGTTCCTGTTTCCCCATGCTCCTTCCCTGGTTCTTCTTGGACATTCTCTCCACTTACTCCTTCGACGTGCTGATTATGGTGTGTGTTCTTCCAGTGCAGGTAGGCTGCCTTGCTGTCGCCGTGGTTGTAGCTCCCCGTGCTTGTGGAGCCACACGTCCTGCTTGTGCCACTCGCACTGTGTGTCCTCTCCGGCCTACCTCCCTGCTCTTTGTGGCCCATGTCTGGCCCTGGTGGATGTGGTGCACCATAGCCCTGGTTCCTCAGCGGCGGCAGTGGCCTCTGCTTCCCTTCAGTCGGTGTGGGCGATATTCTCCCGCCACATTAGGACTGTGGGCCACCGTTCCCCGGCCTTTGTTGCCGCCCGCATCCGCGTCGCCCTGGGTATCCCTGACCCGACTGAAAGCCGTTCGCCTGGCCCTCTCCCTGCTCGGGCCCTCTCCCCTGGGTCCCGCAGCCGGTCGTCACATCGTTGGGGGGATCCCCTGCTCTGTCCACGCTCTCGCTCGCCTCGTCGCCCGTCCTCTCCTGCCCCTTGTTGTCCTCCTGATCGCCTTGACGGCGCCCATCGCCCTCGTCATGGTTCTCGCCCTGCGGCCGGGGTTAGCGGCTCTGCCCCTGTGCGCCCTCCCCTGGCCTCTACGGGTAGGGGCTCTACTACCTTCCGCCCGCTTCCCCTGCTCGAATGACGTCCTCTTCCTTTGTCCTCTATGCGCACGGAGGTTCCGGCTGTAGCTGGCCCTCTGCTCCCTCCTCCTACACTGTCCAGGAGGGTCCGCCAGGATGTAGTTGCTTCTCCTCCTACTTCACCTGCTTCGGTGCCTCTTCTTCCTTCACGGTCTCGTCCCACGGTGGCGGTCCCTCCCTCCTCCGCCTCGGTGTCGGGCCGCCCTGTTGTCTCAGCCCCGGGGCTCCTTGCTCTGTTTACCCCCGCGGCTCCTTCTGACCTCTTTTCACCCGGCCAGCCTTCCCACTCACGTCGTCCTGCTCCTCCTCCTGCTTCTCTCCCTGCCCTTCACTTACCGTCTCACCACGGGGGTACCCCTCCTCTTGGCTTGGTGGGGTATAGCGAGGTTTCGGGGTCCCCTTTCTCAGGGGCTGACGTGTCGCTGGAAGAGGGGGATGGTGCTGTTTCCCCCTCGGGCGTTCGCGTTCAGGGACGAGTCCCTCAGCGGCGCCACAACCGTGGTCGCTCGCCTTCCTTGGGCCGTGACTCTGCTGGTTCGTGTCGTGGATCTCGCTCACGCTCGCCCCTGCAGGCCGACCAATCTTGGGGGGGGTGTCGCCTCTCTCGGATCGATTGTCGGCTATGCAGGGGTGGCTTGTGTCACGCATCGACGGGCGCTTGGAGTCGATGCAAGACTCCCTCTTATCGCGCTTCTTGGCGGTGACGCACCCTCGGCGCCTCACCCTACCTACCCCTGTTACGGTCCCCCTCCCTTCTGCAGGCCTATGCTCTGGTCAGACTTCAGCCGCCGGGACATCCTTCAGGATGTTCATTCCCTTGCTGTGTTGACGGGACTGTCCTCCTATGGGACAGGTTTGTGCGCCGACGGTACGCCTGGCTTAGCCATCGTGCTCGGTCGCCCTCTCCCTTTGGGGGCCTGGTTTGCTGGGGCCTGCGACTTCGCCAACCGTTCCGTGTACGGCTCTCCTTCAGTCCCTCCCCCGGAGTCGTCCCTGTTGCTTCCTCTTGTGTCTATCGGCGGGTTGGACGGCACGTTCTGGTCCTGGATACACGCAACCGTTCTTGACCTTTGTTCTATTGCTACCCCGTTCTTCTCTCACCCAGATACGTCCTCTGTCGCCAGGGATTTTCCCTTGCGACGTGGGGTGACGAACTTATTATCTTGTCTTTTCGGTTCCCTCCAGCCATCTGTTCACCACCTGCGGCTTCTCGAGGCGTCTACACCAGGCGTTCTTCGCGAGGGTTTGGGCCGCGTTCGGCGGATCCACCTTCGGCTCGCGGTGTCTTTGGTTCCTGAGCTGAAGGCGGTTTTGTGCGTGGCAACTCTGCACCGCCAGACGGTATGGTCCTCGTTCTGCCGGACAGCCACCTTGGATATTCGTCAGGGTTTGTTGTACTCTGCGCTCTCTACGTCGGGGATTTTTTGCGCAGGATGCTTGGGGACGCTACGCTTCTCTATCGTCGGACCCTGCTTCCGCCACGCAACGATGCGCTGTGTCGCGAGCGGGGTCTTCTCCGTCCCGTCCTTCTGCCGGTCCTCTTCGGGGTGCTACTGCAAGCGCTGCTGCCATGCACGGGCGCAGGACAGGGACGTTACAGGCCAGTGCGTCTGTTCCGCCTTGCACTTCTCTTCTTGCCCCCTTTTCATCCCCGCCGTGTCGGGGCTGGCCAGCCTTCCACTTCCGGCCGCCCTTCGCCGGGGTCAGCCCCGCGACGGCCAGGGGTTGGGGTGGCCCGCCCTTTTCGACGAAGTTGGGGGGGGGGGGGGTGGAGGAGGTCAACGTGGCGCTCATGACCGCAAGGACCGTACCAGGGGTACCTCCACGTCAAAACAATGTGTAGGTTCTCCGGGTCGTTCTCCTTGTTCTCCTTCTCGCCTAGCCGCCCGGGTCGCTCCCCTCCTCTCGGGTGCTCCCACGGGTTGTTTTCGCCCTTGCGCCCCTCGATGGCCGCGAGGGACGTTGGGGGCGGCAGATTGCGCGGAGGGGTCTACCCTGGAAGTGGACGTCCAGACCCCCACTCCGCTCTTGTCACCGACGCCGGCCCATCTCTTCAGAGGTGGTCCACGTGTTCACATCCATGCACGAGCAGGGAATCGTCGAGGGTGTTGACCGCCGGTCACCCGGTTTTCCTCTCCCGTGTCTTTCTGGTACCGAAGTAGAACTGCGACGCGATGCGACTGGTGGTGGCTCTGTCGGCCCTCAACGGGCGCATCGTGCACGCACGGTTTCGGATGCTGCCGGTACCCCAGGTACGCCTGGCCCTGCGCCCTCTGTCGTGGGTGGTGTCGCTGGCCCTCCAGGATGCGTCTTGGCTCGTTCCTCTCCATCCTCGATTCCAGCGATTCTTGGCCGTTCGGACTTCCGATCGTGTGTTCCTGTTCGACAGACTCCCCTTCGGTCTCCACATCGCGCCGCGGATTTTCTCCGCACTGGTGGGGCAGGCTCTGGGTCCTCTCCTCAGGAGCGGGGTCCAGATCCTGTTTTCCTTGGCCGATTGGTTGGTAGTTTCCGAAGCCCTAGGACTGTGCGTACGCGACGCCCTCACAGTCGTTCGCCACGTCGCACAGTTAGGGTTCCCCATCGATGTTCCCAGGTCACGCTTGACCCCGTCGCGTGTCGTGCCATGGGTCGGTCTCGCATGGGATTTGTCCAGAGCTACGGTGACCCAGGGTCTGCCGGACACGGTGCACCTTCGGCGGAAGGTCTTCGCCGTGTTGCACTCGGTGTCCCTCCCGGGGTGGCTCTGGGACTCGTTAGTGGGTTCGCTGGATTGGGCTGCTCTGCCCATTCCCTTAGGGAGCCTCGGGCTATGCCGCCTACTCCTCATGGGCACCGAGGTGTTTCCGTTGACCCCTATGGATCGGCTCCTGTCGCTCCCGCGTACCGTTCGCAGACGCTTCGGACACTGGGTTGCTCGGGGCACGCTCTCTGTGGCTGTGCCCTGGACCGCCCCCCTGCCGACGATCTGGGTAGCCACAGATGCGTCGAGCGAGGTAGGGTTAGGTTACCAATCAAACCTGGGACGTCAACTTCCCGGCAGATGGGTGGGACTCACACCCCTTACCCGTCTATGCCCTCGAACTGTTGGTTCCTTTGTTCTTCCTGAGGGACCACGCGCTGGCCCTTCGGGGACAGTCGGTGGCCTTCGGGTTGGATACTCAGACAGCTGTCCACTGTTTCCTAAAGCGGGGGTCCTCCTGGTCATTGACTCTATTGGGGATCTCGGTGAAGTTGTTCTTCCTCGCGAACCGACACACCTTCTCCATGCATGCCTCCTCCCTGCCCGGGACTGCCACCCTGTGGGCGGACGCCCTGTCAAGAGGACAGGGCGTTCTTGTAGAATGGGCATTGCAACGGACTGTGTTCGACGACCTCACGGCTTCCTGGGGTGTTCCGGAGGTCGACTTGTTCGCCTCGGTGGTGCCGCGCCAGTTGCCTCAGTACCTATCCCTCCGGCCTCGCACTCCGGTGGGGGGTCCGGACGCTTTCATGGTGGACTGGAACAGGTGGCGGTCGATATACATATTTCCGCCGCCAGATGCACTGTTGCTGTGCAACGTCCTCGCGAGGCTGCGGCTGTACCGCGGCAGCGTCTGGCTACTCGCGCCTCTGTGGCCGGCACGGGCTTGGTACGCCCAGTTGACGCGGTGGTGCCCGAGTCCAGTCCCTCTCCCTATCTCCGACTTCCACTTGCGCTAGGTTGGGGACCTGCGGACCTCGTTGGCCTTCGCATCGTGGATTATTCAGGAGGCACGGTGGCTCCCAGTCCACGGACGGGACCTGTCTGCCTTCCTGAAGCGTTCCTGGCCGACTTCTCCTTGGGGGCCTTACGGGTCCCGCTGGAGGTCTTTTCCTAGGTGGATACAGGCCACTCGCCAGACAGTTGGCTCTCCTTCCCTCGTCCTACACTCCTTGTTTCACCTCTTCTGTACACGTCACTTTCACGTCGACGCTATACGTAACCACTTGTCTGCCGTCCGGGGGGGTCTTTGAGTCCGTCGCTGGGCTGGTCGTTCCGCCGCAGGTGCTGGATTCCTTCATGACGGCTGCATTCCGGGAACGTCCACCTCCGCGCCAGGTCCCTCCACAGTGGGATCTGGGGCGGGCTCTGGACCTTCTGGCTTCACCCACGTATACACGGGCCGCTACATCGGTTCCGTTGCTCGGGTGTACACTCTTCCTTGTCGCTCTGGCCACTGGGGATCGGGTGTCTGCACTAGCGGCATTGTCACGGCCCCAGGACTGCGTCGATTCTCCCCGTCCTTGCATGGCGTCACGTTGGCCCCCTCCCCTCATTTTGTTGCAACGAATGAGAGGGAGACCCACGTTTTCCAGCCTTTCACCATCCAGGCTTTACGGCATGGGCATACTCGCCATGTGTTGTGCTCGGTGTCAGCCTTGCACTCCTCTGTTGCGTCTGTGGCGCCTCCTTCGGGTTCTGCTGTGTCGGTGTCTCCTCGGACAGGTGGGAGGCTCTCGCAGGTGCAGATGGGACGCCACCTTTGTCGGACCATTCGTGCCGGTAACCCTGTTTGTAGGGGTTCTGCGCACGATGTGCGATCCTTTGCTGCCTCCTTCCGGTTCCTGCAAAGTCGATCCTTACCTGACGTCGCCTCGGCGGTTTTGTGGTCTTCTATCAATTGCTTCTTCTCCTCCTACCTCTCCATGTCCAGTGTTCGACCCCCTCGGCCGGTGCTAGCTCTCGGGGGTCGTGTTTCCTAGTGCTCTGGCGAAGATACCTGGTCTTCCCCCCTTGTCCCTTGTTTTTTACTTTGTTTTATTTTACAAAGGGGGGGGGGGGGGGAGTACCGGTTTGCAACACTTGATTGCAAGTTTGGGATTATGTATTGTTACAGTACATAAGTGTTTTTGCCACATTGAAAATTGTGTTTTGTTATTGTGTTCAATGTTTTTGTTGGTTTTGGAAGAAAAGGGATTTTGGGTACAGTACCTTTTTGGTTTAAGGCAAGTCTGTGTTTTTGCATTACTATGAATGACGGGCACGTGTTAAAACTGTTCTTTTTAGCTACTCCTCAGTTTTTCACTCTTTTATTAAACTCTTGTTTAAATTGTGTCTTTGTCATTCATAATTTTGCTTTATGCATTGTTTTTTTTGGTATGTTGGGCTTGGATGTCCTCCTCCTATTTGTTATGCAGCCTTGACGTTGGATTTGCCAAGACTACTAACAAATTTGGAGGTTTGACGTACCTCCCAACCTACCAAATAGGAAAACCTACTATTTGGTAGTAGTCTTGGAAAATCCAACGTACATAATACCCTCCCTCACGCCGGACCCCTGCCCATCCGCGTTCTTCTGCTGACGTGAGATGTGATAACAAGAGAGGGTCGCTCATGCGCACGTTCGACAGGGATCTGCACATGACGGAACACGGGATGGGCCTCAAGCGGTAACTAAGGTAAACCCCCTTTTCTTCTCTTCTATGCTTTTTTCACCTTCGGTGGTAGTTTTGGTTAATGTACAACGTCTCCTAGAGCAAGATAAGGAGTAGACTCTAGACGTTTTCTTTTTTAACCGCGGTTGGAATGACGACATAGCAGTCAAATTAGACAAGTCGTCATTGCAATTAGGTTAATAGCCTTGACGTTGGATTTTCCAAGACTACTACCAAATAGTAACCTCCCAGTATTCCACCATTTGGGCTTATCATTATGGCCTGGACGCCGTATTTTCGATGGTATGCAGTCTTGCACTGCCTTAACCCTCTGTTCCCGGAAGGGCTCTTGAACGCCCATAAAAAAGCATACACGAGCTACCCGGAAGGGCTCTTAAACACCCATGAGCTCAAAGCCTGTGAGCTTGGTGTGCGAGGAGTCGGTCCGACGCATGTAAACAACAGCCGGCTGGACCGACGCCCCGCATCTCCGGCCACAAGAAGGAGAGCGTCGCTTGTTCGTGTGTGCCTGTATGTTGTTGTTAAGTATCGAAAAGTAGTGTAAAGTGGCTGTTTTTGCCATAAAGTTATCTCCAATGAAATCATCATCACAACTCAACCAGTTGACTTAGAGAGCTCTACTTAACGCCATTCTACAGGTAAATAACACAGCTACGCTTGGGGATGCGTGGGAATGCGGAAAGTGGTCAGAATAACAAATATACGGTAGCCTAGCCTAGACGTTTTTCGGCCAAAACACCCGGGTTTCGGGGAATATTTATGTAATGCGTAGCCGGGGCTGGAGGGTTAAGGTAAGTGGTTGTGAAACACTCCCAAGATGTATTTATGTCGTTATTGTTAGTCAGAAAGCTCCAGTCAGTTTCTTTAAGCTTTGATTTAAGTTTATGAAAATTTGCTTTCTTGAAATTAGGGACTTTCTCAACGCTGCTATTTGATTTGTTACTAGTAAACTTTAAAGTGAAAGTTATCGTACGATGGTCGCTGTTACTGAATTCATCACCAACATTCAAATTCTCTATTAATTCTTCTTCTGTTGCGAGTACAAGGTCAAGCACATTATTACCACGGGTCGGAGATTGTACAAATTGAAAAAGTGAACTCTCTTGCAAGTTAGCATAGAGGTCGTGTCCAAAGTGTGAAGTAAGAATATCGCCCCATTTAGTCACGGGTAAGTTGAAATCGCCAAGAATTATGGTATCTTGTATGTTAGTTATTTCTGCAATTTGTTCATAAATTTCACTGTCAGTTTGCACTGATTGAGCTGGGGGTCTGTATAATAAAGCTAGTGTTATTTTAGTTCCTCGTTTATTATTTAATAGTACGTAAGATATGTCTATATTACAATTTGAGGTTTTGACATTAAGACTGGATTAAGACTTTCCTTTATAAAAAACAGAACTCCTCCATTTCTATTGATCCGACTTTTCTCAAACATTGTATAACCAGGAAGCGTATATTCGGCTAAAAAGTCTCTGTCTTCCGTATTTAACCAAGATTCTGTAATGCCGATTATATCATAATGTTCTGTAAACACGATTTCCTCTAGATCTGAAAATTTATTGCGTATACTACGAGCATTTACATAAAACACCTTAAGAGTATTAGAGTTGGATGTTACTGATTGTGCATTGTCTGAATTTTCAGTTCGTATTTGACTTACACTACCCCCGGATACCCCCGGTTGGCCCCGTTTTTTGAACGGAAATCCTTGACTGCATCGTTCAGCAGACGACCAAGACGTGCAGCTACTACTTCATTAAGATGTACACCATCTCCTGAAAACAAAGATTTATCATAGTAAAAATGATCCCACGTGTCGACAAAGCCGATGTCCTCCTCCCTGCAGAGTTTGGCTAGTCGGCGATTTGTACTGGTAGCTATGTTGTAGAATCGGTTTTCTACATCAATCCGGGGAACAATTCCTGAAATTAAGATTCTATTAGATTTTTACTTGAAGGACCTGATCAGCCGCCGGTACTTGCAAAGTAGTTCCTCTGACCGCGTCCGTTGGACATCGTTAGATCCAACGTGGATAACGTACGTAGTGCTTGCGGGGGCGAGCCTGGAAACCTCTTCCACAGCCGCAACAATGTCGTCCATGCCGCCACCTGGGATACAGAATCGCTTTCTGGTCCTGGGTGCCCTGGCGCAGAACTCGGTTAACCCGGGAACTGCGGGAAGACTTAAGAGTTCCCCGGCGGGCTGCGGGAAGACTCTTAAGAGTCAGAGAAAAATAAAATCAACTTTAACCCTTCAAACCCGGCTGGTACACGTGTGTACCATTTTGTTTTGACCCGAGGAACCCGGGTGGTACAACATTGTACCAGTGGTTGAAAGCCTGTGAGCTTGGTGTGCGAGGCGTCGGTCCGATGCAAGTAAACAACAGCCGGCTGGACCGACGCCCCGCATCTCCGGCCACAAGGAGAGCGTCGCTTGTTCGTGTGTGCCTGTATGTTGTTGTTAAGTATCGAAAAGTAGTGTAAAGTGGCTGTTGTTGCCGTAAGTTATCTCCAATGAAATCATCATCACAACTGAACCAGTTGACTTAGAGAGCTCTACTCAACGCCAGTCTACAGGTAAATAACACAGCTACGCTTGGGGATGCGCGGGAATGCGGGAAGCAGTCAGAATAACAAAGATACGGTAGCCTAGCCTAGACGTTTTTCGGCCAAAACACCCGGGTTTCGGGGTATATTTATGTAATGCGTAGCCGGGGCTGGAGGGTTAACCCTTCCTCCCCGGGTGTCATTTTAATATGACACCACGGCAGATGGGCAGGTACCCGGGTGTCATTTTAATATACAGTAAGCTTGAAAGCCTATTCAGCTTGGTCTGAACGCCGTGCGTCCGACGCATGTAAACAAAGCCGATCGTTGCGTCACCGCACCTCCGAAAACAAGAAGGAGAAGACTCATTTCTTATTGTATGTCTGTATGTCGTTGTTTCAGTAGTGAAAAGATCGTCGTATTGCTAACATTGCCTGAAAATGCTCTCCACTAAAATCGTCATCACAACTGAACCAGTTGACTTAGAGAGCTCTACTCAACGCCAGTCTACAGATTGGAAACCGCACTACGTTTATAGATGCGTGGGAAATTTCTAACAGTTAAAATTAACCAAAATACAGTAGCCTAGGCCTAGACGTTTTTCGGCCAGATCGCCCGGGTACGCCGCACTGTCATTAGGAGAGCTAGCCCGGGCCAGGAGGGTTAAACATCGAAAAAAAAAAAAAAAAAAAAATCACTCGACTTATAATTACTGGAGTCGTCACTGCCTTCATCATCAACAATATACTTGGCATCAGCACGCTCATAAAGTCTCAATGTCGTCTCAATACCTCCGAGAGATAACACATTTAGGCGATGGCGTCGGGGTAAGGCGCGACGAACTAGCACGGGCGTCGTAGAAAGCACGGTATCGGACACAGCGGAATCACTATTTGGCGTACTATCCATGATGGCGTCGGGGTAGATACTGATGCTGTGGCGTAGTTTACGTCTGGTGGCGCCACCTACCCTCCCACGATACCAAAAATTTACGCGCGGCATTCGAAAGCACTCACGCAAGCAATGGGCGTTCAAGAGCCCTTCCGGGTTGCGCGGGCCGAGGTTTTTATGGGCGTTAAAGAGCCCTTCCGGGGTGTAGGGGTTAAGAGTCAGAGAAAAAAAAAAAATTTAACATCGAAAAAAGAAAAAAAAATATATATTTTTATTTTTGCCCCTGGTCCATGCAAAATATCACTCCTCTACCTCCCCTCCTTCCCCACTTTCCTCCCCTCCTTCCCCACTTTCCTCCCCTCCTTCAGTTATCACCTATTTTCCCTGTTATTCCCTTATTCTGAGGTATATTTTCGTGCTAACATTAGCGAGTTGCAAGCAGGGCATTGTCATCTCTGTTAGCAAGCGAGTGCAAGAGAGAGAGAGAGAGTATCGATCGACTGTGGCTCAGTGGCCTTGGGGGAAATTGGCGGGAAAGCAGGTTGCCTCACCCATACATTATATAACTCGCGGCCTGTATCTCCGATTTTGACCATCCAAACGCTGTTTTCACTTGTTTTATTGTTGTTTCAGGTTAATACCTTTATAATCAACCCATAATAGGCGCGTATGGATAAGTATTAATGCTATTTATGGTTGTCCATATTTAGTGTACTCAAACTACAGTATAATCCCTTATATCCGAAAATCACGAATCTCAGGACATTTCGGAAATACGAATATTTCGGATATTCTTTTTTTTTTGTTTTTTGTTTTTTTTTACTAGGCTAGGCCTATTTATTTATTAGGAATTAGGCCTCTAGGAAGTCCAAAGTTTAACTAACTATTAAATGTTTACTAACATAGAAGAGCATGGCAGGCAAGCTAAACAAATCTCTAGTAGGCCTAGCCTTCATTAAATAATCAATGAATATACACAAAATAAAGTGTTTAACTCACCATTGAAGATTGATGCAGAGGTAGTGCTGTAATCCAGGGTGATGCAGAGGTAGTGCTGTAATCCAGGGTTTTGCCATTTCCAAACCACCAACAGAGGTAGGCATGTTGGTTCGTTTTTTTTTCAGTGGTTTCCCCAGTAGGCCTATTCCACTATCCATATCAGCAAATGTTTTTTGTCATCCACTTGCACTAGCCTATGCTAGTTATCAGACACATCCCTCCGCTTGAACAAGAATCGATTGAGATTAATCTTCTTCTTCGAGGGAGTAAAGGTACACCAGCCAGTGAAGGATTCTTGACTTCCATTGACTGGAATCTCTGGGGTGACTGAAGACTCTGGGGTGAGTGGAGGCTCTGGGGTGAGTGGGGACTCTGAAGTCTCGGAGTCTGTAGGCTCTGGGGTGACTGGAGGCTCTGGGGTGACTGACGATTCTCGGCTTGATGACGACGATGACTCTGCTGGCTTTGTACAGAACTTGCGGATGTCTGACTGGCGGATTTTGTCACTCCGTCTGTTCTGAAAGACTTCATATATGGCTCGGTGGGTTAAAAGTTCCTGAGCTGTGAAGCTGCTGTTTCTCTCCAAGAACTTTATCACCGTTCGGTATGCCGTGTCTGCAGCTTCCCAGGTATAGCCGTGTTCCACCTCCTCTTCCTCCGAGTCCGAACTGCTGCACTCCTTCTCGCTTGGGGAGATCACAGAATTGATGATCTCCTCATCAGTGAAGACCTTGCTGACTGGAGCGTCCGCATCGGCATTCAACCACTGGTCGATCTCCTCAGCATCCACATGGCGAAGTGGATGGTTCCTGGGCGCAGCTGCGATGACCTGTTTAGGCGACTCTTCTTGGGTCTCATCAATGAGATTTTCATCAAGCTTAGTCAACAGCACAATCTCGGGCCACATCGGTTTCCATGCGTTGATTAGGGTTGTGTTCTTTACTTTAAGCCAGGCAGCAGCGATGGAAAAAATTGCCTCCTTAATGTTCACACTTTTCTGGAAATCCAGCACAGAGCCACCAGTGAACCTCACACATTTCTTTGAAAAATCAGTCTTGTAGATTTTCTTCACTGCCTGTATTATTCTCTGATCTTGTGGCTGGATCACAGAGGTTACATTTGGAGGCAAATAGGTCACAAAAATGTTCCCATTCACCAATTCTTCAGCATCTGGATGGGCTCGGCAATTATCCAACAACAACATCACCTTTGAGTCCTCAGGAAGGCCCATTTCCTTCAGGTGATTTTTTACTGAAGGCACAAATTTGTGATGATACCAGTGCTTAAAAATAACCCTGGTCATCCATGCACTTGTCTGGTTGTCATAGTCCACAGGCAAATGCACAACATTCTTGAAGGAAGTTGGCTGTTTAGCTTTGCCCAAGACTAGAGGGCGAAGCTTGTGTGTCCCAGCAGCATTCGAGCAAAACAAGACAGTTATCCTATCCTTGTTTTTCTTGAAGCCCACAGCTACTCTTTCAGATGGGCCAGCTAGTGTAGATTCTGGCATCATTCTATAATAGAATGCAGTTTCATCAGCATTATAGATGCATTCTGGTGGAATGTCGTCGTGTTCATGCAACAGGTCTCTGAAGGTTAACTTAAATTCCGCGGCAGCTCCGTCGTCAGCAGACTTTTTCTCACCACACACATCAAGGCGCCTAATTCCGTGTCTTTCCTTAAAACGGTTAAGCCAGCCATCACTAAAGCCACACTCTTCTTTTATGCCCATTTTTTCATGATAATCTCTTGCTTTTTCAATGATTATTGGACCACTCATTGGGCATCCTTCGGCTCGCTTTACCAAAAACCACTCGTAAAGCACTTTGTCAAGCTCCACAAATTTGGCTTCTCGTATTGTATGCCGCTTCTCCAAGGTCTTCTTAACGTCGGAATTGGCCACAAAGCTCAGCAACTTGTCCTTTTGTTTCCTTATATCATAAAGCGTTGTAGAACCGCAATTATACAGGCGCATCAATGTCGTCCTACTGGTTCCTGCATCCATATTGTGACATATTTCTATCTTCTGTTTAATGGTGAGTACAACCCTTTTCCTCTTGTTTGAAGATCCTGTCGACATCTTGAGTATACTAGGCGTTGATTTAGATGATTTCGGAGGCACCATAGCGTAGATGATAGGTAATTCACAGCGATAAACACGGAGCGTCACGAGCAAATTTTACGGACAATGGCGAGAGATACAATGACGCCGAAACAACACAGGGAGGCGGGAGGCTGCGCGGTGCGACACCTTGCGGTTGGGCCGTAAAATTGCCGCCCCGCACGAACGGGAGAGCGGTCTGTTTGAAATGACGGTTGGATCCCGAATTTCTGCGGTTATTAAAGTTTAGGAAAATAGGATTATTATGTACGGTTGACTGAGATTTTCGGTTGTACGAAATACGGTTATAAGGGATTATACTGTAGTATGAACAGTCTCGATGTTACGTAATCTGGGTTGATGTAGCGTTACGTATCATTCCGTAGTCTTAAGTTGAACGCTTCCATAACCTTGGTCGAACGTTCCATGATTGGGTAGAATATATTATTCTATAGTAGTATATGGGAAAGTATTGTAGGATTATAATTCCCATATATATATATATTTGTATTATTTAAGATTGTTTATAAGTATCTCATTGTAAAGAAGATGGGATACATTTTCCATATGTTATGCGCGTGCGCGGTATGTCACGACAGAGACGAACATAACGCGCTCGCCACTCTCCAACCAACCTCCGTCCCAGCTACACACGCTAAGCCTTCTTTCTTCTAGTTATTTCACCAGGTGTTTTCGCTTCACTTTCATCTCATATTCCATATAGTCATTACATCATCATCTTTGTTAGTTAGCACAAACTTAACGTAAATATCTAGCCTATCCTAGCCTATTGTAGCCTCTTTTCGTACTTTGTTTACTATACTAACCACTTCGAGTCATCTAGCCTATTTTCCGCCATCCTCCAATCACCAGCTGAGTTCATCAAAGGGTAATTATATTTCTATATGGTTAATACTTCTTCATTATCAAATATACAGTCCACTTATCTAAATTAGCCATATAATTTGGTCCTTCGACCTTTCACTAGTTTGCTCCCCCCCCCCCCCCTTTTTGTGGTTGGTGGTGGCGTGGCCCACGTGGTTAATTTTTTTTTGTGCCATATTTCGTCTGTCCCTCATGGCCCAGGGCTTTTGGCGTCATGGTGCCGCGGGTGGTGGGGTAGGGGAAGATTATCCTGCGGTGGTTGATAGGCCTGCGTACCCAGGCCCGATTAGGAAGGTGGCAATTTTGAGCCACTCCTACGTCAGGGATTTGTACGTGGACCAAGCCGTCCACAGGCCTTTCTTTTCCGTGACTCCTCTGGCCGCCCCAGGTGCCCGCGTCAGCACCTTGAGATCAACAGAAGCCTGGGGTCAGTTTCTAGAGCTGAAGCCCGACTTGACCTTCTTGGTGATAGGAGGAAATGAGATAAGGAGCGGGGTCAGTCCGAGAGGGATTGCGGAGAGGATCGAGGTCCTAGCTGAGGAGGTGGTGCGGCTCTCGGGGGGAGAAGTCCGGGTGATTGGGGTAGAGAAGCGGCAGGCTCCACGAGGGGTCTCTACGGACGAGTTTAACCGCATTAGAAATGCGGTTAACCGATGGCTAAAGCGCCATATCCCATTCACCCGGGAGCGCTATCAGTCAATGAATACCTCTGAGGCTGACTTCAGTCCCGACGGGGTACACCTCACGCACGAGGCATCAAAGCGTCTCTATTCGGAGATCCTGGCCACCTGTCGTCGGTGCTTTATGCAAGACGAATATGCCATGGTCGCCAGGTCATACGACGAGATGTTTGCCCACCATGACGTTAGAGTTGATCAACAAAATCAGTATAGCCTAGATTAGTAATCCTTCAAATCGGTACAGTATATTAATTACATTTTGATTGTAAAACCTTTAGGCCCAAATTATATAACAATTGATTGGCACTAAGATTAAAATCATCCATACTGTACTGTATAATAATTTCAAAAGTTAAGGTTATTCATTCTATATCAAATTTATACTGTCCAATAACTTCTTTATTTGATTCACATGTCATTCTAAATTCTTCTCTCGTCGTGTGCCCTGGAGGCGGGGTAATATGATAGCTGATAGGCTGAGTGTGTGTTAATCCAACTCAAAACTTTTTTCCTTGTGACTTCTTGAGATGAACTTTTCTTGTGTACAATTTTCACATTTATTAATTTAATAATATAAAATTAGCGGTACCCATTGAGTTTAGCCTGTTTCAATTACCATATAGGCTCTCTCTCTCTTAAAATTCTTGAACTTATTATAACTTTAAGCGGTACTTCTCTTTTTGACATCTGGAGACTTTTGGCCTATATTGTATTGTACTAAATTTCCCTCCCGGCTTTTCTTAACTTATGGTGTAATGATTCTATAATTTCATAACTATTATGTAAGGAGTTAAATTGAAAAGCTCCAGATTGCTAGTCTACATTGCGCACAATTCTTATTCCGCATTTCGTGAGGGTGTTTTATTTTCGGCTCGCGATTTATTTGATTTCTCGGAGTACTGTATTGTTGGCCGCAACTTATTCGGTCTGGCATTGATAGTTTGATTTAACGTCAATTGATTTCCTTCCCGTATAATCATGGCTAAAAGTGTACAAAAGCGTCGGGCTGGACTTAGGGCTCTTTGACGGTCTTAACCTCTGATATTGACGGATTCCTTGACTCGGCGTCTAGAGTGGAGGTCAGGTTGCTCAGTATTCAAAAGCAACTTGACAAGTATGAGGTCACACAGGAGGACCTGGCCGACACTTACGAGGACGCCGAGTATATCGAGGTGATCAGAGAGGATACCCTATATATGGAGGGCATACAAGTAATCGTTGCCACACTGAAGGGGATCTTGATTACAGAGGTCAAGAAGGAGGTCAAGAAAGAGCCAAAGAAATCCGCAGTCAAATTACCACATCTTACTCTTTCAAAATTTGAAGGTGATGCCACCATGTGGTCGGGATTTTGGGAGATGTTCAAGTGTACCATCCATGACAATCCCGACCTCACAGATATACAACGCTTCACCTATCTAAAGGGTCAGCTTCAGGGTGATGCACATAAGCTAGTCGAAGGATTCATAATCGAAAGTGCAAGCTATGCCCCAGCAATTGAGCTCCTGCAAGAGACATATGGGCATCCAGATCGAATCAAGGCAGCTTATGTTACCAAATTCAATCAATTAGTGTCACCCAAACACCAAACAGCTGACCTGAAGGACTTCTATGCCAATACAGAGAGTGTGATGAGGTCAATCATTAGCCATGGTATTTGTTTGGAGGAATTTTGTGTGGTGACTCTTGTCAATAAGTTACCATCACCACTAAAAGAAACCATAAAACGGGAAATGGGAGACTCGAGCCTGGATTATAAGAAATTCACTCATTGCCTCCAGGCTGAAGTGTACAATATGGCGGGTCAAGACAGAGTAGGGCGTACACCCATGGCTACGGCAACATTTACCGCCCAGAGTGAGTACAGGAAATTCAACTGTGTTCTGTGTAGTGGCACCAATCATTTATGGTACAAGTGTATGAAGTATGAAGTATGAAGAGCCCGTCAACTACGTCTCTGCACTGGGTGCTTGTCAAAAGACCATGGCCATTCGGGTTGTACTAATCCTAACGTAAGAAGCTGCAAGTTTTGTAAGGGCAAACACTTTCATTCCCTGTGTATACAAAAACAAGGGAAAGAAAGTAGACCAGCGGAGGATAACACCAAGAGAGAGCATACTGCTGCTACTTCAACTACAATGTCCATTGCCACAGGTAAATATACAGTAATCTTGCCCACCGTACAGCTGCCGGTAAAGGGTAAGGATAATAATTGTGTTAAAATCAGATCGCTACTTGACCAATGTTCTCAGAGGACCTTTGTGAAGTCTTCTGTTCTATCCTCCCTTTCCTACATTTCTAAAGGAACTGAGGAGTTATGTCTTCACGGATTTACCGGGAAACAGGCCTCTAGGGAATATAATGTTGTGGCACTGCAATACAAACACAGAGGTAAATTTCATCATCTAGACGCAATAGTGGTTGATGAATTGCCAGAACATAAAGGTGAACTTAACCTAAAGTCTAAACTGGTTAGTTTACAAAGTAAAGGCATAAAATTAGCCGATCCTTACGCAACGGACACAGATCAGCTGGACCTGCTCATCGGTGCGGATCACTACTACGATATAGTGCGACCTGGGTATAAAAGGTCAGGTAGTCTAATTCTGCTTCCTACCAAGTACGGGTACGCCATCAGTGGTTCATATGTGACACAGCCTACAAGCTCCAGCACAGAAGTAATTACTGTATTGAAAGTAGCAGTAACACCAATGGACGAATACATGTCCACTGGTAATATTCCACCATGCAAAAATGACTTAAATGTTTTGTGGGAATTAGATCATATCGGGATAACCCCTAAGGAATACTCACTGGTTGAGCGTCAAGCACTATCTTCGTATGAGGATACCGTTACCTACGATCCCGACAGCCAACAGCATAAAGTGAGACTGCCCTGGAACAATTCCAAGGATCAGCTGCCATCTAACAAGGGTTTGGCCATAGGCCGTCTTCGGGGACTTCAGAAAAGATTCCTCAAGGAGCCTGACTTTTGCGAGGAATACTCAAAAGTCATAAAGGAACAGGTGTCCCGGGGTTTTATAGAAGAGGTGCCTTTTGATAAATCAGATACCGGGCATTACTTGGCTCATCATGGTGTAATCAAGGAGAGCAAAACTACGCCAGTGCGTATTGTCTTCGACTGTTCCGCCAAGATGAGTGAACGTCATCCTAGTCTTAATGACTGCCTGTACACTGGACCCTCACTGGTGCCAGATTTAGCGCAGGTTTTGCTTCGGTTTCGACTCGGTAAGTATGCCTGGGTGTCTGATATTGAGAAGGTATTTCTAATGTTAAGGCTCCATGAAGACGACCAGGACTATACGCGATTTATGTGGCCCAAGTATCCGAGGCAACTGGATTCCCCCCTAATTTGTTACCGGTTCCGGGCAGTTTTATTTGGTGCGGCTTGTTCCCAATTCCATTTAAACGCCACCATTTTGAAACATTTGTCTTATGTCAGTGCAGATCCGCAGATTATTCATCAGATTCGGTCAGGGTTGTATATAGACAATTTACTGGGTACAGGAAATGAAGAAGATTTCCTGGTTGATACCTACGCTGTAGTCCGAGAGATTATGAATGACGCCCATCTACATTTGCGTGAATGGGCGACTAATAATTCTGTTTTGCGGACTGTACTGCAACGGGATGGTGTGGCGGCTGTACAGCAGGAACATGTTAGAGTGCTAGGGTTGTTTTGGAAAACGGACACCGATACCCTCTCATTCGGCGTTCAGTACGTGCAATATTCGCAGATTACAAAACGAATTTGCTTGAGTATGACAGCTAAACTTTTTGACCCCTTGGGGATAGTTCTACCGGTGTCGATCAAATCGAGATTATTCCTTCAGCAATTATGGAGGATAAAATTAGGATGGGATGAGGTTTTGACTGGCGATCTGGTTCAGGAGTGGGATGACATTATTTCGGATCTTCGTCTCTGTAAGGGTTTTAATTTTCCTCGGAGATTGTCATGGACCATCCTGTTTCCATTCATGCCTTCTCAGACGCTAGCAAGGTCGCGTACGGCCGCCATATACTTTGTTGACACAAGTGGCAGCCGTCTAGTCATGGCGAAGGCGAAAGTCGCCCCGATCAAATCCCTTTCCATCCCAAAATTAGAGCTGACTGCAGTTCTGTTGGCTGCTAGACTCGTTCACTTTGTAGAGGAAACTTTTAAAAATTTGCTAAATATCTCGGAGACAGTTGTATGGAGTGACAGCCAAATTACGCTCTACTGGTTACATAGCCGTAAGAAGCTACCAGTGTACGTCACCAACCGTGTCGACGAAATTCGTACCCTGCTCCCAACCGCACAGTTCCGGTATGTGTCTACCAAAGAGAATCCAAGTGATTGCATTACTCGTGGTGTCTCTGCTAAATTTCTCAAATCTTCTGCGTTGTGGTGGAATGGCCCATGCTGGCTTAATGATCCCAACGAATGGCCAGAGAATATAGATTTGAGCGAGCAACACACTGCTATTGTGGCACCGGTAATTGACTCGGTGCCTGACGAAGACACACGGTTATGGGACTGGGATAGATTCAGCAGCTATGAAAAGTTACAACGTGTTACAGCATGGGTGTTACGATTTGTAGAAAATGTAAAAGCAAAAATTAAAGGCACACCGCCCACAGGTAGTGCTTACCTCAATGTGAAGATCAGAATTGCAGATCAATTATTACATAAGCTCTGTCAACAAGAAATATATACGCAGGAATATAAAATACTGGTTAAGGGACCAAAGTCTAGGAATAACCTGATCAATCAGTTGGGCTTACACTTGAAGGGGGACTTGATACATTGCAGAGGCAGATTACGATTGGCAGCCCTCTCTGAGGCAAGTAAGTATCCAATACTACTGCCCCCCAATCATCCCTTCACCCATCTTATCATCGATAGGTGTCACCGACTCTGTTGTCATTATGGGGTTGGTCATATAGTCACCTATGTAAGACAACGATGGTGGGTGCCTAGAATCAGGCAGGTGGTGAAGAAAGTCCTTCGCAAATGCTTAAAGTGTAGAAGAGTACAGGGAACACCTTATGATCCCGTCGGAATTCCTCCCTTACCAAACCTGCGAACTACCCCAGGTGACCCTTACAAAGTTACCGGGGTTGACTACAGTGGAGCAATCCCTGTGAAAGATTCACCCAATCTTAAGGTGTATATGATACTTTTCACTTGTGCTGTTACCAGGGCAATTCACCTGGAACTGGTCACCAACCTCACTTGTGATAGCTTCCTACATGCCTTCCGAAGATTCTGCAGTAGACAGGGATATCCGCGTATCATGCTGAGTGACAATGCAAAGACTTTCATAGGGGCATCTACATATCTCAAAGAAGTGAGCAACAATCCTAAGATTCAGACCTGCCTAGCGGATGTAAAATGCGAATGGCGTTTCATTCCCGCCAGAGTGCCTTGGTTTGGCGCCATATGGGAGAGAGCCATAGGCATCGTGAAGGCCGGTCTGAAGAAGGTGTTGGGTAGAGCTCTCATCTCGATTGAGGAACTCAACACCATACTCTTGGAGATTGAAGCCACCGTAAATGATCGCCCTCTATACTATGCTTCTGGTGATTTGGAAGACCTTACCCCAATCAGTATGGGTCTGTGGGTTCAAGGATTGTGTGGGTGAGAATGAAAGTAGGAATACAAACGTGGGTGATTGTATGCGTGTATGCCCCGACAGAGGATATACTTGAAAGAAAGAGGAGTTCTGGATGAATGTGGAGGCGTGCCTGGAGAAGTTTGACAAGAACGAAAGAATATTTCTGATTGGGGATATGAATGGTAAGGTGGGTGATAGGAAAGTTGAGGGAGTGGTGGGAGGGTGGGGGGTACCATCAGAGGTGAATGGGAATGGTAGTGCACTTGTGGACGTATGTGTGGGGAGGAGGCTGTGGATAGCCAACACCTTCTTCCGACACAGAATGATCCACAGGTACACGTGGAAACGGATGTTGACGATGAAGGATAAGACAGTGGTGGAACGAAAGTCATTGATTGATATGTATGTGTGGATGAACGAATGAAGAAATCTGTGATGGATGCTAGGGTGTATAGGGGTATTGGAGGGGGTCTGTCTGATCATTATGTGAGTGGTAACTAAGGTTAGGATACAAAAGAAGTGGGTGAGGAGAGCGGGAGGGAGGCGAGAGGAGGGTGGAATGGTGAGGAGGGTGGAGAGGTTGCAGGAGGAGGAAGTCAGGGAGGAGTACAGGAGAGCAGTGGAAAGACGACTAGGTGGTTCGACCTGGAAGTTATGGAGGAAGTGGAGGAGATGAGCAAGGTGTTTAAGGATGAGATCTGTGCAGCATGTGAGGAGGTGTGTGGAGTGAGGAGAAGAGGGAGGGGAGTGAAAGGTACAGCATGGTGGACAGAAGAGGTAAGAATAGCTGTGGAAGAAAAGAAGAAAGCATATAGAGAGTGGTTGGGTAGTAGAGGAATGAAGATTCCGAGAGACAGAAACGAGCGAGGTACGTGGAGAGTAAGAGGGTGGTGAAGAGAGTAGTGAAGGAAAGTAAGAGAAGAGTAGATGAGGAATTTGGAAGGAATCTGAGTGTAAAATGGAGGGAGAGTAAGAAACTGTTCTGGAAAGAAGTCAAGAAAGTTAGGGAAGGTAGCAAGGGAAACAGTAAGGGTGTGAAAGATAAGAATGGGAGAATGCTAGCCGAGAAGCAAGAGAGAGTCGAAAGATGGAGGGAGAACTTCAGTGAGTTGCTAAATGTAAGGAATGAAGAGCCAGCAAACATAGCTGGATATGGTATGGGAGGAGAAGAAGAGAAGTAGTGGAGGAGGAGGTGGGGATCAGGAGGTCAGAAGTGTGGGAAGCCATGAAAAGAGTGAAGTTGGGGAAAGCACCAGGAACAGATGGAGTGCATGGGGAAATGTTGAGGTATAGTGGTGAGATAGTGATCGAATGGGTATGAAAAATGTGCAAATTAGCATGGGAGAAGGGGAGTGCACCTGATGACTGGAAGACTGGCATAATAGTCCCCCTATATAAGGGCAAAGGGGAAAGAGGAGTGTGTGGTAACCACCGAGGAATATGTCTTCTAAGCGTAGTAGGGAAGGAATACAGTAGGGTAGTGATTGAGAGAGTGAGAGTGAGACGGAGAAATGGATAGGCGACGAGCAGGGAGGTTTTAGGAAGGGAAGAGGATGTGTAGATCAGATTTTTACCCTGAATTGGGTTGTGGAGAAGTATCTGGAGAAGAAACAAAAGGTTATGTTGCCTTTATGGACTTGGAGAAGGCCTATGACAGAGTGGATAGAGAAGGTTTGTGGAAAGTACTTAGAATATACGGAGTAGAGGGCAAGTTGCTGAAAGCAGTGAAGAGCATGTATGAGGGTGCAAAGGCGGCAGTACGTGTGGAGAGTGAGCAGAGCGAGTTCTTTGACCTGAATGTTGGTTTGAAACAGGGGTGTGTGATGTCCCCGTGGTTGTTTACTGTATATATGGATGGAGTTATGAAAGAAATACTATCAAGAGCAGTGGATGTTGGTGTATCGCTGAAAAGGGAGGGAATTGAGTGGAAGCTACCTATTTTTATTTTCTTTTTTTTTTTTTTTCTTTTTTTTTTCTATATTCCAACTTTCTTCCTCTCGGGCATAAGCTGAGAGCCTTAACATTCACCGCTTTACAATGAACAGTGAAGCCCGTGAGGTCTTGTTCCAGTCTAGGGAGTGAGACATGTGAAGCACGTAGAGTACAACGAGCACCTGCCATCTTGCCTTCACATGAGGCACGGTGCTCACTCATGGCCCGAAACGACCCCATCTCTGAAGCCACCTCGTTCCCGTGCTTCACTGTCTCACCCCCTACACTCGGACTCTCACACTTACACACACACAACGCCACCTGTTGAGCAGATAACTCACCAGGCATTGCACCCCTATAGCATATTTTGAATATGGGAATATTCATACAGTGCTATTTAATCAGGGAACAATGAGGGTATTTTATTGACGTTCGGTGGGCTTGTGGTAATGCACTGATACTAGGTACAGCACAAATTCCATCCCAATAATATCTTCCCATTGATACATCAGGATTTGAACCCGGGACCTTTGGATTACCAGGCCAGTGCTGTTTGCCGATGATACAGTTCTGATGAGTGATAATGAATGGGAGTTGCAGGGTCTGGTAAATGAGTTTGGAACAGTGTGCGAAAAACGGAATTTGAAGGTAAATACGGGGAAGAGCAAGGTTATGGTCTTCGAAAGGGGTGAAGTCACAGAGTGTGAGGTGAAGCTGAACGGTCAGGCTATGGAGATCGTCAACTCTTTTAAGTATCTGGGCAGTGTGTTGAGTAAAGATGGGACTATGGATGAAGAAGTGCGGGAGAGGGTACAACAGGGGAAGAGGGTTGAAGGAACGCTAAAAGCAGTAACAAGAAATAGGGTGGTCAGTATGGAAGTGAAGAAGTCCTTGCATGACAGTGTGGTAATCCCGACACTGACTTACGGAAGCGAAGCATGGACGTTGGTTGAGAGACTCAGACCAAGAGTGAGAGCAGTGGAAATGAATTACTTAAGGAGTGCGTGCGGAGTTACATGGAGGGATAGACAGACTAATGAGGAAGTAAGAAGGTGGTGTGGAGGTAGATGTGCTGGAAAGTGTGAAAAGGAACAACTTGAGATGGTTCGGCCATATGGAACGTATGGAAAGCGAGAGAATGACTAAGAGGGTGTACGAGAGCGAGGTGGAGGGACAGAGGGGGAGAGGTAGACCGAATATGAGGTGGAAGGATGGAGTGAGGAACTACATGAACGAAGGCGGGGCTGGTGGGGGGGGGGGGGGCTGACTGACTGGGGACAGAGGTGCATGGGGGCGGTTCGTTCGTGGCCACCCCTTCGGGGATCACGGCGTCAGGCAATAGATAGATAGATAGACCCCAATCACACCCTCAGTACTGGTACGTGGATACAGACTGCGGGATCTTCCTGAAGAGCATGACGAGGATACTATGGAAGATCCAGACTACATAAGTAAGGAAGTGATATCGGCCCGCTACAAATACATTCGTAAATTATCGCGAGATATTTGGCATCGCTGGTCAACAGAATATCTGGTGACTTTAAGGGAAGCGCAAAGGAATAAACTAACACCATTAAAAGGTCATTGGCCTAGGGTAGGGGACGTGGTAACCATCCATGAGGAGGGCCCGCGCGCATTTTGGAAATTGGGTCGGATAGAGGAGTTATTACCAGGTCGTGATGGTGAGGTTCGGGTAGCAAAGGTTCGCACCAGGACTGGAGTAATCACACGGCCAACAGTCCGACTATATCCTCTTGAGGGTGACCTCGATCGCAAGGACACCCCCTCGGATCAGTTATCCATTGAAGTCCCCTCTCTGGCTTCTACTTCGGCGCAGCCTGTTGACGCGTCTGGCGAACGCCCACATCGACAGGCAGCCCAGATATCCTCCCAAGCTTGGCGGGATAAGATTGCCTCCGGGCAAATCTAATCATGTAAATTTTGTATATTTTCTGTTGGTGGGAATATGTCCATACTTAGTGTACTCAAACTAGTATGAACAGTCTCGATGTTACGTAATCTGGGTTGATGTAGCGTTACGTATCATTCCGTAGTCTTAAGTTGAACGCTTCCATAACCTTGGTCGAACGTTCCATGATTGAGTAGAATATATTATTCTATAGTAGTATATGGGAAAGTATTGTAGGATTATAATTCCCATATATATATAATATATATATATATATTTGTATTATTTAAGATTGTTTATAAGTATCTCATTGTAAAGAAGATGGGATACATTTTCCATATGTTATGCGCGTGCGCGGTACAGTATGTCACGACAGAGACGAACATAACGCGCTCGCTACTCTCCAACCAACCTCCGTCCCAGCTACACACGCTAAGCCTTCTTTCTTCTAGTTATTTCACCAGGTGTTTTCGCTTCACTTTCATCTCATATTCCATATAGTCATTACATCATCATCTTTGTTAGTTAGCACAAACTTAACGTAAATATCTAGCCTATCCTAGCCTATTGTAGCCTCTTTTCATACTTTGTTTACTATACTAACCACTTCGAGTCATCTAGCCTATTTTCCGCCATCCTCCAATCACCAGCTGAGTTCATCAAAGCGTAATTATATTTCTATATGGTTAATACTTCTTCATTATCAAATATACAGTCCACTTATCTAAATTAGCCATAATGGTAAAATTAATATTTTCGTGATGGAAACAGCTCAAATACGTCAGCACAGGGCGACGTTTCTAATTACCCCCATGCGCACTTCTTAGGTTAATTGGCCACGGACCATGGAGTCGCCCACAAGCCGAACTTCTTCCGTTTCCTCTTCCTCGTCAATAGCAAGAATTTTGAAGCGGTTTTGGCATGTTGTCGGGATGACCTTCCTGGTACTGGTACTGGGATGCACATTGTTTCTCACTAACTGAAAGTTGTCCTGGGGGGGAGTGAGAGTAGAGTCATTATTATTTTCTGCAACATCTAAGGTAGCTGCTGGTGTGGGTACCGGTACCGGTACTCGCTCGCCGACCTCCGAGCTGTCAACACCTCGCAGCTGCTCCCCGATAATGAGTTACCTTGTGTGAAGTTGATAGGAGTGTCTAAGTGTTGTCCCGGAAATTTATATGTGCATTTCAATAAGTAATTAGGTGTTTTATGAGCAATTCAGATTTAATTGGATATTCCAAGTAATTGAAAATATGGATTAAGTAAAACAGTTCCTGGAGTGAGATGGGATAGTGGGGCGATTGTTGTTTTTAGGCTGGCAGACGAAGGCGTGAAAGCCTAGCTGGGGATGAGGAGGATTATGAATTTGAAGGCTTTATCACCGAGGACAAGGATGATCAGTTGGCAAGTATGAAAAAACAATTAATGGGTCTTGTGAGATGGAGGGGAGTGATGGAAAATTGGAGGAAGGAGTTAGGGGCTAAAGTAGAAGTTTTGTCCGATATGTGTGGCGTTACTAGCGGGGTGGATAGGCCTAGGCCAGTAAGTGACAGCCTAGAGGCAGTGATGGCCAGAGTAGACGAGTTAGCGTCGGAAAATGTGGCACTCAAGGCTCAGCTTAAGGAATATGAGGGCCACCTGAGTGAGGAAGTAAAAGGAATTAGTGAGGTAAAAAATGAGTGGACAAGGGTAGAGAGTGCCACGATGGTAGCCCTTGAAGAAATTGTGAAGGAGCAGAAGGAAGAGAGAGAAAAGGAAAAGAAAGAGTTTGAAAAAAATGTAGTGCAAGTTTTAAAGAAGAAAGAGAAGGTAGTGAGAGAGACAATAGATAGAGGTAAGTGTGTAGTAATCTTTGGAGATGTGGAAGAGCACCTGGCAGATATGAAGGTAAGAAAGGAAAGGGATGTTGTGAAAGTCAAGGGGATACTGGATTACTTAGACGAGGGTTATGGATGGGTAAAAGAACTGGAGGAGGTGAGAAGGTTAGGAATATATAAGAAGGGCGAGATGAGACCACTAAGAGTGGAACTAAAGTTTAGATCAACAGCAGAAGCAGTAGCCAATGTGAGCTGGAAATTAAATTCGACAGAGCTGAATCATATAAGGGTAAAAAAGGACCTAAGTGTAGAAGAACGAGAACAGTTAAGGGAACTCCAAGCTAAGGCTGATGAAGAGAATGGAAAGTTGTCTGAAGAGCAAAAGAAGAATTTTTTTGGAGAATAAGGGAAGGGCAAGTAAGGAAGTGGTACATCAGGAGCCACCAAGAACCGAAAGTAAGAGGAGTGATAGGGAAAGAGACAGAGAGACAAGTACGAAGTCAAAGCAAGGAGACGGAGCGAGAGATAATGCAGGGAGCAGGGGACCGGAGAGAGAGCCAGGATGTGGTGGAGAGGGTGGAACAGAGGGAGAGAGAGAGGGGGGAGGAGAATAGAATTAGTGGGGGAGGTGGAACTGGGTCAGGGAAGGGATGGAGGAGGAGGAGGTGAACCTGGTAGGAGGCAGAGAGGGAAGAGAAACAAGGAGGTGGATTCAAATATACTGTGCTACTACACTAATATAGATGGAATAAACAGTAAAAAGGTAGAGTTAGATAATATATTAAGAAAAGATCAACCACAGATAGTCTGTTTGACAGAGACAAAGCTGAACCAGGACTTTGACAGCAACATAGTGTTTAGTGAAGGATATAATATATGGAGAAATGATAGAAAGGGTAAAAGGGGAGGTGGAGTGGCAGTATTAGTTAAGAACCCTATGACAGCAAAGCACGTGGAGTTAAATAATGACAAGGCAGAAATAATGGCAGTTGAACTCAATGATATAGAAGGAAAAAAGCTAGACATAGCAGTAGCTTACATGCCACCAAAGACCAGAGCATGGAGGGAGTTGGAGTTTGAGGAGATGGTAGAGGATATGATTCAGTCGTTGAGAAGATTGCTTTTAAGGAAGAATCGATTGATCTTGGTAGGAGATTTCAACTGTAGTGAGGTTGATTGGGAATCGGGAGATGCAGGACCAAATCAGAGATCTTGGGGAAGTCGGCTAGTGGAGTTGGTTACGGAAAATGTACTTACACAACATGTGAAGGAAAATACAAGAATGAGGGGTAATAACGAACCTTCTAAACTCGATCTGATTTTTACAAAAGATCCTCACGAAATTAGTGATATAAACTATCTATGTCCTGTAGGTAAAAGTGATCACCTATTACTAAAATGGAAGTTGACCTCGAGTAATGCCAATAGATTAGACAATAGCTACATAAATGACAGATTAAATTATAGTAAAGCTGATTATGTATCCTTGAAAAGATATTTAGAGGGAGTAGATTGGGATCTTATTTTGAAGGAACGGGACGTACAAGGTAAATATAGTAGATTCCTCGAAATTTATAGAGTAGGAACCAATATGTTTGTCCCAAGATATAAAACTGGAAATTTTACTAAGCAGAAAGATTGGTTTAATTTGAAATGCAAAAGAGCTTTGGGTAGGCGTGATGCAGCTTGGGCTAGATTAAGAAGAAGGAACACTGAGAGTAATCGGAATAAATATAAACAGGAGAGGAATAGATATGTTAACATAATTAGGCAAGTTAAAATGAACTATGAGAAGAACATAGTAAATAAATGTGAAAGTGACCCTAGATTATTTTATAAATATATAAACAGTAAGTTGAAGGTAAAGAAACAAATTACTAAATTAAGAGTTGATGCTAGGACGTATGAAAATGTATCGGACATGTGTGAGGTAATGAATAACAAATTGGGGTCAGTTTTTACTAGAGAGGAAGGTTTTGACGAACCACAGGCGGGAGTACTGGAGAGTGGTCTTAGTAAGATTGAAATAACTAGAGATGAGGTGTTATCTGCGATGAGAGGACTTGAAGTAAGGAAAGCTATGGGACCGGATGAAGTGTCTGCCTGGGTTTTAAAGGAGTGTGCAGAGCAATTAGTGGAGCCAGTGAGGGACATAATTCAAGCTTCCTTAGATAAAGGACAGGTTCCTGTTGAATGGAAAAGAGCTAATATCATTCCGATATACAAGAATGGAAACCCTGAGGACCCTCTAAACTATAGACCAGTTTCACTTACTAGTATTGTATGCAAGATTTGTGAAAAGCTAATTAGGAAGAGATGGATGAAAATGTTGGAGAGAAAGAAAATAATAACCCCAAAGCAATTTGGATTCAGAGAAGGGACATCTTGTGTTACCAGTTTGCTATGTTATTACAGTAGGGTGATAGATGTACTCCAAGAAAGAGGCGGATGGGTGGACTGCGTCTACTTAGACCTTTCCAAAGCATTCGATAAGGTACCACATAAGAGATTGTTATCTAAGCTTGAGACGCTAGGATGTGTCAGGGGGAGTTTGCTGAAATGGATGGAGAGCTATTTAACAGATAGGGAAATGAGGACCAACATTAGAGGAACTTACTCATCGTGGCGGAAAGTTGAGAGTGGTGTGCCGCAGGGATCTGTGTTGGCACCTCTCATGTTCCTTATGTACGTGAATGACCTGCCGATAGGCATAAACTCTTACATGTCAATGTTTGCAGATGACGTAAAAATTATGAGACAAATAACAAATAAAAGTAGTTGTGAGGAGCTGCAAGGGGATTTAGATAAAATATACGAATGGAGCACCAAGTGGAAAATGAAATTTAATATAAGTAAATGTCATGTGTTAAATATGGGAAGAAGTGTGAATAGACCAAATTGGGAGTACAGGATGGGAGATAATAAAATTAGCAAGGCCGAAAAAGAAAAAGATTTAGGGTTGATTATACAAGATAATTTGTCGCCAGAGAAACATATTAACAAGCTCTTTAGCGGAATGTATGCAATGGCCGGGAATATGAAAGTTGCTCTGAACTATTTGGATGAGACCATGGTAGCGAAAATTATGAAGAGTATGATTAGACCAAGATTGGAGTATGCAGCAGTGGTGTGGTCCCCGCATCTAAAGAAGCATATTCACAAGTTAGAAAGAATCCAGAGAGCAGTCACTAGATTGGTTCCAAGTCTCAGAGAACTGCCATATGAAGGGAGGCTAGACAAATTAAATCTACCGAGTCTAAAAGAGAGGAGAGAGAGGGGAGACATGATAATGATGTACAAATGTACCCGGGGGCTGGAGAGGCTGGATAGGGAGGATATATTAATTATGGATACAGGAATAACTAGAGGCCACAGCTACAAAGTAAAAAGACCTACCTGCAAGAACGATATCAGGAAGTTTAGCTTCCCCTATAGATGTATTGACAAATGGAATGGGCTGGAGGAGGAGGTGGTAGGGGCAAGGAACATCCATATTTTCAAGAAAAAATTGGATAAAAAGTAGACTGAGAGACGGGACAACACGAGCTTAGCTCAACTCCTGTAAACTACAATTAGGTAAACAATTAGGTAAATACTGTATGCACTGGAATGGCGGTTGACATTGTACATAGTGGTTTCTTGGGCCGAAGGCACTCCTACGTTGAGTGTGGCAAATTCTTGAAGGGATTCAAGCTTCGTAATCAGGGCATCGATCTTGCGGTGAGCTGCTTTCAATTCATCCGCAATCTTCTCTCGGAGCTGGCAAAATCTACAAATTTGGACATCAGTATCAACAAACATGGTAGGGCCAAATTTACCGGAACAACTCGTGCAGGTTCGTTGCGGCGCCATGACGATATAATCACAATATGCCTGAAAATCACACAAATTTATGTTAGCAAAATGGTACAATTAAAGCCTGAAAATCACAAAAAATTTATGTTAGCAATGTGATACAATTAATTCCTGAAAATCACACAAAATTTTGTTAGCAATATGATAAAATTAATATGCCTTTAAATCACAAAAAATATGTTAGCAATAGAACACAATTTATGCCTGAAAATGCCTGAAAGTGTGTGTGTGTTAAGGGTATGTTGTTTATGGTGAGTTGCGGGGTGTATTTGTGTTCGGCTGTCCAGCTTGTGAGGAGGGTTGCGGTGGATTTGGCTGGGGCTAAATTGAAAGCGAATTTTTCAAAGACACTGTGGACCATACAGCTTTTATGTTTTGAAAAACTATTTGCTCATGACAGACCTATAATTTTTAAATAGGCCTATGTATAATGCAAAAGCATAATTCATAGACAAATTTGTTAGTTAACCCTCCAGACTCGGATGGCCGCTCAGGAGGCCATTAGCTATTGCCACTGTGAGATCCGGATGGCCTCTGAAGCGCCTCCGGGTTAATCTAAGCCTTGAAACCAATTAAAACTGCACTAGAGAAAGTTTTGTTGTCTTGGCGGGTCGTTCGTATAACCAACAACAACAAGAACACGCAGCCAGCCAGTCAGCTGACTCCTGCTTGTAAGCAAGCCTTACGAAAGCTTGTACCTTCTGAACCTGAGTCCCAAACCATGCATGAAAGCAGACGACAGTGACATAGGAATGGTTACAATGGTGAAATATATCAGTAATCAATAATCAATTATCAATTATCAATATAATCAATATTATTACATAATACATAATCCATAATCATTAATATATTGTTGAACGAATATAAACAGACTGTATCTGCGGTCGGCAGAGCGGCGGCGCCGCATTCGGACGAAGGTCGGAATTCCCGCTTCACTCGCCGTCTTATTTCTCACCTCATACAATAACTACACAATGTAGAGTGTTCTAGTCTTCACCCATCACACGGCAACGACCATATCTACCTGTGGTATGCATAAAAACTTGGTTAGGCCATTTATTTGCAGAGATATGAGTATCGGTAAATTACGAAATTCGGGAGTAAACACTGAATTCTAGCCTTTCGTCCTGCTTACTGACCTAAATATTTTTATCATAAAAACTGAACCACTTGGTCTAGAGACTTCTAGTTTTCAACAACGAAAACTGCCGCTGGATATATATATATATATATATAAGCTAGGTTAGGCCATCTTTTTGTGTATAAAAAAAAGCGCGGCAAAATCCTGAGAATTCGATATTTTACCCAGGTTTGAGCTTGGCGGGAGTATTTAACCCGTTGAGCCCCGGCTAGTTATAATATTTTGTTCACCCCAGTCCCAAGCCATTTTCACTTCTTTTTTTTTGTTTTCTAAAATGGAAGACAAGGATGAGAAATGAAAAAAAAACAAAAAAATCACCTCGGATATTTTTTTGGTGGGGGGGGGGGGGAGCCTCAAAAAAATGTGTTGAGCCAAAATGGAAGAGAATGGTGAGAAATGAAGAAAAAAATAAACAAAAACTCACCTCGGTCATTTGGGGGGGGGGGTCAAAAGTTTGTCTTCCCCGCATGACCACCCGCCCGGGAGCACTAGGGTGAAAACTGAGTATGGCATTTTACGGCATACATCCTAAGGAGTGTCTCACATAAATCTCAAGCCTCTAGCTCCCATACGACCGGAGTAATGAAGGTTCAAAGTGGCGGTAAACTAAGGGTGTAAAGTATCCCCACTAAGCCCACCACCACCAGCCGCGCGGCTGTCTCGGCCCGCTCACACCTACTGGCCCGGCTCTCACACACACACCGGTACCTCCCCTTCCTATTCTCCCGCCATTTCCTACCTTACGAGCCACGTAAGTGTTTTTTATATGTCGGACGCACGTGATGCGTCGCTGGGAGTTGGTGATCAAACACTGCCGACGCATCACGTGCGACGCTGGGTCTCACTGGGTTAAAGGGCCCGAAGTCCGAGGGTTAAACAATAATATAACTTTCCAGTTTTACAGGAATGCAAATGACTATAATTCATTTGAAATATGTTTTTAATATGTGCAGGATAAAATATTGACAACACTCTCCCCTTAGTCTTGGCTCTTGTGTTCGTGTACATGTCTCTTTTACAGCCAAACCTGGCATTTTCTTGTTCCATATGATGAGAGCCTTCAAAAAAGTTTGGGTAACACTTCCACACCAGGTACGTTTTTTTGGTACAGCACAATATGTGATAATAGCTTGGTGCCATTTGGCCAAAATGGCAAAATTGAGGTTTTATGGAATAACACACTAGCAGACAGTCTTAGACTCAAAAGTTAAATTTATTTATCACGTTTAGATATAACTAATTCATTTTTAGCATGGTTCAATGTCATAAGCTGTGTTTTTAAGAAAAAAAAATCCATTATTTTGCTAAATTTTTCCAAAAAATCGGTTTCAGTTTGAAACTCACTCAAAGTTTGGAAGCCTCCTATATATCTATTATTGCAGATAAAGTAACCAGAATTGGTAAAAAAAATCCTTATTGAGTCTTTTTATCGAAACACACTTCATATTCATTCATCAGTGCAGTGTATGGTGACATTGGGGGTCAATGTAAACAAAATTCACCAAAATGCCACTTTAACCTAATTTACACAAATATATCTAACTCCTAAAATAATTGAGATGGGAAGTTGATTTTGGTGTCCTTATATAGGTTTTTGATACCGAGGAATTCATTGGCACCATTTTTAGCCTCATTGGAGTTGACCTAATTAGCATAATTTCAAAATGGCCGCCAAACAGGAGCTTCCAAAATCAACTTCCCATCTCAATTATTTTTGGAGTTAGTGATATTTTTACAAAGTTAATAACTGTACAAAAGTTACAAAGTTACAAAAGTTACATTTATTTATCATGTTTAGATATAACTAACACATTTTTAGCATGGTTGAATGTCCTTCAAGCAATTGGATTTTTACATGTGCTGGGAGACGTTTTCTGGCAGTGACAGAAATTAACACATTTGACTGTCGCGGTCCTGCAGAGGCATGTCGACATGGCACACTTAGTGCATGAACAGACAACTGTCCAATGTGACTCAAGGGTTTTCCATGATGTCTCAGGTATCAACTGTTCATTGTCGTTCTTATAGCCAAAATCCTCTGGTTTCAGTGAGATCACATTTTCTGGATCATGATGAATATCTAAGGCATGCATGATGGTGTATGCATTATAAAAGCTACGCTTGATATGTGGTAGAAGTCCCTGGCTGGATGGAGGCAGATTTAGATGAGAACTCCCCTTTGTATGGTGGAAAACCTCGGCCCGCAAGTCTGAACAATTCTTGGCATCACTTGTTGATTTGAGCACCTTCACCAAGTAACATTCTGCATTACTGATAATGTACGGGGAAAGACTTGGCGATCTCCCAAAGTGCTTCAGTAACTCCTCTGGTTCAGCTTTTAAAGCAGACTTTTTAGTACCAACTTTGCTGGTGATGTCACATCCAGTAAGGCTGTGTATGGCTGGAAGGACTGTACAGAGGTGACATCCAAGACGGTCAAACAGATTATGAAGGGGCACATACCGAGTGGTGTCTCCAACTCCAGCTCGATAACCAACTCCAAACCGATAACCTCATCACCAAACCGATAACCTCATCAACCAAACCGATAACCTCATCATCCTTAACGACATCCATCAACATACCCATATTCCTCACCAAGCCCTCTATAACCCATCATCTCCTGACATCACCTTTTGCTCCCCAGAACTCGCCCCCACAACATCCTGGAGGGTGGTCAGAACCTTAGGCTCTGACCACCTCCCGATCATTATCACCACCAAAACCAGACTCACCCCAGCTAGCCACAAACACACATACGCCAATTATAAAAGAGCTAACTGGGAAGCATTCACAAATGAGACAGAACAACACTTCACAACTCTAAACAGTACACCCATCACTAACATCAACAATGCTGTACACATACTCAATAAAACGATCCAAAACGCTGACAAGAAACACATTCCAAGAGGTAACAGGAAAAGACACAACCCCAACTTCACACCAGAAATTCAAAACCTCATCAGACAACGCGACATACTGAAACACTCCCCAGCACCCCACACACAAGACATCACACAACAAATTCAAGCACTCAACACCCAAACTAACAACAAAATACAAGAACAACAAAAACTAAATTGGAATAACTTCCTACAAACACTTGATCACAAAACAAACCCCAAAAAACTCTACAAAACACTAAACAGCATCACACTTTCCAACAGCAACACAACACAATCACATGCTGCAATCACAACAACAGACTCTACTCCTTCATGTAAACAACAAGCAAACACTCTCATCAATTACTTTACACATGTCAGCCACCTAAAACCTCACAAAGACGACCGACGTGTCATCCGACGTAAGAGACAATTCCCCACAGACCCTGACTATACACCCTTCACCAATCACCAGACAAAGCATATCATCAACAATCTCAAGCACTCACCTGCCTGTGGCCTAGACAACATAAGCAACATACACCTCAGACCACAAGGCATACAAGCACTCACTAACATATCAAACTACAGCTATTCACACAACACAATACCAGACATTTGGAAGCATGGTATCATCATCACATTCCCCAAACCCAACAAAGACCCCACGCTACCCTCCTCGCACCGCCCCATCACACTTCTTTGCTCCCCCTCCAAAGTCATGGAATGCCTAGTATTACAACTAATTACACCTGACCTACCCCTAGCTCCAACACAACATGGCTTTAGGCCACTGCACTCCACAAACACTCTTCTCACAGACCTTACACAAAGAGCTTTCGACGGCATCAACTCAGCTAGACCACCACACAGATCACTATTAGCCACACTCGACATTAGTAAAGCCTTCGATGCCATCCCCCGCCACAACCTAACAAACAAAATCTACAACACAAACATGCACAACAACACAAAAAGGTGGCTGGCCAACTTCCTAGCAGGCAGATGTGCACACGTATCTTTTGCCGGTCAGTCATCTAAAATCAGAAACTTTCCAAACGGAGTCCCACAAGGATCCGTCCTATCGCCCGCACTCTTCAATCTGTACATGCACGATATAACTACACCCAATACGCCCCAAATAAACTTAGCCTCCTATGTAGATGACATAACACTCACATGCACACACCATGACCCAAAAAGAGCAACAGATCTCCTTGAACCCTATCTCAACACACTACATGGTTGGTGCACTACAAACAGACTTAACCTAGCCCCAGCCAAATCCACCGCAACCCTGCTCACAAGTTGGACAGGAGAACACGAATACATCCCTCAACTCACCATAAACAACACACCCCTAACACATACACACACACCCAAAATCCTAGGAGTAACATATGATACTCATATGACATTCAAACAGCACACCACAAACATTAAAAAGAAACTGACACCCAGACTTAACGCCCTCAGGTCACTTGCTCACACAAAATTTGGACACAACAAAGAAACTACAGTACCTCCACAGTATATAAACAATACATAAGATCAGTGATGGAATACGCAAGCCCAGCCTGGGCTTCTAACCTAGCTGAAACACATCATAAGACCTTACAGACTATTCAAAACAAAGCCCTGAAGATCATTACAGGCTGCACAGCTACTTCACCCACAGATCACCTACATCAAGAAACCAAAATTCTCAAAGTCAAAGACCATCTGGACATGAAAGGCACTCAATTCCTGGCAGCAGCCTCCACGAACCAAGACCACCCACTAAACTACATGGCAACACACCCACAGACACCAAGAAATATCAAAACAACACCCAGCACACGGTATCACACACAATTATTGTCCTCTCTCCCTCCCTGCCCACCCCGAACCAACTTCCAGAAGCACATCCATACTCATATCTCTCACCGATCCATCCACTCACTCACAGACAACACGCAGCTGCATGCACGACCTCCCGAAATCCATCCTTCCGAATCCTCCCTTCCTCGCGAGGACAGAGTCCACCTGGCCAGGCTGAGATGCGGACACCATCCAGCTCTCCTGAGCTATCAGAAGAGACTGGATGACTCCGTTGTCGACGCCTGCCCGGGATGTAACACAGCACCCCATACCATTAAACACATCATAGAAGACTGCATTTCACACAACCACTTATGCCAACAACACAATCTACACTCAATGAGAGCTCTGTGGGAAAGCCCGATCGTGGCCATGGCCTTTCTCAGGGACTCGGGGGCTGTTCGGCCAGGCAGCTTAGGGAACAACAACAACAACAACAACTCCAGCTCGTACCCACAGCTCCTTTAGGTTATGTTGGAGAAACACAGGCATGTGGTAAAGCAGGGCAACAATTACGTCTGTATCATTGGAAATGACAACACATACTCCGTGTCCATTCTTGAGAGCATCAAGAACATGAAGGGCTATGCGAAGGTCAACTTCCTCAAATGTAGACTGAAGGTGTGATAGTGTGTTCTCCTTGCCTTTGTAAATGCTGATGCATTGCCATTCCTCTTCCTCTCTGGTAACCTGTCCAAGTATGGTAGGATACTCTCCAGGGGGAGAAATATTTGAACGAAGATGATTGTAGATCAGTTTTTCAAGGAGAATTTTGTTGTTGTTGGAAGGCCAGAAAGTGGCCATGTCATTTGGTAGCGGTGATGATAGATCAATTGAACTGTAAGCAATGGGTACTGTATTAGTACGCCTCTTTCTCTCACTGTCCTTCACAGAGGACTCCTCAGAATACATGTCAAACACATAGTCACATCGCCCAAACTGACGGTATGCATCTGAGAATGACACAAAAGTGGCCACAAAGTCATTGAATGTGGAGAGTCTGGTAAGATTAACCTTTCGAATGGTGGACATGACGTCAATTATGAAGGAAGCATTGCTACAGGGACTATAGTTGTAATCCTCAGGTTTGAGATGTACCTCCAACTCCTTGATTAACTGACTCTTTGCTGGCTTTGTCATCATTCCTTCAGCATCAAACAACACTGGGGAGGGAACAATATCATATTTTAACAGGTCTTGAGTTGAGAGGCCATGCTCCCGAGCAATTTCAATGCTTCTCTCTGTTATATTCATCTCCTTCACTGTCTTTCTGGTTGTCTTCTGTGGCTTGTTACGGATAGTTGTCATTGTTTTCAAATTTGAACGATGAATGGTGTTACTGATTTGTGTCGTTTTGTGGAGAAGCCTCTCTTTCCTAAATGTCAGGTACTTTTCTTTCCCTTTTGTGAAAGCATTCAGCATGTCATTCCTGATGTCGTCGGACATAACCTCTTTTGTCACAAAATTTTGCAGTGTTAGAGAAGCACCTACAGAGAGAGGGGACTCTTTCTTTTCAATGAATCTCATCATCCCCTGAATTTGTGACTTTGCGGTCCGTTGTGGCTTTAGATGACTTATGGTGGTTGTATGTCTCATGTGTTGTTGCCACCACATTAGCATATTGGTGATGCAGGTTCTTTACTGCCATCATCTCGTGGTAGATCAAGTCCCACTGAGCAACATATGATGAGATCCTCCAAAAAATATCCAATGACGCTGCCGGAACTGTTTGGCGGCCATT
The DNA here is from genome assembly GCA_032716605.1 of Paralithodes platypus. NCBI lineage: Eukaryota > Metazoa > Arthropoda > Malacostraca > Decapoda > Lithodidae > Paralithodes > Paralithodes platypus. Next base: position 5,806,288 of record CM064490.1, on the reverse strand, counting down.
TTGAAATTATGGAACTTAAGACAACTCCAATGCGGCCAAAAATGGTGCCAATGAATTCCTCGGTATCAAAAACCTATATAAGGACACCAAAATCAACTTCCTATCTCAATTATTTATTACCATAAAACCTCATTTTTGCCATTTTGGCCAAATGGCACCAAACTATTATCACATATTGTGCTGTACCCAAAAAACGTACCTGGTGTGGAAGTGTTATCCAAACTTTTTTGAAGGCTCTCATCATATGGAGCAAGAAAATGCAAGGTTTGGCTGTAAAAGAGACATGTACATGAACACCCCCCCCAGAGCCTATACTACCTGTCAGTTGTCTATCATTTTAATCGTGCCTTGTAACGAAGGCTTTGAGTGGATGAAACTGTCACCAGAGTCCTGCCTCCTGGCTGTTGGCCACACCCCCAGTATCCGTTAATCTTTGGTCTTGACCAAGTTGACCAGACAATACTGTACCAAACAATCTTGGGAGGCTGTATGCTTCTGTCTGGTAAAATCACCAAACATTACCATAGACCTAGGCTACATTACCAAACATTCGCCTCTTTGTGCCTTTGAAAAACGTGCTTTGAATCTGTTTGTAGTGCACCAGTCATGTAGTGTGTTGAGATAGGGTTTAAGGTGCTGTGTCTGGGTTTTGTAGGGTTTAAGGTGCTGTACTCACCTAATTGTACTCACCTAATTGTAGTATACAGGATTTGAGCCTAAGCTCGTGTTGTCCTGTCTCTCTCTCTACATTTATCCAATTTTGCTTTAAAAGTTTGGATATTTCTTGCTCCCACCACCTCCCCATCCAACTTATTCCAACACTCAATGCTTCTATACGGGAAGCTGAACTTTCTTACATCAGACTTACATATAACTTTCCTCAACTTACAATCATGACCCCTGGTTCTTCCCTCGTCCCTCACCACAAAATCTCCCTTGTCGATCTTCTCAAAACCTTTCACACACTTAAACATCATGATCATGTCACCTCTCTCTCTCCTCTCCCTCAGCGTTGGCAGCTTTAGCCTCTCCAATCTCTCCTCATAAGGTAGGTCTCTAAGGCTAGCTATCATCTTAGTGGCAACTCTCTGAACTCTTTCCAGTTTTTTATTATGTTTTATAAGGTGTGGAGACCACACCACTGCTGCATACTCCAGTCTTGGTCGTATTATTGTCCCTATTATTTTTGCTAACATCTCTTCATCTAAATAATTCAGAGCTATTCTCATGTTAGTCAACACTCCATAGGTTTCACCAGTTATTTTATTTATATGCTGTTCAGGTGACAAGCTGTCTGCCACAACTACCCCTAGGTCTTTTGCTTTCACAGCTTTACTAATTATTTCATCTCCTATTTTATATCCCCAAGAAGGTCTATATTTACTTTTTCCCATCTCAAGAACCTGACACTTACTCGTGTTGAATTCCATTTTCCAAGTTTGACTCCACTCATATAACTTATCTAGATCTCTCTGTAATTCTTCACAACTACTCCTACTTGTAATATGCTTCATTAGTTTTGCATCATCAGCAAACATAGATATATATGAGTCTATTCCCATTTGAAGGTCGTTGATGAAAACCAAAAACATGATTGGGGCCAACACCGATCCTTGAGGCACTCCGCTTTTTACCCTTTTCCACGAGGAGAACTTTCCTTTTATTACTGTTCGCATTTCCCTCCCAATTAAATAGTTTTCCATCCACTTTAATAATACTCCCTCAACCCGCCCCACAGTCCTGAGCTTCCACAACAATCTCTTATGAGGCACCTTATCAAATGCCTTCTTGAAATCTAAGTAGATACAATCTACCCACCCCTCCCTCCCTTGTACAATGTCAATTACCCTATCATAGTAACTCAACAAATTTGTGGTACACGAATGACCTTTTCTGAACCCGAACTGCTTGCTTGAAATTATTTCCCTCTCCTCCAACATACCCACCCATCTTTTTCTAATAATCTTTTCACAAAGCTTGCATATAACACTCGTTAAGGATACCGGTCGATAATTTAGCGGGTCTTCTTTATTTCCACTTTTATATATTGGAGTTATATTTGCTTGTTTCCATTCTAAGGGAAGCTCCCCCTTGTTTAATGAGTATTGAACAATATTAAAAATAGGTCTCACTAGTTGTTCAGAACATTCTCTTAATACCCATCCAGCAATGTTATCTGGGCCCATAGATTTTCTCACGTCCAATTCTTCCAACAATGATTTTAGTTCATCCTTGTTGACCTCTATCGACTCTAGTCCCTGTATCTCATTCAATTCCACCACAGGTTCTACATAGTCATCCTCCTCCACAAACACGGATGTTAATGTATGATTCATAATTTCACACATACCCACTGTGTCTTCATATAATTGACCCTCTACCCTAAGCTTTGTTATTTTGTCCTTTATTTTAGTTTTACCGTTGATATAACTATAGAACAGTTTGGGTTCTTTATTACATTTGTTTACTATATCTTTTTCAAAGTTCTTTTTCTCCTCTCTTATAGTCTTGACATAGTTGTTTCTAGCATTCTTATACTCATCCCATTTTTCCTCAGTGTGTCTCCTTCTCACTTTATTCCATGCAGAGTCCTTTTTGTTCTGGGCAATGTGACATCGCATGTTAAACCACTCTTTCTCCTTAGCCAGCTTTCCATCCTTAAATGTTGGTACATATTTATCTACCCCCTCCCTGTAAATGTCTAGTAACATGGTGTATTTTACCTGAATATTCTGTTCTTGCTCAATAAATGACCAATCCATATTTGCAAAGTATCCTCGTAATGATTCATAATCCGCCTTACTATAATTTAGTCTAAATTCCCTATGTTCCTCCTCTCTGCCTTCCAGAAATTCCACTGTCAATTCAAATTCAATCACAGCATGATCACTTTTTCCCATGGGACTCAAATATGTTAGGTTCTTTATTTCTTGGGGGTCTTTGGTGAATAGTAAGTCAAGTCTTGATGGTTCATCACCTCCTCTAAATCTTGTATTTTCCGTAACGTGTTGTGTTAATAGATACCCCATTGTTAGTTCAAGAAATTTGCTACCCCAAGTATTTTCATTTGAACCCGCATCCAAACATTCCCAATCCACCTCCCCGCAATTAAAGTCCCCTGCAAGAATAAGCCTATTTTTCCTTTTACAAATAATTTCTAACATACGCAAGGTTTCCAAAATTAATTCATTATATTCATCATTGCTCCAAGATTTAGTCTTAGGAGGTAAATACATTGATACGATGTCCAATTTTGACCTATCATTATCCTCAATTTCAACTGCTACCACTTCAGCAATGCTATCACCAAGTTTTAATTCTTTAGCAGTAATTTTATTATCTACCATGATCAACACTCCTCCTCCTAGCTTTCCTAACCTGTCTCTTCTCCATGTACTGTATCCTGCACAACTAATTATATTCGTGTCTACCTCCTGGTTAAGCTTAGTTTCAGTCAAACATACTACCCCGGGCCTCTCTCTCTTTACATATTCGTCAAACTCAATCTTTTTGGAAATTAACCCATCAATATTTGTATACATGAACTTAGCATTTCCAGTATTTTCCCTATTTTTCTCTCCCCTGCCCGTTCCTTTCTTTTTTGTACGTACCCCTCCCAATTTATTTCCTAGCTTGTCTCCTCTCCTCTTGTCTCCACCTGGACTGTTTCTCGCTCCGTTTCCACCTCCCCTCCCTCTGCCTCCACTTGGACTGTTTCTCTCTCTATCTCCACCTCCCCTCCCTCTGCCTTCTCCCCCGTCACCCGCACCATCTCCCTTTCCTTCCCTACTTCGTCCCTTCGCTTTATATACCATTTCTTTAGTTTTCCCTCCCACACTCTCCAGAAAAACTTCTTTTCGTCTTCTTTCGTCCTTTCTCCATTCTTTACATTTGCCTCGGTTTGCAATTCCTTTCTTATGTTTCGATCCTCAATACTCATATCTTTTCTAATTGTAATTTTCTTAAACTTGCTGGTCAAGTTAAGTCTCCATGTTACGTTCATTATTGCATCCACTGTTACCCTAGACCTAAACTGCACTCTCATTGGCCTTGTGTTTCCCTTACTATATTTACCCATTCTCCTAACTTCTTCAATATCATCTCTCCAGTTGTTTCCTTCTTCATCGACATGCTTGATCAATGTTTTTACCTTATTAATTTCTTCCTTATCCCTAGCTTTCCTCTCAATAATGTGCTCCTCTATATCCCCAAATACAATAATACACTTATTTCTATCTATTGTTTCACGCAGGACCTGTTCATTTCTCCTCATAGCGTTTACTACCACTGATTCTAAATCTCTATTTTCCCTTTCTGATTGTTTCTTTTGTTCCTCCATGATTTCCTTCATTGCCACTTCCTTCACTTTTCCTCCTTCGTCATTAACCCATTTATTGTGTTTCTCCTTAATCTCCTCCACATGTGTTTTCATTTCCTTGGTTTGCCCTTTGTATTCTTCAAGTTGCAATCTTAAAGCTTCATTTTCGTCCTGGAGTTGCCCCATATGAGTTTGAATATCTTTTAGGCTAGCCCGACTCAAATCTTGTCCAGGCTCGATGTCCCCAGCCTGAGCACCACATATTGAACATATAGCCTCAATCTGTGAACTAACACTCACCTTCCACTCCTGCATATCCTCCTTCCACCTTTTAATGTCATTCAGCTCACGTATAATTTTCCCTAGAATGCCCTCGGTCTCACCGACTTCAAATCCATCAAAGTCAGCCATATTTGTTTACATCCACTCGCATTCACAATTACTTAAATTATTTTTATCACTCGAAATATCCTCACTTGTTTTTAATCTCAAATTATTTTAATACTGCATTTTAATACAGGGCAACACAAAATATCCTTATACTGAAGTTTTAGGTGAGTTTATTTGATGAGCGCTGTAAACAGCTTGCTAGATCAGCTGATTTTCGGGAGCGTGGGTGCGGAGGTGTTGTCTCGTCGGTGGTTCGTGTGTGTGTCTGGGTTTTGGTGTGTGCATGTGAGTGTTATGTCGTCTGCATAGGAGGCTATGTTTATTTGGGGTGTATGGGGTGTAGTTAAATCAAGCATGTACAGATTGAAGAGTGCGGGTGACAGGGCGGATCCTTGCGGGACTCCGCTTGGGATGTTTCTGGTGCTAGATAACTGACCGGCAAAAGATACGTGTGCACATCTGCCTGCTAGAAAGTTGGCCAGCCACCTTTTTGTGTTGTTTTGCAAGTTTGTGTCGCAAGACCTGAGACACAATATTTATAACCTTATTCCAAGAGTACTTGAACAGAACTTCATCAACAGTTAATATAAAGGTCAGGATAGTCAAGTATTTGTTTGAAGCTACATGCCTAGAATACTTGCGTTAGTCCGATATGGTGACCAACTGTTTCAGTACTAGTTACGGAACCATATTTAAGACCCCAAGCCCAATAACCCAACTGTAACTTCTTCACACGACCGGCCAACCTGGACGGCCCACGGAGCATCAGAAGAAATCATCAATTAAGTGCATCTCTCTACCAAAAAAAGAAATAATATAGAAACTACCAAAATTCAGTACAGTAAACCCTCGCTATCGAACTAATTGGGGAGAGACCACTTCCGAGAAGCCCGATTTTCCGAGATATCCGAAGTCCGACTTATGCCCGACTTTTTTTTTTTTACATGTGAAATTTATCTTATTAATGACAAATACGAACCTTATTATGTTTTCAGGGACAGTAGAGTACATAGTAATTAATATTAACACAATAATTTAAAGGCACAGGCTTCAATTCATCATAAAATCACTTAAAAACGAGGGAGAGATCATTGTAAACCGGACACAAATGACGTCCAACTCGGAAATTACCGAGATATACAGGGACATCTCCGAGAGGCCGACGCCATTCCGAGAAGTGTGGGTTTCCGAGTAAAAAGGGTCCGAAATATCAAGGGTTTACTGTATCAGTGACGAGATACAAGAAAAGTTAGAGTTCAAAGTGACCGAAATTAACAGAGTTCTTAATACAGTACTGTACCTCGAAATACGTGAAAAGTTTGTAAAAGTGTTCTACGAAGTTAATCTATAGAAAAAGATTAAGACGTTCTATAAATAACCCTATTTAGCACGACGTTCTAACTCAATAAATAATCAATATACCAAATTAAGACGGATTTTACGCATTCATCAACTCATGTCATATTTCCGCCAAGTGAAAAATAAACAGGGTCCGTCAAACTTGAACTTTGAGTTACAGAAACTAGTGTTACAGTATCCAGTGAATATCATATTAATAAACTACGTGTTCACCAATAAATATGTCTTGAATACTTACGTATAATACAAAACTAGTAAATTTATATAAAATAAAAGGATTTTCACACACCTTCAGGAACTCTGAAAAATAATCTCAGTCAGTGCCATAATATTTCAGTCCACAAACTATAACTCGAACTGAAAAAGTTCATCAATGCTTAAGCTTCCATATTTTGTGCCAAGAAATACAGGAACGTGTATCACATCGTCCACTATTATCCACGAATAGAAGTTAAATCAAGAAATATCGTGAATATAAATAAAACCTGAATTTAGTAACTTTATTATAAACTTTAGAGAAGAGAATAGTGCGTATGATTCTCAAGAAGAATATTACTTAGACAAGTTGAATTGAATATACCTGATCTCCATCTAGATCTGCGATCGTGCTGGGAGAAATGTAAATTGAGTTGTACCCTATGAATTACTTATGATAGCATCTTTAGCCCTCAGTTATATATTTAGGACTTAAGTGAATAAAACTGTATTATAAACCATATTTTGATATTATCTGTATCCCTGTTGTCTTTCTTATATGTATTTGTGTGAATTTGGATATCCCAGTCTCGAAAGAACTCACCCTAACTAATAGTTAAACCTGAATAAAATCAGGGCATAACACAGACGATTTAGTCCTAATAGCTGACAGTATGCAAGATGCTGAGGCCAAATTCAGAGAATGGAGAGAGGGCATGGCGAGCAAGGGTTTAAGAGTCGATATTAACAAAACCAAGGTTATGCATTGAGACGAGGCAATGTGGAAAAGAGCGGTGCATACTCATGTGCAGTGTGTGGAAAGGGTGTAGGCGTTAACGCGATTCAATGTAGCATCTGTTGACGCTGGGTGCACCATGGGAATAAGCGCTGTAGTAGAATAAAGGGACCCCCGCCGAAGGGTAAGTCAGAAATAGAGAAATTTGAGTGCGTAGTGTGCAAAGGCGAGCTTGTGTTAAACGATGATCCTGTGGCTGTGAATTTTGGAAAGGAGTCATTGGAGCTGGTGAACAAGTTTTGTTACCTAGGAGATACAATCTCTGCCGGTGGTGGGGCCGAGGCTGCCACTGTCGCTAGAATTAGATGTGGCTGGGGGAAGTTCAGAGAACTGCTGCCAATTCTGATCATGAGAAGAATGCCTCTCCCCCTGAAGGGAATGGTGTATGCCTCATGTGTTAGAAGTGCAGTGACGTATGCCTCAGAAACATGGGCTGTTAAAGTAGAGGATGTCAACAGAATGGAACGTAATGAGATGAGAATGGTGAGATAGATGTGTGGTGCCAGGTTACAGGATAGAATAACAAATGTTGAGCTGAGGAGACGTTTAGGTATAAAGAGTATAATGCGTACAAGTAGACTGGGATGGTATGGACATGTGGAGAGAATGGATGAACAAAATTGGGTTATAAAATGCAGGCCTGTGATTGTGGACGGAGCTGCACCAAGGGGTGGACCGAGGAAGACCTGGGATCGGACTATACATGCCGATCTCAAATCCAAAAACTTGATAAGTGAAGCATCCATTAACAGGGTAGCCTGGAACGCCGCCATTAGGACAAGAGACTGAAACTGCACGTATGTGTGGAGCACTCAGTCTTAAAATTTGATGTATGTATGTATGTACTCTTTTCCCTGTGATGTGTACTATAGGTTTGTATGTACAGTAAACCCTCGCTATCTCGGACCTCTAAAAGTCGGAAACCCGCACTTCTCAGACTGGCATCGGCCTCTCGGAAAGTTTGCCGTAGATCTCGGAAAATTCCGAGATGTAAGGGGAAAACTCCGAGGGCCCACATGGTCTGTTGGACAGGTGTCCATATATCTCGGAAAATTCCGAGATCTAAGGCTACAGTGAGGTGGAGAAGGACAGTAAAATGGAGAAGGAAAGTTATATTTATATTTATATGTCTGCTGTATACTGTACAGGTACTGTAATTTATCTTGAATCTACGTTGTTAGTGATAGGGAAGTCTCCGTTTTCTCTGGTGGCTCGGACTCCCTCTTCTAATTCGGACATTTTCCTCTCATAAGTCGGACATAAGTCGGACTTCGGACATCTCGGAAAATCGGACATTTCGGAATGGGTCTACCCCCAATTAGTCCGAGATAGTGAGGGTTTACTGTAGTGTTGCTCTAGTTCTTGATGATTGTTTTTCCTTGATGATTGTCTTTTGTCACCTCCCGCCTCCCATCATTTTACTGCCCCTTCTCCCCCTCACTCCCCTTCTCCACCTCACTGTTCTTCTCCATCTTACTGTTCTTCTCCACCTCACTTTCCTTCTCCATCTCACTGTCCTTCTCCACCTCACTGTAGCCTTGGAAGGCATAATGGCCAAGTACTGCAGCCTACAGTAAGGGATGCGATGCGCACAAGAACAAGAAGCAGACTGAGGAAAGGCGGGAAGGGATGGTGAGTCAGGGAAAACAAAGGGGAGTGGGACGGAGGAGACGGGGTGGGGGGAGTGGTTGCTATGGAAACTCGCCGCGTGGGGGTGTCCACGGCTTGGGCATGACGCCACGGACATCTCGGAATTTTCTGATATGATCCGAGTTGTGAGGTGACTTATTCGACAGACCGCGTGGGCCCTCGGAGTTATACCCCTTAGATATCGAAATTTGCCGAGATATATGGACACATGTCCGACAGATCACTTGGGCCCTCGGAGTTTACCCCTTACATCTCGGAATTTGCCGAGATCTACGGCGTACTTTCCGAGAGGCCGATGCCATTCCGAGAAGTGCAGGTTTCCGAGTAAAAAGAGTCTGAGATAACGGGGGTTTACTGTATAATATATAAGTTACAGTGATTTCTTGTTACTGCCTTATTGTAGCACGGGTAAGGCTAGTGTGGTGCGATTTCGGCAGGTGCAAGTGCTTCAGGGGCACTTTGTTGTGTCTTGCCGAGACTCTGTTAGCGCTATACCAACATCGGCCACTGTGATGACATGATGGGGCTGTGCTGTGGCAAGCCTTTATTGTACTGTACTACAGGAAAGAGACTAAAACCATGCTCTCTATGGATGAAGCGGTCTTTAAACTTGTATGTATGTATTTATGTACTGTATGTATATAAGATCGGGTTTTCAGGACCGTAACCTAATCGTATATCGAGGTAGACTTATAATCAATCATACTATGTTTCCTTCCATACATATAATTATAATGTAAAACTTGCAAAATAACAAACCAAAACAGGGACGACACAATACTGTATAAAGAAAAATAACTTATCAAAATCGCTATGTGGAAATAATGCAAATAGTAAAATATAATAATTAGATAAAATAAAATATAATAAAAAATAAAATACAAGTACAGTATGAAATAAAATCAAATATATTTATGGTAACAAATACATGTGACCAAGTGTATGTTTTCCTCATTGCTCAGGTCCTCCCTCCGGTGACGGGCACTTATGTTACTGGCGGGAGTGTGGGTCGGTCTGCAGCAACAAGCAGGAGTTGGACCGCCATGTTTACTTCCATGCCTTTCACACCAAGACCAAGAGCATTGGCACCTTGCTCATGGAGGAGGCAAAAGAACAGGTACAGTACAACTCTATATATCTTATCTATGGGAAGCGAGAGAATCACTAAGAGAGTGTACTAGAGTGAGGTGGAAGGACAGAGAGGGAGGTGGAAGGATGGAGTTAAGAAGTATATGAGTGAAAGCTGTGCTGGATGGGAGGGGCATCAACTGACTGGGGACAGAGGTGTATGGGGGCGATTTGTTCGTGGCTACCCCTTCGGGGATCACAGCGTCCAGCAATTGATAGATGGATAGATTATAGGTTTTTAGGTGTTTGGGTTTGGGTTTTGGCTGGTCCGAGAATGTATCCCCATTTACCCCATTAATTTTTGGGTTCGCTATACAGGTCTCCCTCGCTATCCAATGCCCCGATTTACAAAATCCGGGCAATCTGGCCGAAAAACGTCTTTATAGGCCTAGCCCTATCTTTGTTATTTTAACTACTAGAGAATTCACACACATCTCAAAGCATAGCCCTGTTTTTTATCTGTAGACTGGCGTTAAGTAGAGCTCTCTAGGTTAACTGGTTCAGTTGTGATGACGATATCCGCAGAGAGAGTTTTGATGCGGTTAGCAATATCGGACATTTACAGACACTAATTTCGTCCTAGCAGACAACATCAACAAAGATCCGACTTCTCCTTGTTTTTGAAGGTGCGCGTTGCTCCGACTGACTTTGTTTACATACGGTTCGACGCACGGCTTTCAAAGCACGTTTAATAGGCTTTCAAGCTTACGGATTTTAAAATGACACCCGGGCTCCTGCCCATCTGCCGCGGTGTCATTTTAAAATGACATCCGGGCAGGAAGGGTTAAGATCGGGTTTTCAGTAATGTAACCCAATCGTAAATCGAGGGAGACCTGTATATATTATTCCTTTTCTTTCAGTGTATCTTGGACTCCAGCGGGCGCAACATGATACCAGAAATCCCCGAGTCGTTCGAGTGCATGTGGGGGGACTGCCACGCGCGCTTTGACTCCGCCCAGGATTTCTACTGGCATGTTGAGAGCCACGTCCGGAGCACCAGTCCCGCCGGAGATGATGACAAGCTATTCAACTGTGGATGGGAAGGTACACACACACACACACAGACACTTTTGTTAAAATGTTCATTTAAAATCAAATTTGCAGCATGACAAGACATTAACAATAGTACAACATAAAACACACACACACACATACACAAAACACATAATAATAATAATAATAAGCATGTTACTTATTTCTCATAAGCGCCAATTTTTCCGAAGAATTCACTAGCGCTCGAAAAGAGAAAGAAAAAAGAACAAAAATCAATGCATCAAAAGAAGGCTCATATACAACACAGATTTAACAATCACTAGCAGTGGCAAAATAGCCTAAACTCTATAGCCATCTGTCATGACACCTCTCTCAAGATCATAGCTTCTCTCAAAGAGAAAAGTCTTAAGTTGTCTCTTGAAGCATTCAACAGAACTCAGTTGTCTCATGGACAGCGGCAACCTGTTATACAACCTCGGAGCCATGTAGGAGAATGACCTCTCAAAGAAAGAAGACTGCTGGAAAGCCCTTGGTTCATCAAGACGAAAAGGGTCATTGTCATGACGCACAACTACACCATGGTGTGCCGGTGGGCGCCTGAGCAGCTCCGCAAGGTACCCAGGCTCACCAAATTTGAGAACCTTAAAAGTCACCAAACACAACTTAAATTCTATTCTTGCTCTTACTGGCAGCCAGTGCAGTTCTATGTGAAGAGATGTAGTAGGAGTTCTAGGTGGAACACCAAAAATTAGTCTTGCGGCCCTGTTAAGAACAGACTGAACTTTCTTCAAAATATAATTTGGAAGACCCACCAACAGGGCATTGCAATAATCAACACGAGAGAAGACCAATGAGTGAACCAACGTCAGGAGGCAACGTCTGGTTATAAACGGCTTCACCAAATAGAGATTTCTGATGTGCAAGTAACAACTTTTAACTATCTGGTTTACATGCTCTTTGAAATCTAATCGGGAGTTCACATATACACCCAGATTTCGAACAGAGTTGGCCGGTCGCAGCTGAGATCCACCCACATTGATGGAGAGGGCACCTACCATATCATCAGCTCTTCTATTTCCTCGGATGATGAGAATATCAGTTTTACCATCATTTAGTTTAAGTTTTCTCGCTCTCATCCACTTCTTGATATCAGACATCAACAATTCCATCTTACTCCGTATATCAACTATATTTGTGATTCTCACATAAATCTGGGTGTCATCTGCATAAAAGTGAAAGGTGACATTATGTGCACGAAGCAGAAGAGACAAACTGCTAATATAAATAGGATAGGACCCAAAACTGATCCCTGCGGAACACCATACTGCAGGGGTGTCGAGTCCGAGACCACTTGATTTACCATCACACTCTGGGATCTACCTGACAAGTACGACCCAAGAAGCAAGAGAGCGGAGTCACGCACACCACAATCATAAAGATCACTCAATAACAACTCGTGATCCACTGTGTCAAAAGCCGCAGAGAGATCAAGCAAGACCAATAGTGAGGCCACACCATTGCAAATGTTCTCAACTAGATCATTATGTACTCTAATCAATGCTGTTTCAGTTGAATGATGCTGTCGGTAAGCAGACTGAAAAATTGGGATAGTTTCATTCTGCTGAAGTAGTGGTTGTAATTGGTCAAGTATTGCACGCTCTAATATCTTTGATATGAAGGACAGGTTGGAGACAGGACGATAGTTCAACATGTTCTCAACATCAAGTCCAGGTTTCTTTAGAGTAGGTCGGAGTAGTGCATGCTTTTCAGAATGTGGGAAGCTACCTTCAGAGAAGCACTTATTAATTATTTTGGAAATAAACTCAACTGTGTGATCATAGACTCTTGGTAGCTTGGAAACATTTATGGGATCCAACGGGCAAAATGTTTTATTGAGGTTTCTTATGTAGGACGAGATCATGTCCACCTCTACTGAGTGAAAGGATGAGAGGACATTATTAGGAATGTGTCGGGGTTGGAGTACAACTGAAAGTTCTTCACCAACAGAAGCATCATCCAATTCCTGTCATGCGAGTTATTTTGCCAGCAAAAAATGCCACAAAGTTGGCAGCCAACTCGGCATCAGGTACAGAAGGTCTTAAGCTGACTCTTGTTTTTCCAAGTAAACTGTTTACAATTGAAGCCAACCTCCTCTGGTCGTTACCACACGAGTCAACTTTTCCCTGATAATACACTTTCTTTTTATCTTTGATTTTGTAGACCACAGCTCTTCTGGCTGACAGGTATTGCAACCATGTAGAGTCTGTTTTATTTTTCCGCCATTCACGTTCAGCTCTTCTACGCGCTCTTCTAAGAAATTTAACTCGAGTGCTATACCAGGGCGAATCATCTCGTACTATGATTTTCTTCTCTACTTCTGGACAGTGATGATCGAACACTAATTTAAGTGCATTTCCATGTACCTCCACCAGCTCATCTGAAGTAAGGTTGGAAGTATCAATACTTCCCAAGTACTGTTTTACTTCACTGCTAGCCAAATTTAGGTCTTCAATTTTATAATTTCTAAATCTGATTACTTTTTCATGTGTGAGTGGCTTAGGGAAATCAAAGCTGAAAGTAATCAAAGCATGATCAGAGGTATTAGGGTCAGCATTCTCAACATCAACATCCAGAACACCACCACAACCCACAGAAGAGAAAACCAAGTCAAGGGTGTGTCCTAAGATATGAGTTGGGTGGGACACATGGTTTACAAAATTGTTCTGATCAGTCAACTCAAGGAACTCAGGAGAGAATGGCTTCAGATGAGGGCTGTCAACCCAGTAATTAAAATCTCCACACATCAAAAGTCTTCCAGTTTTAGCAGAAAATTCCTCGAGAAACTGCCCAAACTCTTCCATAAAACCCCTATCTGTGCCACGATGGCCAGGCCTATAGACAACTGCCATTCTTAGAATTTGTTGATGGAGTTTTATTTCCACTTCCAACAGTTCATAATAAAGAGGGGCTGGGTTATGGCTTATTTGCAAGATATTCACCAGAGATGTGGAGTAGACAACTGCCACTCCACCACCCGGATGATCTCCCCTAGGCCTAGGAACGTTTATTATGGAATGGGTTTTAGGCAATGCCGCCTGGATAATATTCAGATCTGACTCGAACAACCAGGTCTCAGTGAGACATAATACATCAAGGTTACGTTCATCCAAGATCTCGCAAATATGATCCATTTTGTTACGCAAGGAACGAACATTCAACAGACCCAGTTTCAACCGGCTCCCATGTGCATTTTTCAGTTTTTTGAACCTACAAAATCGGTGTTCTCAATAACTTTATTTCTCTGAGCTGTCATTAAAGGACAATTTCTACTTGAGGCGAAATGATTTGGCGGCTCCGTAACTGATGTGGAGCTCATACAATTTATACATTTGGGGGAAGTCTTGTTGGTGCAGTCTTTTGAGTTATGAGTACCAGCACAGAAGTTGCATTTTGGATCCTCATTTTTCCGATAACACCTGTCACTGGTATGACCAAAGCCCTGGCAATGGTAACATTGTGTTACCCAGAAGCGATCGTATGCACGACATCTCACAAGTCCAACATACACAGAATTGCCATCATCCACAATGGAAGAGCGTATTTCAGGTGACATTTTTACATACACGTGAACTCGTGGGGGTATAGGCTACTGGATATGGTAACAGAAAATTTATTGGTGCAAAATATAAAGGAAAATACAAGAAGAAGGGGAAATGATGAAGCATCCAGATTGGACCTAATGTTTACTAGAGACCCAGATGTAATTTCTGATATAAAATACTTACCTTCTTTAGGCAAGAGCGATCACGTTGTAATGGACATAGAAATCCTATTGGGTTATTCCAATATGGAGGAGAGGGAGGAGCACAAGGAAACTAGGTTTGACTATGCAAATGGAGACTACCAATCACTGAGACAATACTTTAGAGATGTTGACTGGAGTGAAATACATCAGAGAAATAGTGTAGACGAGAAGTATGGAGTATTTAAAACAATATATGAAGAAGGAGTTAATAAATATGTCCCTAAACAAGGTAATAGGTCAGCGAAGGAAAAGGATTGGTTTAATGAAAAATGTAGGAAAGCCAAGGAAAAGAGAGACCAAGTGTGGAAGGCAGCTAGAAAAAGGTGTAATAGAGAAACTTGGAACAGATACAAGAGATTAAGAAATGTATACTGTATGCTACAATCAGGAGACAAGAAGCCAGAGAATATGAGAAGAACATTGTGAAAAAATGTGAGAGTGATCCTAAGCTGTTCTATAGGTTTATAAATAGTAAAATGAAGGTAAGGGATAGAATAGTGAGGTTGAAGGTTGAAGGGACCACTTATGATGACGACCAGAATATGTGTGAAATTATGAACAATACACTACACTCAGTATATACTAAAGGTGATAACTTTGAAGAAGTACCGGTAGGTGAAATTGGTGATAAACTGGGAGAGATTAATTTTCTCCCAGAGGAGCTAGTAGAAATAATGAAAGGACTAGATGTGAAAAAAGCAGTGGGACCTGACAATGTAGCGGGATGGATTTTGAAAGAATGTGCTGACGAACTAGTGAAACCCTTATATGAGATAATGAAATACTCTCTGGAAGTGGGAAAATTACCAATGGACTGGAAGAGAGCCAACATTGTACCGATTTATAAAGGTGGGAACAGGGAACATCCATTGAATTATCGACCTGTGTCACTTACTAGTATAGTGTGCAAAATCTGTGAGAAAATAATTAAGAAAAGATGGATGATTTACTTGGAAAAGAATAATCTACTATCTAACAGGCAATTTGGATTCAGGGAGGGTACCTCATGTGTTACAAATCTACTCAGTTTTTATGACAGAGTGGTTGACATATTACAAGAGAGAGATGGATGGGTGGACTGCGTATATATTGACATGAAGAAAGCTTTTGACAGAGTATCGCATAGCAGGCTGAAGTGGAAATTAAAAGAGTATGGAGGGATTCAGGGTAGTTTGTTAAATTGGATGGAGGACTATCTTTTAGGGAGACAGATGAGGACTACTATCAGAGATAAATTTTCTACGTGGAAAGATGTCACAAGTGGAGTTCCGCAGGGAGCGGTGCTGGCTCCCATAATGTTTCTAATATACATTAACGACATGCCAAAGGATATAAATGCATATATGAATATGTTTGCAGATGATGCCAAGATCATGAAGCGTATAGAAGATGAAAACAGTGGTAGGGAATTACAGAGGGATTTGGATAGGATAGATCAATGGAGCAAGAAGTGGAAAATGGAATTCAACACAAATAAATGTCATGTAGTGGAAATGGGAGTAAGTAAAAGAATGCCTCATATGGAATATAAGTTAGGAGAAAACACTATTAATCCATCAGAGAAAGAAAAGGACTTAGGGATAACTGTTAGGAGTGATCTTTCACCTGAGAATCATATTAATAAGATAGTGGGAGAAACATATGGACTGCTAAACAGAATAAAAATAGCCTTTAACTATATAAACGAGGAGATGCTGGAGAAAATAATAAAAACATTGGTGAGACCAAGACTGGAGTATGCGGCAGTGGTGTGGGCACCACATCTAAAAAAGCATATAAAGAAGCTGGAGAAGGTTCAGAGAGCTGCAACTAGGATGATACCAGAACTGAGAGAATTACCATATGAGGAGAGATTAAATAAATTAGATTTACCATCTCTAATGGATAGGAGGGAGAGAGGCGATATGATTATGATGTACAAATGTGTGAGAGGACTCGAAAAGGTGGACAAGAAGGGTTATATCAATTGTGAAAGATAATGTTAGAACTAGGGGGCATAGATATAAGCTAATGAAAGGAAGATGTAAAGGAGATGTGAGAAAGTATAGTTTCCCTTACAGAAGTATAAGTAAATGGAATCAGTTGGAAGAGGAAGTGGTGTGTGCCAAAAACATTCATATTTTTAAGGCAAAGTTAGATAATTGTAACTCAGGAAGCGGGACAATACGAGCCTAAAAAGCTCAACTCCTGTATACTACAAATGGGTAAATACAAATGGGGTAAATACACACACACACACACACACACACACACACACACACACACACACACACACATAAGGAGAAACACAATGTAAAGAGAGAGGAGAGAAGTAGGATAGAGAGAGACCGAGTGAGGGAGATTCTACAGGTAGTGGACGGGGGTGTGAGAGAGTGGGAGAATGAAATTGAAGACATGCATAGAATTGGAAAATATAAACAAGAGTCTAGGCCAATGAAAGTGCAGTTTCGCACAGTAGGAATAGTAGAGGAAATCATGAATAATAAATGGAGGTTGAAAGATAAGGATTGTCTGAAGCATATTTACATCGAAAAAGACTTGGACTTAGATGAAAGAAACAAAATGAAAAGTTTGAGGGATGAGGTGAAGGAATTGAATTCCAAAAGAACAGAACAAGAAGTGGATTTTTTTTTATTGGAGACTGGTAGGAACGAAGAAGAGGAAATGGTTCATCAAAAGCCCACAGAGGAAGACGGAGGGGCAAACAGAGAACTTAGGGATGAACGGTCGGACAGGGGAAGCGAGTACCAGTACCGAAGGACAGGAGGGAGACTCTGGTGTAAACCAGGAACAAGTGAGAGGAACAGGGCAGGTGGAGAGCACGGGGGAGCAAGGGAGACAAGGTGGAGTGGAAGCGGGGGGGGAGTAGAGTCTGGGAATATCAGGGAAAGAGAAAAAAAGAAAGGTGTAAGAAGGGGGGAGATGAAGCTGATGTATAGTAATGTGGATGGCTTGCTGTCTAAGAAATTAGAATTGAATGACTATATTGAGAAATATAAACCACATATTATGTGCTTAGCAGAAACAAAGTTGAGAGGTGGTACTGAATTGGGAGTGTTGGGATGGGAAGGGTATAATGTGTGGAGAAAAGATAGAGAAGGAAAAGTGGGCGGTGGAGTGTTAATAATGACTGACAAAAATATAGAAGCAAGTGAGATTAACCTAGGCAATAATAGATCAGAAATTATAGCAGTGACAATAAAAGACAAGGACAACAAAGCAACTGATATAGCAGTGGCTTATATACTACCACAAACTAGAGCATGGAAGCGGGATAAATATGATCAACTAATCACGGAATCTCTAGATGCACTAAAAATACTTTTTAATAGGAGAAATAAATTATTATTAACAGGTGATTTCAATTGTAAGGAAGTCAATTGGGAAGGGTTAGATGCGGGAAATAATAATGAATCTTGGGGCAGTAAATTACTGAATCTAGTAACAGAAAACATGTTAACACAACATGTTAGAGAAAACACACGAATCAGAGGGATGGATGAACCATCCAGGCTAGACCTAGTCTTCACCAGTGATCCACATGATGTTAGAAAGATAAATTATCGTTGTCCCTTGGGACAAAGTGATCACAAGATATTAGAAATGGAGATGGATTTGGGAAAAAATGAGGAGAGAAATGAAGGACATAAAATAAATAGATACAATTATGCTAAAACTGATTTTAAATAATTGAAACATTATTTCCAAAGTATAAATTGGAAGGAACTAGAAAGCCTGGAAAATTTTCAAGACAAATATAGACTTTTCCTGAAAGTATATGAAGAAGGGATACATAAATATGTCCCAAGGTTCCAATCAGGGGTGAAGAAGGAAAAAGAATGGTTCAATATAAGATGTAGTAAGGCACAGGATAGAAGAAACCGAGCCTGGAATATAGCACGGAAGAGACATAGTGAAAATAACTGGAATAAGTACAAGGAGAAAAGAAATGAATACGTAAAGATACGACGCGAGGAACAATATAAATATGAAACAAATATTGTAGAGAAGTGTAAAAATGAGCCAAAACTATTTTATAGATTTGTAAATGGAAAAATAAAAACAAAAGAAGGTATTGTCAGACTAAGAGTTGGAACAAACAGCTATGAGAAAGATAAAGAATTGTGTGAAGTTATGAATGAAAAGCTTCAGTCAGTGTTTGTAAAAGAGGAGGAGTTTATAGAACCTGATAGAGAAATGAGAACACCCACAGATGCCTGAAATGAAAGTGACAAAAAGTGAAGTGCTGAAATTGATGCAGGATTTGGACGTGAGGAAATCAATGGGACCAGATGGAGTGGCTGGATGGATCCTCAAAGAATGTGCGGAAGAGTTAGTGGAACCAATCTATGAAATCATCAAATCTTCACTGAATGAGGGAGACCTGCCAGTGGAATGGAAGAGAGCTAACATAGTACCAATTTACAAAGGAGGAGACAGAGAAAATACGCTTAACTACAGACCGGTGTCCCTCACCAGCATTGTTTGTAAAATTTGTGAGAAAATTATAAGGAAAAAGTGGACACACTTCATTGAGGGACAGGGGGTGCTTAGCGAGAAACAGTTTGGATTCAGGGAAGGGAGATCTTGTGTATCTAATTTATTAAGCTTTTATAGCAGAGTTGTAGATGTTACACTGGAGAGAGAGGGATGGGTTGACTGTGTTTACCTGGACCTGAAAAAGGCCTTTGACAGGGTGCCTCACAAAATGTTATTGTGGAAATTGCAGGTTGTTGGAGGTGTACATGGTAGGATGTTAAAATGGATGAAAAACTTTTTAATAGGTAGAGAAATGAGGACCACGATACGAGGCGAATATTCACAGTGGAGGAGTGTGACGAGCGGAGTACCACAGGGATCAGTGTTGGGTCCGATAATGTTCCTACTTTATGTAAATGACATGCCAGAAAACTTGAATAGTCATATGAATATGTTTGCGGATGACGCTAAGATCATGAAGAATGTCACCTGTATAGAAAGTTGTCAGGATCTTCAAAAGGACCTAGATATGTTGCACAGATGGAGCCAAACCTGGAAAATGAGTTTCAATTCAGAAAAGTGTCATGTTTTGGAAGTGGGAATAAGTGAGATAAGGCCAAGCTGGGAGTACAAATTAGGAATTGAAATAATCGGCAAAACACGGCATGAGAAGGACCTTGGAGTGATAATACAAGATGATCTATCCCCGGAGAAGCATATTAACATGATCATTGGAGGAGCATATGGAATAATAACCAATATGAGAGTGGCATTTAACTATTTGGATGAAGAAATGTTAAGAAAACTGATAATGACTATGATAAGACCACGATTAGAATATGCAGCAGTGATATGGTCACCACATTTGAAAAAACATATAAACAAATTAGAGAAAGTCCAAAGGATAGCAACGAAGATGATCCCAAGATTGAAGGAGTTGACATATGAGGAAAGACTTAAGACACTACAACTGCCTACCTTGAAAGAGAGAAGGGAACGAGGCGACTTAATAACGATGTTCAAGGGAGTAAAAAGCTTGGAACGAGTAGATAGGGAAGATCTATTCGTGAGGGATAATGGAAGGACAAGAGGGCACGAGTTTAAGCTGAGGAAGGGCAGATGTCGTAAGGACACAAAGAAATTCAGCTTCCCATATAGGAGTATAGAGACTTGGAACAACTTGGAGGAGGAGGTGGTGAGAGCGAGGAACATTAACATGTTCAAATCTAGGTTGGATAAAAGTAAATATGGAAATAGGGCAACATAAGTTATGATATGTTAGTCCAAAATACTGGGAACTGGGAATATCCATTACGATACTTGTCTAAGTAAAATGGATTGATTATAAAGTAACTAAGACAGGACAACACGAGCGCTGCTCAATTCCTGTAAACTACAAATAGGTAAATACAAATAGGTAAATACACATTCACACACACCTGCCATATTAGGAGAGATTGGAGAGGCTAAAGCTGCCAACGCTGAGGGAGAGGAGAGAGAGAGGTGACATGATCATGATGTTTAAGTGTGTGAAGGGTTTTGAGAAGATCGACAAGGGAGATTTTGTGGTGAGGGACGAGGGAAGAACCAGGGGTCATGAATGTAAGTTGAGGAAAGTTGTATGTAAGTCTGATGTAAGAAAGTTCAGCTTCCCGTATAGAAGCATTGATTGTTGGAATAAGTTGGATGGGGAGGTGGTGGGAGCAAGAAATATCCAAACTTTTAAAGCAAAATTGGATAAATGTAGAGAGACAGGACAACACGAGCTTAGGCTCAAATCCTGTATACTACAATTAGGTGAGTACACACACACACACACACACACACACAAGTGAGAGAAACAGGGCAGGTGGAGAGCACGGGGGAGCAAGGGAGAGAAGGTGGAGTGGAAGCGGGGGGGGGGGGGGAGTAGAGTCTGGGAATATTAGGGAAAGATAAAAAAAGAAAGGTGTAAGAAGGGGGGAGATGAAGCTGATGTATAGTAATGTGGATGGCTTGCTGTCTAAGAAATTAGAATTGAATGACTATATTGAGAAATATAAACCACATATTATGTGCTTAGCAGAAACAAAGTTGAGAGGTGGTATTGAATTGGGAGTGTTGGGATGGGAAGGGTACAATGTGTGGAGAAAAGATAGAGTAGGAAAAGTGGGCGGTGGAGTGTTAATAATGACTGACAAAAATATAGAAGCAAGTGAGATTAACCTAGGCAATAATAGATCAGAAATTATAGCAGTGACAATAAAAGACAAGGACAACAAAGCAACTGATATAGCAGTGGCTTATATACACCACAAACTAGAGCATGGAAGCGGGAAGAATATGATCAACTAATCACGGAATCTCTAGATGCTCTAAAAATACTTTTTAATAGGAGAAATAAATTATTATTAACAGGTGATTTCAATTGTAAGGAAGTCAATTGGGAAGGGTTAGATGCGGGAAATAATAATGAATCTTGGGGCAGTAAATTACTGAATCTAGTAACAGAAAACATGTTAACACAACATGTTAGAGAAAACACACGAATCAGAGGGATGAATGAACCATCCAGGCTAGACCTAGTCTTCACCAGTGATCCGCACGATGTTAGAAAGATAAATTATCGTTGTCCCTTGGGAGAAAGTGATCACAAGATTTTAGAAATGGAGATGGATTTGGGAAAAAATAAGGAGAGAAATGAAGGACATAAAATAAATAGATACAACTATGCTAAAACTGATTTTAAATCATTGAAACATTATTTCCAAAGTATAAATTGGAAGGAACTAGAAAGCCTGGAAATGGTTCAAGACAAATATAGACTTTTCTTGAAAGTACAGTAGGGTCCCGCATAAAACGTGTTCGCATAAAACGAGTCTCGATTAAAACGACCGACCTAAAATATTAATATTTAATTTTCGATCAGAACGAATGTGATCACATAAAACGATCCGGCCAAAGTGGGGCAAATCCGAGGAGTTTTCATATAGAGCGCCGAAATATCGTACAAAACGTACAAAATATCGTACGCTTTCATATAAAACGCCGAAATATCGTACAAAACGTACGAAATATCGTTCGCTTTGTACGAAAATTTTCGCTTACAGTGAACATTGACGATATTGCGCCACCAAAATGCTGTGTTCACATAAAACGAAATCGCATAAAACGCCCTCGTTTATCGACCATAAACTCGTTTTATGTGAGACCCTACTGTATATGAGAAGGGATACATAAATATGTCCCAAGGTTCCAATCAGGGGTAAAGAAGGAAAAAGAATGGTTCAATATAAGATGTAGTAAGGCACAGGATAGAAGAAACCGAGCCTGGAATATAGCACGGAAGAGACATAGTGAAAATAACTGGAATAAGTACAAGGAGAAAAGAAATGAACACGTAAAGATACGACGCGAGGAACAATATAAATATGAAAGGAATATTGTAGAGAAGTGCAAAAACGAGCCAAAACTATTTTATAGATTTGTAAATGGAAAAATAAAAACAAAAGAAGGTATTGTCAGACTAAGAGTTGGAACAAACAGCTATGAGAAAGATAAAGAATTGTGTGAAGTTATGAATGAAAAGCTTCAGTCAGTGTTTGTAAAAGAGGAGGAGTTTATAGAACCTGATAGAGAAAGGAGAACACCACAGATGCCTGAAATGAAAGTGACAAAAAGTGAAGTGCTGAAATTGATGCAGGATTTGGACGTGAGGAAATCAATGGGACCAGATGGAGTGGCTGGATGGATCCTCAAAGAATGTGCGGAAGAGTTAGTGGAACCAATCTATGAAATCATCAAATCTTCACTGAATGAGGGAGACCTGCCAGTGGAATGGAAGAGAGCTAACATAGTACCAATTTACAAAGGAGGAGACAGAGAAAATCCGCTTAACTACAGACCGGTGTCCCTCACCAGCATTGTTTGCAAAATTTGTGAGAAAATTATAAGAAAAAAGTGGACACACTTCATTGAGGGACAGGGGGTGCTTAGCGAGAAAGTTTGGATTCAGGGAAGGGAGATCTTGTGTATCTAATTTATTAAGCTTTTATAGCAGAGTTGTAGATGTTACACAGGAGAGAGAGGGATGGGTTGACTGTGTTTACCTGGACCTGAAAAAGGCCTTTGACAGGGTGCCTCACAAAAGGTTATTGTGGAAATTGCAGATTGTTGGAGGTGTACATGGTAGGATGTTAAAATGGATGGAAAACTTTTTAATAGGAAGAGAAATGAGGACCACGATACGAGACGAATATTCACAGTGGAGGAGTGTGACGAGCGGAGTACCACAGGGATCAGTGTTGGGTCCGATAATGTTCCTACTTTATGTAAATGACATGCCAGAAAACTTGAATAGTCATATGAATATGTTTGCGGATGACGCTAAGATCATGAAGAAGGTCACCTGTATAGAAAGTTGTCAGGATCTTCAAAAGGACCTAGATGAGTTGCACAGATGGAGCCAAACCTGGAAAATGAGTTTCAATTCAGAAAAGTGTCATGTTTTGGAAGTGGGAATAAGTGAGATAAGGCCAAGCTGGGAGTACAAATTAGGAATTGAAATAATCGGCAAAACACGGCATGAGAAGGACCTTGGAGTGATAATACAAGATGATCTATCCCCGGAGAAGCATATTAACATGATCATTGGAGGAGCATATGGAATAATAACCAATATGAGAGTGGCATTTAACTATTTGGATGAAGAAATGTTAAGAAAACTGATAATGACTATGATAAGACCACGATTAGAATATGCAGCAGTGCTATGGTCACCACATTTGAAAAAAACATATAAACAAATTAGAGAAAGTCCAAAGGATAGCAACGAAGATGATCCCAAGATTGAAGGAGTTGACATATGAGGAAAGACTTAAGACACTACAACTGCCTACCTTGAAAGAGAGAAGGGAACGAGGCGACTTAATAACGATGTTCAAGGGAGTAAAAAGTTTGGAACGAGTAGATAGGGAAGATCTATTCGTGAGGGATAATGGAAGGACAAGAGGGCACGAGTTTAAGCTGAGGAAGGGCAGATGTCGTAAGGACACAAAGAAATCCAGCTTCCCATATAGGAGTATAGAGACTTGGAACAACTTGGAGGAGGAGGTGGTGAGAGCGAGGAACATTAACATGTTCAAATCTAGGTTGGATAAAAGTAAATATGGAAATAGGGCAACATAAGTTATGATATGTTAGTCCAAAATACTGGGAACTGGGAATATCCATTACGATACTTGTCTAAGTAAAATGGATTGATTATAAAGTAACTAAGACAGGACAACACGAGCGCTGCTCAATTCCTGTAAACTACAAATAGGTAAATACAAATAGGTAAATACACACATACACACACACACACACACACACAGAGAGAGAGAGAGAGTACAATTTTATTTCCATTTATCGAATACTGAATATCAATCTAATCATGTACTCAGACCCAACTGCACACTGAATAGCCTAATGTTTACGTTTTTCTATGAGTATGAAGGAGACAAAAGGCAGGCTGCCTGTGACGAGTATCTACCCCAAAGCCAAAAGAGTGACAGAGCCAAATTCAAGGGACATTTAAAACAGGTTAAGTCATAGGATGAAGGAAAGATTGATTGATTCAGAGAGTTCCAGATTTCAATTGTTGAGTAGAAGAAAGACTGAGAAAATTTGCCAATCTGTCTCTACGATTCACTTCACACATACTCCAGCTTTCTTCTCTCCTTTGCCTTCAGAGCCCAAGTCTCAGCCCCATACATCACTGTTGGTACAACTATCCCTCAAATACTGGTTATTATTCTAAGCATGTACATATACCCAACTGCACCATGATAGCCTAATGATTACAGGAATGGAATGGGTAATCTCAAGGGAAGGCCTCGCTAGGAATTACTCCTGAACCTGAATAAATTCATATTGTCACCAACCATATAGTGATGTCTATCTATCTATCTATTGCCGGACGCCTTACTCCACTTACGAGGGTGGCCATACACAGAATGCCCCGAAGCGGACCTATTCCCTGTGAGAGGGAAAACCCGAGCCAGTTTAGTGAAGGACTTACAGGATTGACCACTCAATTTAGTATCCGTCCGATTCCGAGGCCCTCTGTGTATCTTGTTAGCACTATTTTTCTACAGTGGTGTTTGGCTAATCCATCCATTAACCTGCCTTACCCTTAGGTAAGCAGTACGGATTTGAATCAGGTTTACTCCCCTAGACAGGTTGCCAACCAAGGCTGATGAGTCCCATCCACCCGGATTTGTATAAGGTTGTCTCCCCTAGATGAGTTGCCGACCAAGGCTAACGAGTCCCATCCACCCATAAGTGATGTACACTCGGTCAAAAAAGTTTTTGCACCCCTACGCTGATCATGTGGTGTGTACAGCTCGATAGGGTTGGCATCTCTGCCGACAACTATATCTATGTTTCAGAGAGGATCCTCTCTGATACATGGATATAGTTGCAGGCAGAGATGTCTTGTTATGGTGTTGTCTTTTTGTAACACTGTTAGGGTGGTGTGGTTACAGATACTGCAGGTGCAAGTGCTGCAGGGGGACTCTGTTGAGTCTTGCTGAGGCACGGTTAGCACTATACCAACATCAGCCACAGTGATGACTTGGTGGGGCAGTGCTGTGGCGGGACTTTATTGTACTACAGTACACTCCAACTACTGAAAGGTAACCCCGTCTGAGCCGTTACAATGCATGTAATGGAAAAATGACGCTAAGCCATTGTATTGATCGAACTGCTGTTCGTTATATTTATCAACGACTTGCCTGAAGTTATAACTAATGGAAGTGAGGTATACCTGTATGCGGATGACACTAAACTGTATAGAAGAGTGAGGAGTAAGGAAGATATGGGTTTGCTTCAAGGAGATGTGGAGGGCATGAAGGGATGGTCTGAGCATTGGTTAATGCCTTTTCATCCAAAAAAATGCAAGTACATGCGGATTGGGACCAGCAAGATAGACAAGGTAGGATACAGTATGTATGAAGCGATGGAGGAAGTGAGTGCAGAAAAGGATATAGGAGTAGTGATAGATAATAAGTTAAATTTCTCAGAACATTTAGCGGAAAAGATAAACAAAGCCAATAGAATTGTAGGGCTGATAAGGAGGACATTTGTGTCACTTGACGAAGAAATCTTCAGGAATCTATATACAGCGCTGGTTAGGCCACACCTGGAATATGCAAACCAGGTGTGGGCTCCATATATGGTAAAGGATATAGAAGCAGTGGAGAAAGTGCAGAGAAGAGCTAGCAAGCTGGTACCAACGTTGAAGAACGCGGGCTATGAGCAGAGGTTGAGGACACTGGGACTTCCGACACTGGCATATAGGAGAAAGAGAGGGGATATGATAGAGACTTTTAAGATAGTGTCAGGAAAGTACGATGAGGATGTGTGTGAAGGTATCTTCTTGATGCGGGAGGGAACAAGAACGAGAGGACACTCTAAGAAAATTTACAAAGAAAGAAATAGGCTTGAGAAGGCGAAGAACTCATTTTGTGATAGAGTGGTAAATGAGTGGAACGCACTGCCCCAGTATGTAGTCGATTCCGAATCAATAAGGGAGTTTGAAAGTAATCTTGATAAAGCATGGGGAAGACAAGATTTGAAGTTTGATTATAAAACAAAAATACAGAATAGTAAAAATGTTGCGTCTGCTACCGCCGCCGCCAACACCGTGAACGACCGCAGCAGTGCAAGTACTGGTACTGAGCTGGATACACAGGCATAGTTTGCCTTTTTCCAGAGGATCTACTGTAAGAAACTGTAAGAAACTGTAAGAATGTATAGTTGTGTCGTCCCTGTTTTGGTTTGTATATTTTGCAAGTTTTACATTATAATAATCAAATTTATTAATTTCACTTCCAACACCGAACACCTCCCAATGAAATTAATGAAAGCATATGATCCTCACGGGATTCGAACCTGGGTTACCACATACAGATCTTAAACACTCAAACCATTACACCATCAAGACACTATTGAAGACAGTTAAAGGTTAAATACATGACTACGATTTTATATCCATTTATCAAATACTGGATATCAATCTAATCATGCAATCAAACCCAACTGCACACTGAATAGCCTAATGTTTTAAGTGAAAGGAAAGAACATTTTATGGGGCATATATTGTGTCGGCCCTGTTTTGGTTTGTTTATTTTGTAAGTTTTACCTTACAATTGTGTCGGCCCTATTTTGGTTTGTATTTTGCAAGTTTTACATTATTATTTCAGGGTGCAAGTCCATGTTTGGGTTTGTTTATTTTGCAAGTTTTACATTATATTTTTGCAAGTTTTACATTATTACATCCCTGGTTTGGTTGGATTATTTTGCTAGTTTAACATTATACCGTACTGTAATTTCTTGGTGCAAGTCCATGTTGTCTTGATATTGTGTGGTCCCTGTTTTGGTTTGTTTATTTAGCAAGTTTTACATTATACTTTCAGGTTGCAAGTCCGTGTTTACGGGTGTTTTGCGTTTGGTTGACCACACTCGCAGCCACACCCAAGAGAAGCTGGTGGGGTGCCCCAACTGTGGGGGAATATATGCCTCCAACACCAAGTTCATCGACCACTGTGTCAGACAGATTCCTCTTGATTGTAAGTTGGTTAGTTAGTGAGTTAGTTATTTAGTTAGTGAGTGAGTGAGTGAGTTAGTTAAAAAGTTAGTAAGTTTTTATTTTTATGTGTATCAAAGAGGCAACAAGTTTTTTTCTTCAGTTATTTTCTTTCAATGTGTATGAAGGAGACAAAAGGCATAGAGAAGCTGATGGGGTGCCCCAACTGTGGGGGAATATATGCCTCCAACACCAAGTTCATCGACCACTGTGTCCGTTTGTTTTTGTCTGTTTTTTTGGGGGTGGTGGTGGCCAACTCTAGACAGAGCCCGAAAAAAAACTCACACACACAAATTCATACACATTGTAAGTTACTGCCATTTTTTTTTTTTTTTTTTTCAATGTGAATGAAATGCATGTATTGTGCCATTGTTCAAGGGGAAGGAAAACCGGCAGTGTAAAGTCAGTAAAAATAGGTTATCCTAAACTGAACAAGATACGGAAATATACTTGAGCCGACCAGGCCAAGTGAGATATCTCTATTGGTCTAACTGTTAGAGTGACTGCCTCGTAGCCCAAGAGTCCCGGGTTCAACTCCCGACCAGGGCATATTTTCGGGAGGCTGTTTTCGCATCAAACAAAGTTTAGGTGTGTTGGTAAAATTGTTAAGATGGTTGAAAGTAAGATCGGAGCTCCATAACTCCTCTTTCGGGTGTGGTGTAAAAACCTATTCCTATAGGGCAAGGAAGGGGATAGGAGAGAACAAGAAGTGTTGTGAGACTCGCAAACAAGGCTGTGATTGTTGTGGAATGGAGTTGCCAGGCTCTCCCGCGAGTTGCTAGCTGGGCCGTTAATGTGTGTGTGTCGTACCGCTCAGTGGGCTGACTCACCTCTCCCGACCAGTCTCTCTGACGCCCCAGCAAGCAATCCCTCAAAAGCAAACTTAATAAAGCCATACAACACTTATCTTCTGATCTAACCTCCATTTCCAATTGGGGCAGAGAAAACCTTGTTACCTTTGGTGCTTCCAAAACCCAATTTCTCCATCTATCTACCCGCCGTGAACTCCCAGAGGACTATCCCTTATTCTTCAACAATACAAAAATCAACGCTTCATCTTCTCTCAGTATTCTTGGTGTCTCTTTTTCTTCTGCTCTCTCTTGGAAGGACCATATTACCAGTCTTGCTAAGGCGGCCTCCCAGAAACTGGGTGTGCTCAACCTCCTCAAGGGGTTCTTTATTTATTAGTGGCCCCTCCATCATTGACGACATGCCTTATACAGTAATGGCACTCTTTGAACTCCAAAGTCGGCTGTTCAAAACATCCGCCCCGGAGCGTAGAGACCAATCATCGTAAGCGTACGCTCATAATAACTTACGGACTTGTCCTTATGATGCGGATGCCACTACGAAAAAACGAATTAAAAACTAATGAAAGAACAAAGTTTAGAACTCTTATCTGGGTGGATGGGACTCGTTAGCCTTGGTTGGCAACCCATCTAGGGGAGACAACCTTATAAAAATCCGGGTGGATGAGACTCATCAGCCTTGGTTGGCAACCTGTCTAGGGGAGTAAACCTGATTCAAATCCATACTGCTTACCTAAGGCAGGTTAGTGGATGGACTAGCCAAACACCACTGTAGAAAAATAGTGCAAATAAGATACACAGATGGCCTCGGAGTCGGACGGATCCTAAATTGAGTGGTCAATCCTGTAAGTCCTTCAGTAAACTGGCTCGGGTTGTCCCTCTTACAGGGAATAGGTCCACTTGGGGGCATTATGTGTATGGCCACCCTCATTAAGGGGAGTAAGGCATCCGGCAATAGATAGATAGATAGATCTGTTCTACGCTTCCCGTAGTTCAGATGTTTTTCCAGCGTGGGTTTCATAGAGACGCTGCGTATATTCGCTCTTCTGCTCCGGGGCGTCACACCGAGCAGACGTGTGGTTCCCGACCTCTCTTCATTCGTCACTCTTCCGTCCGGATAGTGAGTCTTTTGCTCATTTGTACTAATCTGAGATGTGCTAGAGAAGGGTTAGATTAGTTAGGTCGGGCATGCTGATTAGTGTGACCCCCAGGAGCTGTGTTTTATAGGGTGCTTTGTGTGGTGGCGTCCCATGGTCGTGATAAGGCGGGGACGCCATTTTGGTGTGTTATATTTCCCTCTAATTTTATTAGCCTTAACTAGCATAGGTTAGAGGCTTTTATATATTAACCCTCCAGCCCCGGGGGCTATAGCTTACGACTGTGCTCCGGTACCGGGTGTTTTGACGATCTTTGGCCTATGTTAACTACTCTGTAAGTCAATGAATATGTCATGTAATGTTGTGAATAAAAAAGAATAATGTTCCACAAACCTTCCTCTGTCGAATGGCGTTGAGTAGAGGTCTCTAGCCCCTCTGGTTGCATAATGGTGAGCGCGGGAAGACGAGTGCTTTTCGGCGGCAAATTCTTCCCGCGTTCGGACGCGTCGCCCCGGCCATGGCTACGACGCACCTAGCCGCTCGTCGCGCCAAAGTATTTATCTCCCTTAGACGATTTTAGTGTTTGATATTGAGAATGTGATGTTTATTTGATATTTTCTAGTTATTTTGAGGCCAATTATATAAAATATGTTTATTAGGGTATCACTGTCACTGATATTGCTAATTTTCACTCGATACCGTACATTTTATTAGTAATTGAGGTAGCTTATTGTTGTATTAGGCACTGATTATTCGTTATCACAGGTGTTTATTATACTTTGGCCATCATATATTAGGTCTTGTGTCACTTTCACTTTGACAAATATGCTTTAGAGAGTGTCACTGTCACTGATAATGCTCATTTTCACTCTATACCGTACATTTTATTAGTAATTGAGGTAGGTTATTGTTGTATTAGGCACTGATTATTCGTTATCACAGGTGTTTATTATACTTTGGCCATCAAATATTAGGTCTTGTGTGACTTTCACTTTGACAAATATGCTTTAGAGAGTGTCACTGTCACTGATAATGCTCATTTTCACTCGATACCGTACATTTTATTAGTAATTGAGGTAGGTTATTGTTGTATTAGGCACTGATTATTCGTTATCACAGGTGTTTATTATACTTTGGCCATCAAATATTAGGTCTTGTGTCACTTTCACTTTGACAAATATGCTTTAGAGAGTGTCACTGTCACTGATAATGCTCATTTTCACTCGATACCGTACATTTTATTAGTAATTGAGGTAGGTTATTGTTGTATTAGGCACTGATTATTCGTTATCACAGGTATTTATTATACTTTGGCCATCAAATATTAGGTCTTGTGTCACTTTCACTTAGTTATATGATTTGTAAACGTTTTATATACAATTTATTGTGTCTTTTTTCACTGATTTATATATTTCTATAGGTTCTAATCATATGAATGTCACTTGGTATATACATATGTGTCACTTTCACATATTATTATGGTGTAATTGTATTTGTATCAATGTTCTCATAATACATGACTTTTGTATTACAATACATTGGTTTTCTTCCACTTTTTGCCTATATATAATTATAGTGTACATATTGTCATTTTATTTGGCAATTTCAGTATGATTATTAGAACTCCAGCTTGGAGTGGTAATCAAAGAAGCACTCTAAAGCACAGAGTGCCACCTTGCACTCCACACACTCCATGGTTGACTTTTTACCTGACCTCGGCTTCACCCTGCTGTTGTAGCAGACATGGCACCGCTTCTGCTGTGTTCTTCCTGATTCATTCTGAGGCAGGGAACCAAGCCTGTGCCTAATCAAGTATTGAGCACACTGCAAGCGGTCAATAACGGCGGGCCCAGGATGTGCCACTGCCCTCTGTGGCATAGCATACTTCTCCAGGAGCTCCGTCAACACCTGCTTTTGGAACCTCCGCAGGCTATTGAACTTCATGGGTGTGTTCACATTCCGAAGCTTGTATATGTTGTAGGCATTCAGAACTGACATGTCCACCATATGCAGAAAGAACTTTTTGTACCATCTGCACGAGGTACGCAGGCAGTCAATGAAGCCTATCTGCATGTCGGACTTGTCCACCAGCCTCATGTTGATGTTGTAGTCCAGGACAGCATCGGGCTTGGTCACCCTGGCCTGGGTGCGGCGATCCACCTTGCCAGTCTCCACCATTTCCCCCTTGTGGATGGTGGTCAGGAGGTTGACCTTCCGCTGGTCGTGCCAGTGGATAGCCAGAATGGGCCCCGACTTCTTCTTGAACACATCACCTTTTTTGGTCTTTGGAGGGAAAGGTGGCATGCCCTTCCTTTTCCCTCGTACTGTGCCTACAGTCCCCGTCTTGCGCTCATGCAGGTACTGTGAGAGAGTGGGGGACGTGTAATAATTGTCCGTGTAGAGGACGTGATTCTTGTGAAAGTAGCGGTCCATCATGGCTTGCACCACTGCTCCGCCAAAGCCAATGAGGGGGTCCACAAGCAAGTCCCCTTCCTTCCCGCTGTAGACCAGGAAGTCCAGGACATAGCCAGTTTGGCAGTCGCACAGCACAAAGAATTTTATGCCAAAGCGATGTCTTTTTGAGGGGATGTACTGCCGGAAGCTGAGTTTTCTCCGGAACAGCACAAGAGACTCGTCAATGACGACCTTGCGGAAGGGCTTGAAGTAGGAGGTGAAGCGTTCTCGCATCATCTCGTACAACGTCCTAATCTTCCACAGCTTGTCTGGGAGGTGGACGTCAAGGTTGGTGACAAGATGGAGCGCTGCGAGGATATCAAGGTACCGGTCGCGAGACATATATTTCCCGAAGGCAGGGGTGGATATCAGATCATTGGTGATCCAATAGTCAGGCAACCTATGCTTCTTGACATGAGGCATTAGCATGGTGAGTGCCAGGAACACCATGAACTCTTTATGAGTCACTGGGGTCCACTGCCTCATGTGGCCCTTGGTCACCTTTCCCAAAAAGTGGACCTGGAATTGGTGCTGCTTATTTGTCTCTTTGACAACATAGCCTACCACCTCCTCATCAAAGAAGGCCTCAAATAGTTCGTGTGGTGGAGCATTGGGGCCTGCAGGAAAATTGGGGGTAACGCCTGAACCCTCCAGTACCTCATCAAAAGCTGGCACATCAGGGTTGTATCCATCCTCATCAACTACGTCTTGCCACTGAAAAACGTAGAATGGGTCTTGTCTACGCTGACGAGGAGCTCCAGCTGGTGGCCCAGCACGCCCACGGCCAACTCGGGAGGCGCGCGCCCTAGGGCGGCGAGGGCGGCGGCCAGGGCGGTGGGCAGCACGACGGGCAGCACGACGCCGGGCCAAGCGGATGGGTCGAGGGTCGTCGATGTCCATATAGTCATCGTCAGAGTGGTCATCTTGCCCTGACGGTGGACCTATGTAATCATGGCCAGAGTCTTCAGAGAGGTGCCCTTCATCATCAGTGGCCCCCACATAATCTGGCGGGGAACCAGTGATGCGTGGGCGGCGTGCGGGTGGGCGAGGTGGGGAAGGAGTGGCAGGTGAGGCTGTGTCCCCCCGAGGTCCCGGGCTCCTTGGCCTGCGACGAGTGACAGAAAGCAATGTTTCACTGTCACTAGGCCCAGGTATTGGTGATGCGAGCTCAAAGACTTCTTCAGGAAGACATGTTGAAGGCGGGAGAGGTGGGGAGGACCGTGGGGAAAGTTGCGGGGACGTATGGCTGGGGCCGGCCGGGGTGGACGCCGCGGGAGCCTCGAACAAAACTCTCTTACTTTTCTTAATTTTCTTGGTATATTTCCTACCTTTCCCCTTTTCGGCAGCAGTATGTCTCCTGTCGGGGGACCTAGGAGGCAAATAGGCCGAAAGTGTGGGGTCCTCAAACCTTGGCAATGGTGGGGGTGGTGGGGAAGAATGCGGGGCATCCGGGTCATCTTGGGTGGCGTGGGTAGATAAGGGAGACAATGGCGGACGAGAAGGGTCACCACGCTGACCCTCACTCACAGCCTCATCCTCACCAAGTAGTTTTGCTTGTTCCCTAGCTGCCGCGGCCGCCTTCTC
The DNA here is from genome assembly GCA_032716605.1 of Paralithodes platypus. Classification (NCBI taxonomy): domain Eukaryota; kingdom Metazoa; phylum Arthropoda; class Malacostraca; order Decapoda; family Lithodidae; genus Paralithodes; species Paralithodes platypus. The sequence continues at coordinate 5,772,623 of CM064490.1, read as the reverse complement.
AAGTATTTTCTGCTTATACAAATGTAGCTTGAAAGGCGATTTACCTGGGGAAGGGCTTGGCGTCGTGTCACTTATGCGAAATTTGGTGAGTGACCTTGAACTCTCCCACTCACTCACTCTCTCAAGTTCACTGTCTTTAGGTAAACCAGCTTCCTCAACAACTGGTACATCACCTTCATCACTCTCATCACTCGCAAATCCCAGGAATTGCTCTTCTTTGTCACTCTCATGGCCATAATCACTCGACTTATAATTACTGGAGTCGTCACTGACTTCATCATCAGCATTATGCTTGGCATCAGCTCGCTCATAAAGTCTCAATGTCGTCTCAATACCTCCGGGAGATAACACATTTAGGCGATGGCGTCGGGGTAAGGCGCGACGAACAAGCAAGGGCGTCGTAGGAAGCACGGTATCGGACACAGCGGAATCACTATTTGGCGTACTGTCCATGATGGCGTCGGGGTAGATACTGTTGCTGTGGCGTAGTTTACGCCTGGTGGCGCCACCTACCGTCCCACGATACCGAAAATGTACGCGCGGCATTCGAAAGCACGCACGCAAGCAATGGGCGTTCAAGAGCCCTTCCGGGTTGCGCGGGCCGAGGTTGTTATGGGCGTTCAAGAGCCCTTCCGGGTTGGAGGGGTTAAAGGGCAGCGCTTTTCGTCCACCTTTTTGGTGGGTTAAGCCTTTTTTTTTTTTTTTCGGCAGGACCTTTAGTATAGAACTGCTTTACTTAGTAAAGAGTTTTTGCTTTTGGTTACTACGTCGTCCCTACGTTCCTTGTCTTTGAGTTAGTTGGAGTGCGCTGGATCTTCGTAGAGGTAAGAGTAACTCGTCGGATTCGTCGTTCTACTGCTTGCCTTAGGCCACGTGGCCAGCCTCTCAGTAGAGTCTGTTTTATGGCTATGCTCTGTAATTTTAAGATTTATTATTACATATGTATACCCTGGGGGTAAGGGATTAGAATGTGCCCCGCGTGCCTTCTGCGTGTCGTAAGAGGCGACTAAAGAGGTTAGGTCGGTGGGCTTGCGACCCCCAACCTTGAAAAATAATGAAGTAACGAAAAACGAACGTTTAGCCTCAATCATGTCTTCAACCTTCTTTATATCCACAACTTTCCTGTCACTTCTGTCTGGTATATCCTCCTCAACATCACCAAACATAATCACACATCTCTTCTTGTCCATAATATCACATACCTGTCTTTCATTCTGTCTTATAGCCTTCACTACTTTCTTTCCCAGGTTTTCTTCTTGCCATTCTTTTTGTTCTTCTATTATTGCTTTCAAATTTACTTCTGCTTCCTCCACCTTACTACCCCAAACATTCTTCATTTCTGACATCTCTACTTTAATTTTTTCTGTTTTATCTTGATTTGTTACAAAACCTCTCCTCAACCTTTCATTTTCTTCCCTAAGTTCTCTTATTTCTTTCTCCGCCTTCTCCCTATATTCACTATCTATTTCATTAACCTTCTCATTCAGATGGTTCTCATATTCTTTCAGCTGTGCTTTTAGTGCCACATATTCCGAAACCAACTCATCTACCCTCCCCATTACAACCTCGTTACTCCCTTGCTTAACCATCTCGTCACTACTCTCACTCAATGCGTCCAACTTCACCCCAACCTCCCTTCTCCAATTCTCCACCACCCCTCTCCATCTAATTAGTCCCATCAGCTGTTTGTTAATAAAAGTCATCTGATCTTTCTCACTATGAGGAAAACCTCTTATTTGTTTTAAAATAACAGGAAAACTACCTGGGATAGACCCCAAGCAGCGCCGCCCCCATCAGTATCACCCAAAAAGAAAAGAAAAAAGAAAAAGTACTGTACTAGGTGTTTGCGAGGATACCGCGAGCAGGTGGGGCACGACTTGACTACCCTTTGAGGGGAGCCCAAACCGAGGTGCGCGGAGGTTGTGTGCTGATGTTGAAAGCTTCAGGCTTTAACCAATACCGCTGTTTTTATGTTTTGAGCTTTTTTTATAGCAGCAGCAATATCCACAACACTCTGTATATCACTCATTGGTTACGATACTGCCACTGCGCAAAGCTAACACCTTCTTCCGACACAGAATGATACACAGGTACACATGGAAAGTGGTGTGGACGATGAAGGATAAGACAGTGGTGGAACGAAAGTCACTGATTGATTATATGTGTGGATGAACGAATGAAGAAATCTGTGCTGGATGCTAGGGTGTATAGGGGTATTGGAGGGGGTCTGTCTGATCATTATGTAGTAGTAGCTAAAATTAGGATACAAAAGAAGTGGGTGAGGAGAGCTGTAGGGAGGTTAGAGGAAGGTGGAAGGGTGAGGAGGGTGAAGAGGCTACAGGAGGAGGAAATCAGGGAAGAGTACAGGAGAGCAGTAGAAAGACTACTAGGTGGGTTCGACCTGGAAGATATGGAGGAAGTGGAGGAGATCTGTGCAGCATGTGAGGAGGTGTGTGGAGTGAGGAGAAGAGGGAGGGGAGTGAAAGGTACAGCATGGTGGACAGAAGAGGTAAAAATAGCTGTGGAAGACAAGAAGAAAGCGTATAGAGAGTGGTTGGGTAGTAGAGGGAATGAAGATTTGGAGAGGCAGAAACGAGCGAGGTACGTGGAGAGCAAGAGAGTGGTGAAGAGGGTAGTGAAGGAAAGTACGAGAAGAGTAGATGAGGAATTTGGAAGGAATCTGAGTGTAAAATGGAGGGAGTGTAAGAAGCTGTTCTGGAAAGAAGTCAAGAAAGTTAGGGAGGGTAGCAAGGGAAACAGTAAGGGTGTGAAAGATAAGAATGGGATTTTGCTAGCCGAGAAGCAAGAGAGAGTCGAAAGATGGAGGGATTACTTCAACGAGTTGCTAAATGTAAGGAATGAAGAGCCAGCAAACATAGTTGGATATGGTATGGGAGGGAGAAGAGGAGAAGTAGTGGAGGAGGAGGTTAGAAGTGTGGGAAGCCATGAAAAGAGTGAAGTTGGGGAAAGCACCAGGAACAGATGGAGTGTGTGGGGAAATGTTGAGGTATGGTGGTGAGATAGTGATTGAATGGGTACGGAAAATGTGCAAACTAGCATGGGAGAAGGGGAGTGCACCCGATGACTGGAAGACTGGCATAATAGTCCCCCTATATAAGGGCAAAGGGGAAAGAGGAGTGTGTGGTAACCACCAAGGAATATGTCTTTTAAGCGTAGTAGGGAAGGTGTACAGTAGGGTAGTGATTGAGAGAGTGAGAGTGAGAACGGAGAAATGGATAGGCGACGAGCAGGGAGGTTTTAGGAAGGGAAGAGGATGTGTAGATCAGATTTTTACCCTGAATTGTGTTCTGGAGAAGAAACAAAAGGTGTATGTTGCCTTTATGGACTTGGAGAAGGCCTATGACAGAATGGATAGAGAAGGTATGTGGAAAGTAATTAGAATATATGGAGTAGATGGCAAGTTGCTGAAAGCAGTGAAGAGCATGTATGAGGGTGCAAAGGCGGCAGTACGTGTGGAGAATGAGTAGAGCGAGTTCTTTGACCTGAATGTTGGGTTGAAACAGGGGTGTGTGATGCCCCCATGGCTGTTTACTGTATATATGAATGGAGTCATGAAAGAAATACTAGGAAGAGCAGTGGATGTTGGTGTATCGCTGAAATGAGTGTAAGCTGCCTATACCTGTACTGCTGTTTGCGGATGATAGAGTTCTGATGAGCGATAATGAATGGGAGTTGCAGGGTCTGGTAAAGGAGTTTGGAACAGTGTGCGAGAAACGGAATTTGAAGGTAAATTCAGGGAAGAGCAAGGTTATGGTCTTCGAAAGGGGTGAAGTCACAGAGTGTGAGCTGAAGTGAACGGTCAGGCTATGGAGATCGTCAGCTCTTTCAAGTATCTGGGCAGTGTGTTGAGTAAAGATGGGACTATGGATGAAGAAGTACAGGAGAGGGTGCAACAGGGGAAGAGGGTTGTAGTAACATTGAAAGTAGTAACAAGAAATAGGGTGGTCAGTATGGAAGTGAAGAAGTCCTTGCATGACAGTGTGGTAATCCCGACACTAACTTACGGAAGCGAAGCATGGACGTTCGGGAAGAGACTCGGACCAAGAGTGAAAGCGGTGGAAATGAGTTACTTGAGAAGTGCGTGCGGAGTTACATTGAGGGATAGACAGTCGAATGAGGAAGTAAGAAGGAGGTGTGGTGTGGAGGTAGATGTGCTGGAAAGTGTGAAAAGGAACAACTTGAGATGGTTCGGCCATATGGAACGTATGGAATGCGAGAGAATGACTAAGAGGGTGTACGAGAGTGAGGTGGAAGGACAGAGAGGGAGAGGTGCACCAAAGGAGAGGTGGAATGATGGAGTGAGGAAGTATATGGATGAAGGCGGTGCTGGTTGGGAGGAGGGGCATCGACTGACTGGGGACAGAGGTGCATGGGGGCGGTTCGTTCATGGCCACCCCTTCGGCGATCACGGCGTTAGGCAATAGATAGATAGATAGAGATGTATGCCATGAACTCTATGTAGCCCTCTTTCTCTAGGCGATGGAATCGTACTAGTTTTTGAGGGAGTTTGGCGGGTTCAAACTAATGATTAAGTTTTCTTTTATCTCGGTCGAAGACCTGATTGCTAGAATCTGAGGTTTTGGATCAAGTCGCGGCGGGGAATTGTCTCGTAAATGCGTTTCTTCCTCGCCGAGGCGTATCGCTGGTGGCGTTCTGGTGTTGCGCCGGATCCAATAATCCCGTTCGTTGTCTTGAACTAGAACGAACTCCTGGCGGAAGAAGAAGGCTTCCAAGGGATGTTTTGGCACAGCCGGAATGACTCGCCTAACCTATTTTGTCTCCCATCACGGTGAGAAGACCACTTCACTCTTCCATTGCGGCGAGAAGGTCAATTACTAGAAAGCGCTATCTAGATTATTACTAAGGTTTAGGTCAATGATAGTCACTATCATGGGTAAGAAGTCAAAATACCTTCATGAGAAAACTGCATGCGGGAACATATAGCATTTTGTTCAACTGATTCTTGCACCAACCTTCCAGTGACAGGCCATAAATTATGTGTCAAATGCGTTCCATGTTTTGACAGATCACGGGGACAGTGAGTCACTATAAAGTGCTCTATGTGTATGCGCTTTTGTAATGGTTTCATTAACCATAAAGAAGACGGGTATTGTACTGTGTTAGCTGCTATCAAACTTTGTTTTACTGACTATTGAAAAGAAGTGGCACATAAAGCTTTACAATGTGATGATAAGCCACTTTGGGACTTGTTAGTTAGACCCACATTTGCTAGCCCAACTTCTAAGTCTTCTACATCTTCTCGTTCTTGTGTAACAGTTATTAAGAAGAAACAGTCTAATGTTGTTTCGAAACCATTGATTAGTTCCGATGACTCTACCGACGAAGCCACACAATCTAGCCCCCTCCGCCGCACGACGAAACGGTCTACTCCCGATTTGTCAATCCCATCTACGCAGTCACGTCGACGCTCACGCTCGAGGTCGCCGCTGCGTAAATCCCATTCTTCACCGCCAATCAAGCAAGCGGCGAAGAAGAAGAGGACAGGGGCGCCGGAGGATGCGACACGGTCCGACTCCAGTGCCTCACGTTCCCATTCCCGAAGGTCAGCTGCTGTGACGACTTCAAAGTCTAGCACGTCTCGTTTGCCGGCACCAGAACCTGCGAGGCCGTCCCTGGCTGGGCCGAAAGTCCAATCCGGCCAGTCGGGGCCGGTCCGCAGGGGTACGGTGACTCCGCTGAGGGAATTACCTAGTGGGATTATTAGCCATCCTGTAATAGGTCACGTCTGACCGTCGGTGCGGCCGCGGCCTTAAGTCATTCCCCGTCGCCACATGCCTAAGCAATGTGTGCCAGTTCAAGTGTTAGCTTCTGAATATAGGGGTACTCCTAGTGCACCTAGTGGAGTCCCTATTGAATCGTCCCCTATTCCGAACTTAATGTGGTCTCAGTTTGAACATAACGTTCTTGAACCAGCTGTCCTGTCTGAGGAGGTTCGATTCCCCTCAGCCCGGTCGCCGGAAGAAATGGATTTTCAGTACGAACGGGATGACGAGTCAGAAAATCTTGGATCGGGGCAACAGGTGGCTTCCACGGGGCATTCAGACGCAGAAACTTAGTCTATGTCTACCGACCAAAATAGGGATTTATGGATGTTGTATTGAGTAGATTGGGCGGGGACAAGTTTGTGCCAGTCTCCCCTGCACCACCGCCGGTCGTGAGGCCTTTGGGTTCACTTCATGTTACACCTAAGCCTGTCACTACTCCCTCCATTGTCACTACTAGTATTAGCAATATTACTCCGATGCTAGTTACGTCCAATGTCAGATTGCTGGTGGATATCATTCCTCCTCCACTTGATAGAACTTCCCTTAAGAAAAGTCCTATGCCCTTGCTTTATGGTCCAGATCGATCCTGGGCTCCTATTGCTCCCTTGAACCCACAGGTCGCGCAATTGACTGTGTCGGGTGAGACGCCTGTCCCTGAACACTGGTGTGTGGAACTAAGTGAATCTAAGAAATTGCGAGCTAAGAATGTGTCAGGTGAGGTGTTAGATGTAGGGGTAAAAGCTATTCTCAATCTCTGTACGCCGGACTATTTTGTGTATGCTCCGTCACCGGCTCTGCCGCCGGCCTCATCTGTTCGCCTGTATTCCGACTGGTCCAAACTTGACGGTTTTAATGACATGAAGTCTTTATTTAGCCTAACGCCGGAGTTGGATACTCAACCCATTCGGGACCAGTCAGGGAATCCGGTCTTACAGATTGGGACCGTTGGCTCAGGTCCGTGGCTCGCCTGGGAATTTGAGCGCCCAGAACTTTGCCAGCACCATTACTAGTAAGTCTACCCACCAAATCCCTCAGGAAAATCATTGTTGGTTCTCATTACCGGTGGCTCGGGCGGGGGGAGTATCCAAACCTGTGTTAAATTTTTTGTATGCACCCAAACTTTCTTTATGTCAGTTGGCAGACACTTTTTCTAGCCCTACACCTACTCAGATAGATAAGGACTTTAAGCTTTCGCAAAAATCCTGGCGCCTGTTGTCTCAGTTCCTCGTCAGCTTCAACTATATGAATCACTAGTACGCACGACTGAGGCGGTAACCGATCCCCAGGCGACCAAGGCCCTTTCTCTGACCCGGCGTCTTATGCTCCAAAACTCTGTGCAAACTCTGGGTGATATCCGGGTGGCTTTCTTGGAAGCCGTTCGGGGACGCCAAGATCTCAGGGTGTTCTTGGTGAAGAAGCTTCCGGAAGAGATTGGTCGTAGGCTCATTCTGTCCCCCGTAATGACCACTACCTTGGTTTCTCAGGAAGCGTGGCGGTCAGTATGTAGTTTGTTAGACTCTACCAGACTCTGCCTCCACGCCCAGGAAGGAGTCTACTCCCAAAGCTAAATATAGTCAGAGTCACCATAGTGGCCCCAAGTTTTTTCAGTCATTCAAGACTCCGTCCAAACCTGGCAGCAGTGGCTCGACACGAGGCAAAGGTCAGAGTAAGGGACAAGGGAAGTGGTATAAAGGTTATTCTAAGGGGAAGTCAGGTCAGGAAGCGCGGCCCCCTCCCTCTCTCCAGTCTTCAGAAACCACCACTCGCCAGTAAAAAAACTGAGGGATCACTCAGCTCTCTCACTCCCAGGGCACATGACGGGCGAGTTGGACTCGAGTGTTGCTCTGCCGGACATGTCCAGTTGTGTGATTGGGGAATTCCGGACGTGCTACTGGGAATGGCCTCGGCAAACTTGGGCCAGGACAGAGGTACGCAAGGGCATAACTTGGCAGTGGCTCCGGCGGCCTCGTTTACATCTACCCTCAGAGATAAACAATGTTTCATTTAAGGTGGAGTTACTAGTCAAGGAAATGATCGCCAAGCGTATCATTGTCCCGGTCAGTCCAACTCGCCCAGTTTACACGTCCAGATTATTCCTAGTTCCAAAAAGTGACATCATTCAAATGAGGCCGGTCGTAGACTTGTTCCAATTGAATCGCTACATTCACAACCCATCGTTCAGGATGCTGACTGTGAATCAGATCAGGTTAACACTTCCGCCGCAAGGTTGGATGTGTTCTTTAGACCTGACAGAAGCCTATTGGCATGTCCCAGTAAACAAACGGTTCCAAAGTTTCCTCGCTCTGAGGATCAGGTATAATACTTTTGTTTTTCAAAGAATGCCTTTCGGTCTGAACCTGGCACCTTGGGTCTTTACCAAATTAGTCCGGCAGGCCCTGTTGCCACTTCTACGGCATTGATCACGATCATGATCATGTGGTACTTAGACGACTGGCTAGTGGTAGCAGAGTCCGAGATATTATGCCTCCAACATGTCAACACAGTATTATGTCATGTGAAATCCCTCGGGTTCAAGGTCAACTTGGCAAAGTCGAATCTTGTCCCAACGAGGGTAATCCAGTGTGGGTGGGTCTGCTGTGGGACACAGCACACTTGACTATCAGTCAGAGCATGGACAATCGCAACAGGTTTCGCAGGAAGCTGTTCCGGTTTCTCCACAGTCTGACCACCACAAGGAAGGTGTGGGAGTCCCTGGTAGGCTCTCTCAACTGGATTCAACTAACGGTACCATTGGGCCGGTTGAAAGTAAAAAGGTTAATCTTGGAGGGAAACAGACATTTTCCGCTTTTGCCGGCGGACAAGTCATGGCATATCCCAAAATTAATCCACAACTTATTGGCGGTCTGGGCGAGGCCAGAAACATTACACTAAATTATGACATGGACATCTCCACCTACGGTATGGGTAGACACAGATGCTTCAGGTACTCTGGGATGGGGTTACCAGTCAAACCTCGGACACCAAGCCCAGGGTCTTTGGTCCCGGTTCAAGGAGTTTCACATCAATGCAAAAGAGTTGTTAGTCCCTTTATTAATCCTTCAGGCACATGGTTCGACTCTATCGGGAAAATCAGTGGCTTTCAGAATGGACAATCTGAACGCAGTCACGTGCATTCAGAAGCAAGGGTCAGCGAGGTCTCGAGTGTTACTAGAGTTGTCAGACACAAAGATATTTGTGTTGGCGGAAAAGCTAAACATTTATCTTCACGCATCATATCTGCCAGGCGTTGCCAACGTATGGACAGATGCTCTGTCACGGCGGTAGAGCACACAAGTAGAATAGGCTCTGAAGCAAACCGTCTCTGAACGGATGATTGCCGAGCCTTACCATCCACAGTGGATTTGTTTGCGTCCGAGGAGAACCACAGGCTTCCTCTCTTCCTAACTTACCAGACGCATTGCTGAAGGATTGGAACATATGGAACTCCATTTATCTGTTTCCACCACAAAACGCTAGAACCCGGTGTCACTCCCGATCTCGTATTTCCACTTAGAGACAATTGGAAACCTCAAGACCTCGCTAACTTTTGCCTTGTGGACATTCAGAAGGCCAACTAGTTAGTCCACTATGGGGAGAGTGTTACCAATAAATTGATTAATCAATATACTATCTCTACTAGACGCCAGTACCAATCTTACTGGAGAGCTTTTACTACTTGGATTGTTGAGACTGACCAGACCGTGGCCTCTGTGTCCTTAATTTTCAAATATTTAGATTACCTGTTTGAACATAAGGGTTTGTCAGTAGTCATGCTCAAACATCACATGACTGCAATTAGAATTCCCTTTTATGATTTAACAGGGCTTTCAGTACCGCAGGCGGAGGAGAAAGTATTCATGAGTGCATGTTTCAAGCTTCGCCCACCACCACGCCAGCTCATGCCTACCTGGTCACTCAACAAAGCTTTTTCTTTACTATATTCTCAGAAATTTAGTCACAATCCTACTTTTGATTCAATTTTAAAGAAGGCTAATGTTCCTGATGGGCCTTGGCTACAAGTAACCAGGTATCTGAGCTGGCGGCGATGAGCAACAAACCAAATAGTCTTAGGTTCGCACGGCGCAATGCTCATGTTCAGATTGCGCCGTCGCCCACATTCGTCGCAAAAAATTAACACCAGGATCATGTGTTCAGAGAGTTTGAGGTACTGGCGCTCAAACAGGGTGACACTCATCACAGATTATGTCCAGTGAAGTCGCTCTTAACCCAGCAGCTGCGGGAAGACTCTTAAGAGGTCCTACTGGGCGGCTGCGAGAAGATTCTTTGAGATCCTAGGCCTAAAAAAAAACTTTTAAAACACTCCAGTGGCACTCCAATTTTTTTGTTTTGTTTTTTTTTTTTAGGTGAGATGATTTCCCTCCATTATTTCTACCACTCCTACACATGTGTCTCAATCCCCCCTTTCCCCTCCTCCCCCCTTTTTTCCCCCCTCCTCAATTATCAAGTATTTTCTCTTATTATTCCCGATATTAATCAAGTATTTTCGTGGGAGAGAGGGAGGAGGGTGGAGGAGTGTAACTCCGACCCTCCAAGCCAGTCTGAAAGCTCCCCTGGGCTCTCAGTGCCATGCGAAACACGAGAGAGTGAGGGTGTTAGTCTCTCACTGCTCAAGGCCAGATTACAACCGCGGGGCTAAAATATACAATTTTCACCAGCCAATTGCTGTTACCACTTGTTTTATTGCTTTCCCATGTTCATATGTTCATATTAAAAGTAAAATAGGCGCATATGGATAAGTATTAATTATATATGTGGTAAATTAATGATTTTAGTGAGGAATGAATCAGAATACCTTCGCATGGGGGAATGGTGTATACTACAGGGTCTTAGCACTTTACGAGTTAACCTACTTTGGGGTGTCCCGGCCTAACCAGCCGGGAGCTCTATTGGTTTCGCAGACAGGGCAACATCTCACAAAGCGGCACTTGGCAGCTCTGTTGTTGTTGTTCCCTAAGCTGTCTGGCCGAACAGCCCCGAGTCCCTGAGGAAGGCCATGGCCACGATCGGGCTTTCCCACAGAGCTCTCATTGAGTGTAGATTGTGTTGTTGGTGTAAGTGGTTGTGTGAAATGCAGTCTTCTATAATGTGTTTAATGGTTTGGGGTGCTGTGTTACATCCCGGGCAGGTGTCGACGACGGAGTCATCCAGTCTCTTCTGATAGCTCAGGAGAGCTCTGTTGGTCGAGGTTATTAACCCTCCAGCCCCGGGCCCCTAAGCTTCGTCGTATACCTTGGTACCGGGTGTTTCGGCGATTATTGTGCTATATTAACTCAGCTGTAACTTAATAAAGACAGCATGGATTATTATGAATAAAAAAAACAAAATGTTCCTCTAACCTTCGTCTGTAGAATGGCGTTGAGTAGACGTCTCTAGCCCCAGTGGTTGCAGAATGGCAAGTGTGCGAACGAGTGTGTTTTTCCGCGGGAATTTCTTGCCGCGTTCGGATGCCTCGCCCCGGCCCCGGCTAGCGCTCACCTAGCCGCTCGTCGTACCAGAGTTTTTGCCTCCGATAAGTGATTTTAGTGATTGATGTTGAAAATTGGATGTTTATGGAGATTTTTAGAGTTATTTTGAGGACAATCATATAAAAGTATGTGTATTAGGGTGTCACTGTCACTAATATTGCTAATTTTCACTCTATACCGTACAGTACTTTTTATTGAAAATTGAGCTAAGTTATTCTAATATTAGGCACTGATTATTCGTTATCACAGGTGTTTATTATCAATTGCACATCAAATATTAGGATTTGTGTCACTTTCACTTAGTAATATGCTTTGTAAACGTTTTATATAAAATTTATTATGTCTTTTTCACTGATTTATATATTTCTTTAGGTTCTAATAATATGAATGGAACTTATTATATACAATTATGTGTCACTTTCACTTTGTAATATTTCATTAATCGATTTTAGGAGTAGAGTTGGTTGTTGGATAGAACATAATAATTATGATGGTCTTACTGTAATTGTATACATTTTCTGATATACAGTTGGTCCTCCGGTAACGCGAGTTTTAGAAACGCGGATTTGGTGGCACGCGGTACACCCCAAATATCCTAAATGTTACTAACGCGGTCAATACTTACAATGACGCGGGGTCCAGCTGGGCAGTTTTCTCTCTCCTGGGCCGGGCGAGGCTGTTCCGTCTCCCTCCCTGGTCCAGTGACGTCACTTGCGGCTCGTCCTGGTATGTTATTCCCTCCCCAGCGTCCTTCCCCAGTTCCACCATTGTTCGCCTCACGTACCGACCCCCCCCCCACCGCGTGTGTTGTAACAGGCCGTGGTTCTCAAAGTGCCTTTTTTTCTGTGACCTAACCTCGCCGCCATGCCGCCCAAGAAGCGCCGTATCTTTACGTACGCACAGAAATATGACATCGTGAAGGAGTTAGAAAAGGGGAAGAGACAAGCTGAGTTGGCAAGACGACATGAAGTTAACGAGAGTACAATTCGCACCATTTGGAAGGACAGGGAGAAGATTGCCAACATTATGAAGGGAAACCCTGCAGAAGGTACTCAGGCATCGATAAAAGTGGGAAATGTCATCCTAAAGAAGACAGAGAAGCTAATGGTGCGGTATTTGGCGAGGCAAAACAAGAATCATGTGCTGACAGATGGACGGATGATCAGAGAAAAGGCGAAGAAATATTATGCAGCAGTGGCTCGAATGAACAATGTACAGAACCCCAAACCCTTTAAGGCATCTGCTGGGTGGTTGATGTCCTTCAATAAACGAAACAAAATTAAAAGTGTTCGGATCACAGGACAGACAGCAAGCGCCGACAATGCTGCAGCCAACGAATACCCTGCTTTCTTACGTGAGGCTATTGTGGCCGATGGCTACAACTTGGATCAGATTTTTAACTGCGATGAGTCGGGAGTCAACTGGAAGAAAATGCCTAAAAGGTCTTACATTTCTCGCAAGGAGAAGGCAGCAAGGGGCTACAAAATGGCCAAAGAACGTGTAACCATCTTGTTGACTTGCAATGCTTCCGGCACCTGCAAGATGAAGCCTCTAATCATCCATAAGGCAAAGCGGCCAAGGCCTTATCGTAATATGGACATGGCCAAGTTGAATGTGCATTGGATGAGCAACAAGAAGGCTTGGATGTCATCAGCGTTGAGCCTCGAATGGTTCGATAATCATTTTGTGAAGGACTTGGAAACATTTTGTGCCCGCCAAAACATTGCTTTTAAAGCACTGTTATTGCTTGACAACGCACCCGGATATTCCCGATTGTTGGTTGATCGGCACCCTAACGTAAAAGTGATGTTCATGCCCCCGAATACTACGTCTCTCCTACAGCCCCTGGACCAGGAGGTGATAGCGTGCTTTAAGGGTGCGTATGCCACTAAGACTTTCCTGATGCTCGACACTGCCACTGACACCCAAGAAGAACTGCTACAGATGTCAGACGATGAATCAGTCCCTGACTCTCTCCCACCACTCGAAGAACTGTCTGCCCCAGGCTCTCCCCCACCACTGAATGAGCAGGCACCAAACGCGCCTCCACCACAACAACAACAACGACCACAACACCAACAGGAACCCGCCGACGGAGCAGCTATGACAGTGCATGCCTTTTGGAAAAGGTTTCATATTAAGAATGCAGTGGATACGATGGTGGAAGCGTGGGCTGATGTGACAAGAGCTACAATCCACCATGCCTGGAGGAATGTTCTAGAGGGGTTACCTGGACACAAGCTGGATTTACCTGATCAGCCAGTCAGGCTTGAGGCAGTGGTGGAGAGAGCAGTCGAGGTTTGATTCAGCCACCACAGGAGCCTGATGCCGAGGACCTAATGCAGGATTTGGAAGAGGAAGAGCAGGCAGAGGAAGAACATCGAGAAGAAGACGAACCCCAGGAAGAACCGAACACTCCTGGTCTACGGGAATTTGTAGAATTGTCACAACGCCTCAGTCATCACATGAACAACTTTGATCCCAAACATGATCGTTCAGCACAGATAATAGCAAGCTTCACTGCTTCCATCCAGCCGTACTTCGACATGTTTCACGACAGGATAAATGCACGCCAGCAGACACGAATAACAGATTTCTTTCGACAACGAGCACAGCAACAGGAACAAGTGGCGTCGAGTGACTCCGACTCCGACCCTCAGCCACCAGATGATTTACTGTCGGGTGTATCAGATGCCGACTACAGTGGCTTCGAGGACTCTGATGCTGAAGCTGGGGAGGGACCTCGCCTTATCAACGAATGGCTGGCGGCGAGAGCTACCAGACCATCAACTTCATCGCAGTGACGGCGATGGATCCGGGGGGGGAGGGGACGGGGGGGATGCAACACTTCATTTATTCAGAGGTAAGAGTTGCAATGGACAAATCAACCCAATGCACATGTAAAATAACCTTTATAATTGAATTTATTATTATAAAATAGGCTTCTATGGAGAAAAAGTGGACTTTGTGGAAATCCCCAGAACACCAAGGTACCTTTAACATGTAAACGTATGGGTTCGGTAACGCGGATTTGGCTAACACGGGCGGTAACTAGAACACATTGGCCGCGTTATTGGAGGACCAACTGTATTAAACTTTTGTATTACAATAAATTGTTTCACTTCCACTTTTTGGCTATATATATTACGGTTTTGACAACCCGTAGGGAAGGAAGGAAAAACTAATATTTATTGGTGGCTCCTGAAGTCTATGACGTAAGAGCCTATGATAATATGGCCTCGTTCCGGGCTCCTTAGAGCCCGGGTTAACCTCGATTACGGCGGTCGAGAACCAAGATCATCTTAGGGGCTACCCCTTAATCATTCCTAAGGTACGTCATTGAGACGGAGCCACTGACAAGTAGGAAATAAAGAAGAAAAGAATTAACACAGTTGAACACCGCGCCTCAGCGCATTCCGATCTTCCTCTGCTTCCCATGAGCCTGACTCATACCTCCTCCTGTCCAGGAGCGACCTCTAAAGTATATCAAGTTGGGCATGTGAATGGGAAGGGGATGGTGGGAGGGCAATTGTCGTCATTGACTTCAGGAGCCACCAATAAATATTAGTTTTTCCTTTCTTCCCTACGGGTTGTCAAAACCGTAATTTATTGGTGGCTCCTTACGTCAATGACGTAAGAGCCTAGAATATCACGACCGGTGGAGGGACCTTCATATGCTCATCAAGCTAAAAACAAGAATCTATTAGGAAGACCAAAAAACGAAAACTGTGACATGTGTTTAACCCTCTGGGCACGGGCTGTATCTCCAAAGGACAGTGTGGGCTACCTGGGCGATCTGGCCGAAAAACGTCTAGGCCTAGGCTACCGTATTTTTGTTTAGTTTAACTGCTAGAAATTTCCCACACATCTATAAACGTAGTGCGGTTTCCAATCTGTAGACTGGCATTGAGTAGAGCTCTCTAAGTCAACTGGTTCAGTTGTGATGACGATTTCCGTGGAGCGAATTTTGCCGTGATGTTGACAATATCAGAGCTTTTCAGACACTAATTTTGTCTGACGTCACAACAATAACATTGATCCGACGTCTCCTTATTGTTTTCGGAGGTGCGGTGATGCAACGATCGGCTTTGTTTACATGTGTCGGACGCACGGCGTTCAGACCAAGCTGAATAGGCTTGAAAGCTTACTGCCTAGTAACAGGACACCCGGGCACCTGCCCTTATTTCGTGGTGTCCTTCCACACTGACACCCGGGCAGGAAGGGTTAAATATAAGAGTATAGCAGTAAGAAAAAGATGTATAAGGCGGATACCATTAAAGAAGCCTTATCTCAGAAGAATAGAACTACTGAGGTGTGAATACTGGTAATCGTATATCACAAAAAAATAAAATTAACAATAAAGTTACACATTGCAATAATGTATAGGTATTGCTATGTAACAGATCTAGTGCAGTAATAGCACTCCTGCTATCCATTCGGATTGTGTGTCCTGCCAACTTGTCATGGAACTTAACACGCCCCCTCCTTTTTCCTTTAAGGTGGATGGTAGGACACAACTTCTATTACCTTCCAACACTGGTAATAAAAGCATTGAACAAAATATATCCATCTACTTATTGGCCTCAGTGGGCATGTTCCAGCCTTAACACTATGCTTGGTAGTTTGTGTTTTATCCAGATGTACCGATAAGCATATGGCTAGGGAACGCCGTGTTAGAGGACTAAAGACCCGTCTGAGTTATATCCTACACTGAAAAACCAATGGGAAAAACTCCTGGTGGTGGCCCATATGTGCATATCATGGTTTTGATGCAATCAACTGAGGCTCAGCTTCCTTAATTATATCTGCAATAAAGGTTGCTAACACTTTCTTTCCTGACCTTATTGAACCTTCTGGAGGAAACCACAATTGTGTCATATTCCTAGGAATAACAGACTTAGAGTGGGTATATAGTGCTTTACCCTCCAGACTCGGAAGGGCTCTTGAATGCCCATAAAAAACACACCCGAGCTACCCGGAAGGGCTCTTAAAGACCCATGAGCTCAAACCCTGTAAGCTTGGTGTGCGAGGCGTACGTCCGACGCATGTAAACAACAGCCGGCTGGACCGACGCCCCGCATCTCCGGCCACAAGAAGGAGTGCGTCGCTTGTTCGTGTGTGCCTGTATGTTATTGTTAAGTATCGAAAAGTAGTGGAAAGTGGCTGTTTTTGCCATAAAGTTATCTCCAATGAAATCATCATCACAACTGAACCAGTTGACTTAGAGAGCTCTACTTAACGCCATTCTACAGGTACGAAACACATCTATGCTTCGGGATGTGCGGGAATGTGGAAGCAAGCCAAATAACAAAGATGCGGTAGCCTAGGCGTAGACATTTTTCGGCCAAAACCCCCGGATTTCGGGGAATATATATATAATACATAGCTGGGGCTGGAGGGTTTTAACAGGGCATAGAGCATGGAGTATCTTTGCTCTTTTCAAGGTGGGAATAAAGAAAGGTGTAAGGATATGTTCCTGGTGCTCATTTTTGCGATTAATCTGGTGCAGTAACCATATGTACAGAATCATTATTAGGGGCAAAAAACATAGACAGTTAGTGGGCCTTGCCATGGTTGTCCATTCCGAGACCCTATGGACAGTAGCCAGGGTCATCAGAGACACACACTTTTTTAAGTTTCTTGTCTGTATTTGGTCTCACAGGATAAGACCTCGACTGTGACAAAGTTAGGACCCTCGTGATTGACCATTGAGGAAGCAAATGACGATTTGGGGCTCTGAGCTTAAAGCAAGCCTACATAAAACTATTTTCGTCTTTCTGGGGCAAAGATAAACCAGTAAGAGACAAGAAGGGTTGCTTTCTGCCGATACGTGGTTTATAAGTGTGTTAACTGTTAGTTTTTAAGAAAATGTTAAGTGATGATCCTGTGGCTGTGAATTTTGGAAATGAGTCTTTGGAGCTGGTGAACAAGTTTTGTTACCTAGGAGATACCATCTCTGCCGGTGGTGGGGCCGAGGCTGCCACTGTTGCTAGAATTAGGTGTGGCTGGGGGAAGTTCAGAGAATTGATGCCAATCCTGACCATGAAAAGAATGCCTCTCCCCCTGAAGGGAAAGGTGTATGCCTCATGTGTTAGAAGTGCAATGACGTATGCCTCAGAAACATGGGCCGTTAAAGTAGAGGATGTCAACAGAATGGAGCGTAATGAGATGAGAATGGTGAGATGGATGTGTGGGGCCAGGCTACAGGATAGAATAACAAATGTTGAGCTGAGGAGACGTTTAGGTATAAAGAGTATTAGCGAGGTGATGCGTACAAGTAGACTGGGATGGTATGGACATGTGGAGAGAATGGATGAACAAAATTGGGTGACAAAATGCAGGTCTGTGATTGTGGAGGGAGCTGCACCAAGGGGTGGACCGAGGAAGACCTGGGATCGGACTATACGCGCCGATCTCAAATCCAAGAACTTGACAAGTGAAGCAGCCCTTAACAGGGTTGCCTGGAACGCCGCCATTAGGACAAGAGACTGAAACTGCACTTATGTGTGGAACACTCAGTCTTAAAATGTTATGTATGTATGTATGTATGTAAAACCGATTAAGCAATTAAGGTGCTTCAGTAACAAAGCAACCGATGGAGACTGCTGGGATGACTCTACACTCCAAGTTGTAAATTGTTTACAGTGTGAACTATACTGTCTTAAGTTGATGCTGTGTATTGATTAGTGAGCGTATCTGTGATTTCCTTGTAGTAGGCCGGTAGCATTTGGGAGAATGTCCACATAGTAAAATTGAGCGAGGTCTGCAGGTTTCCAATTTCTTTCGAGTGGAAATAGGACAGGGGGGGGGGGGGAGGGGGGTTGCAGAGGTTCTTGTACCACTGAGTAAGTTTTGAGTGTGCAATACCTGAGTAGGCCACATAGGGGCAACCCGGCCCATTTGACCCTGGAAAAACCTGAGGTGATGAATGATTCTCACATCAAATTCTATGTCCACCTGTTCCAATTCACTGTGAGGGCATCTGGGCCCCTTTCTCGTGTTATGTCATTCCGAGATATGTACGACTGGAGCTTCATTGATTTTACGAGATGTAAACAGATCGGTTTGGTGTAAAAATTGGGAGAATTAAGTGGTTGGCTGCTTTTTGTTTGAAAGCCCATTCCGCTGAGGTAGTCTTTCCCTTGGACCGAGCATCCGTCCATAGGTTGGAGATCCCTGGTAGATATGTTGCATGGATTAATATGGAATGTTTTTGGGCTAGAGAGCATGTCTTTTCCGAGAGATCTTGGGGAAACCTGGCCCGGGTGGGGACCTGTTCCTCATGCAAATTACAGTGGTCATGTTGTCCATTCGGCATGCCCTTGACCTGGAGGTCAATGACATTGCATGAACTCTGGGAAACTTAGAGGAACTGTTAGCTCTTGGGTATTGATGTGACCCTGACTTAAAGTTGTCCCTTTCCCGTGATTCTGATGGCCTTCCGTTGACTGATAGTCCCATCCTATTGGACTCGAGGTGTCTGTGTCCATCCATAGAGTGGGAGGTGGATCTGACCAATGTGTCACTGATCCGTTTACCTGAGGTTTTACCACAAACGACAGAGGGTGTAGAATTCTCTTTGGGATGAAGAGAGGGGAATTATGAGGTATTAGAGGGAAGGCTTTGTTGCCTGGCCAGATTAGTTCCTTCAACCTGAGGAAGCCTAGGGGCCTTGTAATTTTGAGCCCAGTTTCGAGGGCCTATAGGGAATTCCCAAAGTTTCCTGGTTATAGTCTTGGTATGCAATACTTGAACAGTTTTATTTGAAGACGTTTGGCATTGGTTGGATTTTGTTTTATAGTCTGAAGTTGTGTATCCCATATTAATGCTAGTCATTCTGCTGATTGTGTAGGAGTGAGATTTTGATTTCTCTAATTTTATTCTGAAAACCAACTTTGTCCCATGTTGCATGACTATCAAGGTTTGTTCTTGGTAGTGGTGTGGGGAAGACCACAGCATCATCCAATCTTGAAGGTAAAGCAGTATTTATACACCATCTTTGAGTAGAGGGAGGAGAGATTGTTTCACTATCTTGGTGAACAATTCTGGGAGCTATGATCAAGCTGAAAGGAGTTCTGGTGAACATTGCCGCTTTGATTCTGAATGGGATAGCTAGGAACTTTTGGTACCTCTTGCTATTGTGATGTGCCAGTAGGAGTCTTCTATAGCTAGCGTAATTATTCAGACCTTGGTTGTAGAATTAGGTTTACTTGGGAAATAGTTAACATCCTGAACTTCATATTGTAAATTAATTTGTTGAGGATGAACCTGTCTATCGTAGGCTTTAGTTGTAGACTGTCCCTTTTGGGGAGAGGAATATGTGTGATAGAGAAGCTGGCATGCCTTCTGGCACCTAAGTCACAACATTGTCTGTCAACATTTGGTTCATCAATGTTTGTTTAACTCTTAGAGATAGTTGTCCATTGTTAGACTGAGCTCTGAGGGGGGGGGGGGGGGTTAGCTTGTTTGTTAGTAAACTGCCCAAACAAGTCCCTCTGAGGGCTTAGCAACAGAGCATGAACCTTATTCCAGGTCGTTTGGGGAAATAATCTGCAAGTGAACTATGTCATGGTGCCTGGTATCGTAATGTCTCTAATATGTTAAGACATCCTTATTATCATATGACCAAGCCTAGAGTACCCGGCAATAATCCTAAACAGAGCAAATAACAAGAGAAACCTTACATGACAAGGTCACTGTTGTTCCAGCTGATCTGTGTAAACATTCAAGGTTGAGTATGGAAACGCATACTAGTCAACGTATGAAACGCACTTAAACAGGTGTCGTTTCAAAGGCTTGATATTTGTTTTGGTAAAATGATACCATCCGGGGATATTGGTATTCGACTAACTAGATAGAAGTACAGTAAACCCTCGCTCTTTCGGAATTCCAAGGCTTTCGGACAAGCATTTCAATTCGAACTCATGGTTCAGCCTTTCGGATTTGTCCGAAAGGCTGAGAAAAATTATTTCGCATTCGGACCGAAGAGCCGACTTTCGGCCTTATATTTATTATATATTATATTTTTCAATTCCATTGCATTATAAATGATTCAAAGATTACAAAAAGTCCAAATAAGACATAGTTATGTTAATATATAAGGGAGTTACGTAGACGCATTAGAGAGATAGATAGATAGAAAGAGAGAGTTACAGAGGGGGAGTGAGCGATAAACACGAACTATTATGAGACAGACTTAATTGGTCCTGAAAGAGAGAGTTACAGAGGGGGAGTGAGCGATAAACACGAACTATTATGAGACAGACTTAATTGGTCCTGAAAAGACAAAGGAGACTTTTATATTGACTCTTTTCATGTTATTATTTGTGTGCTAGAAGGATAATATTGTTTTCAATTCCATTGCATTAGAAATGATTCAAAGATTACAAAAAGTCCAAATAAGACATAGTTATGTTAATGTATAAGGGAGGTAGGTAGATGCATTAGAGAGATAGATAGATAGAAAGAGAGAGTTACAGAGGGGAAGTGAGCGATAAACACTAAACTATTATGAGACGGACTTAATTGGTTTTGAAAAGACAAGATAGATAGAAAGAGAGTTGCAGAAGGGGAAGTGAGCGATAAACACGAACTATTATGAGACGGACTTAATTGGTTTTGAAAAGACAAGATAGATAGAAAGAGAGTTGCAGAAGGGGAAGTGAGCGATAAACACGAACTATTATGAGACGGACTTAATTGGTTCTGAAAAGACAAAGGAGACTTTTATATTGACTCTTTTTCATGTTATTATTTGTGTGCTAGAAGGATAATATTGATTTCAATTCCATCGCATTATAAATTATTTATAGATTACAAAAGTCCAAATAAGACATACAGTAGTTATGTTAATGTATAAGGGAGTTAGTTTGATGCATTAGAGATAAATAGATAGAGAGAGAGTGGCTAGGGGCGAGCGAGCGATAAAATACTAACATATACGAGACAGACTTATGTTTCTGAAAGACAAAGGAGACATTTTTATTTACTCTCTTTTTCATTTTATTATTTGTGTATTAGAAGGGTAATATTGTTTTCAATTCCATCGTATTAGAATTGATTCATAGATTTAAAAAGACCAAATAAGACAGTTATATATATGTGTAAGGGAGATAGATGCATTATTTCAGACATTCGGACAAGTCCGAATGGCTGAAGTGTGAGTTCGGACTCGGCCCTTTCGGACTTGGCCCTTTCGGACTTTTGACTCTTTCGGACAGGGGTCTCCCCCAATTAGTCCGAAAGAGCGAGGGTCTACTTTACTATTTAAGCTCTCGTATCTATCGTAAGTCTGATAGTGGTGTTACTTATTGGTAACCGGGAGTGTCTGTAATATGTTAAGACATCTTTATTATAGTACGAGCAAGCCTAGAGTACCCGGAAATAATTTCTAGTTTGGGCATGTCTAGGTAAGGCCTAGAGTGGCCGGTAAATGGCCTACTGGTGTCCTAGCCTGGTTTCCGGCGGGCTTGTCTTGGTACCGGGGTTTGTCATCGTCGTGACAGCCTCCAGAGTACTCGGCTATGGCCTATTAGTACTCGGGGCTGTGTAGGTAAGGCCTAGAGTATCCGGTAAATGGTTTATTGGAGTCCGGGACTGTTGCCAGTGGGCTTGTCCTGGACTCCGGGATCGTCATTGTTGTGACAGCCTCCCGCGTACCCGGCTAAGGCCTATTAGTACTCGGGGTTGTCTTTATTTTTTTTAAGTCTCCAGAGTTGCCTGAAGTTATAACTAATGGAAGTGAGGTATACCTGTATGCGGATGACACTAAGCTGTATAGAAGAGTGAGGAGTAAGGAAGATATGGGTTTGCTTCAAGGAGATGTGGAGGGCATGAAGGGATGGTCTGAGCATTGGTTAATGCCTTTTCATCCAAAAAAATGCAAGTACATGCGGATTGGGACCAGCAAGATAGACAAGGTAGGATACAGTATGTATGAAGTGATGGAGGAATGAATGCAGAAAAGGATATAGGAGTAGTGATAGACAATAAGTTAAATTTCTCAGAACATTTAGCGGAAAAGATAAACAAAGCCAATAGAATTGTAGGGCTGATAAGGAGGACATTTGTGTCACTTGACGAAGAAATCTTCAGGAATCTCTATACAGCGCTGGTTAGGCCACACCTGGAATATGCGAACCAGGTGTGGGTTCCATATATGGTAAAGGATATAGAAGCAGTGGAGAAAGTGCAGAGGAGAGCTAGCAAGCTGGTACCAACGTTGAAGAACGTGGGCTATGAGCAGAGGTTGAGGACACTGGGGCTTCCGACACTGGCATATAGGAGAAAGAGAGGGGATATGATAGAGACTTTTAAGATAGTGTCAGGAAAGTACGATGAGGATGTGTGAAGGTATCTTCTTGATGCGGGAGGGAACAAGAACGAGAGGACACTCTAAGAAAATTTACAAAGAAAGAAATAGGCTTGAGAAGGCAAAGAACTCATTTTGTGATAGAGTGGTAAATGAGTGGAACGCACTGCCCCAGTATGTAGTCGATTCCGAATCAATAAGGGAGTTTGAAAGTAATCTTGATAAAGCATGGGGAAGACAAGATTTGAAGTTTGATTATAAAACAAAAATACAGAATAGTAAAAATGCTGCGTCTGCTACCGCCGCCGCCAACACCGTGAACGACCGCAGCAGTGCAAGTACAGTAGGGTCCCGCATAAAACGTGTTCGCATAAAACGAGTCTCGATTAAAACGACCGACCTAAAATATTAATTAAAATTAAAATGTAAAACTTGCAAACTAAACAAACCAAAATTGGGACAAGGACAATATAAAGTCAAATTAAATTATCAAAATCGCTATGTGGAAACAACGTTTACTAAAATGAAAATTATTAAATAAAAGAACACAATCCACCACATAGGGTGTACATTACTACATGAGCAAGTTAATCTGTTTCCCAAGCAAACTAATCGCACATATAACAACGCACTATCGTCACGTTAAAGGAAGTAGTCAAGTTTGGGAAGTCCGGGACGTTCTGGCAAATTTTACTAAACTCTGCATGAATAAAGAAACTATATGTTAAATGTCAAAATATTATTTAAAATCAAATTTGCAACATGACAAGACATTAAAATAGTACAAAATACAAATATTGATAGGATATCTATACTATTACAAAATAATATATAAAATACAGTACAGCACTCACTAACGATAGTGCTATCGGGTAGGTACCTGTAAGCATAGCATGCCTCAAGTGACCCCTATCAATAACTACCCTACAAATAACCTACATTTATAGCACAAATAAACTAAGGAAATCGCAAAAGTAAGCAATTGATACTATCGACAATGAATACATATAATATAAAGACAAATACAGTAAACTTCCGTTAATCCGAAGGGCAGCGGACCGGCTCTCGTTCGGATTAGTGGATTTTTCGGATTATCGGACTTTACCCCTATGAACCTGTGTATGACGAAAACATTGAGACATTAGGCCACCCAAATGACACAATGGTGCACACACACATATCATATGTTCATGAAATCACTTCAAAAGTTTACCATTGTCATTGTAGCCTATTAACTACTTCAAAACATTCAGATTAATGGCCAAAGGAATCTGCTGATATAAACGTCTTCTTCTTCTTCCGTCTACTAGCGAGTTTGTCTTGCTCTTGAAGATCAGATGTGGTTCGGGAAGTAATGCCTTAACAACGGCACTTCCCTGAGAGGTTCTTGTAATTTTCCTTTTGTGACGTGCTCTGTTATATTATATTGTATTGAAAGCACCCTTGTCTTGTTGTCTTGAAAGCACCCTTGGGATGCTCCGATCACTGAACTATAAATAGTAGCGTATCGGAACATCCAAAGGTGCGTTTTCAAGCTCAAGACTAATACGTCCAAAGGTGCATTTTCAAGCTCAAGACTGAATGCGCTTGCCGAAAATGCGGTGCAAGCCAGTAGCGCATCGGAGCGTCCCAAGGATGCGTTCAAGAGCAAAACAAACTCTCTAGCAGACGATGTGGAAGAAGAAGAAGACGAAGGTGTTTACGATTATATCAGTAGCTTCCTTTGACCATTAATCTGAATGTTTTGAAGTAGATAATAGGCTACAATGACAATGGTAAACTTTTAAAGT
>CM064490.1:5723139-5748129 GCA_032716605.1 Paralithodes platypus | reverse complement strand
GAATTCATGAACATATGATATGTGTGCTCCATTATGTGTCATGTGACTGCCCTAATGCCTCAACACAGGGACTTTGGGACTTCTTGAAAGGTGCGTTTTCAAGCTCAAGACTGAATGCGCTTGCCGAAAATGCGGTGCAAGCCAGTAGCGCATCGGAGCGTCCCAAGGATGCGTTCAAGAGCAAAACAACCTCTCTAGCAGACGATGTGGAAGAAGAAGAAGACGAAGGTGTTTACGATTATATCAGTAGCTTCCTTTGACCATTAATCTGAATGTTTTGAAGTAGATAATAGGCTACAATGACAATGGTAAACTTTTAAAGTGAATTCATGAACATATGATATGTGTGTGCTCCATTATGTGTCATTTGAGTGGCCTAATGCCTCAAAAAGGGGACTTTGGGACTTCTTGAAATTCGGACCATCGGGTGAATTCGGATTTGGCCTCAAATTGAAAAATTCGGACTATTGGGAGATTCGAATCATCGGTCGTCGGATTAACGGACTTTTACTGTAATTACAAAATATGAAGTAACAACAGATTTAAACAAAGAGTACTCTTTTAACAAGAACAATAAATTTAAAAAATCATCAATATTAATATTAATAATAATAGAAAAAGAAAAAGATAAACAATAAATACAGACAAAAAGTAAGCAGAGGTTATACAAGAAACTTCAAGTTAAAAATGCTTGATTTAATTTTCGATCAGAACGAATGTGATCACATAAAACGAGTCCGCCGCCAAAGTGGGGCAAATACAAGGAGTTTTCATATAGAGCGCCGAAATATCGTACAAAACGTACAAAATATCGTACGCTTTCATATAAAACGCCGAAATATCGTACAAAACGTACGAAATATCGTTCGCTTTGTACGAAAATTTTCGCTTACAGTGAACATTGACGATATTGCGCCACCAAAATGCTGTGTTCACATAAAACGAATTCACATAAAACGCCCTCGTTTATCGACCATAAACTCGTTTTATGTGAGACCCTACTGTACTGGTACTGAGCTGGATACACAGGCATAGTTTGCCTTTTTCCAGAGGATCTACTGTAAGAAACTGTAAGAGTGACCGGTCGTAGCCTAGTGGTGACCGGGACTGTTTTTTACCGGTAGTATTGGTACCTGGGGCTAGATAGGTCTAGGGTACCTGGGGGCTTGAGAATTTTCAAAAAGGGTCCGGCGGACTTTGTACTCGTAAGGTTAGGCCTACTCGGCCACGAGTGTTAATTGGCGATCCGTTATGTAACTTGTACATGTTTTTAAAGTTCTCATATCTTTGTAAGTCAGTGAGATATAAACCTGTTTTGTATTTTTTTTATATCTTTGTAAGTCAGTGAGATATAAATATGTTTTTTTAAATTTTATAACTTTCAGATTTTTTTATATCTTTCTAAGTCAGTGAGATATAATTTTTTTTTTTTAATTATTATATCTTTGTAGGTCAGTGAGATAAAATCAATCAAGGTATTATTTCGAGTACTCTGGCTACTTGTTGTAGGCCTAATTGGTACCCTTTGGAAAAATATATACTGTACGAGTGCCTAAAAGTAGTGAAATAGGCTACTATAAAAGTTTGTATATGTATTTGACATCACAAAATTATGTTATCAGCTATAAATATTTGGTGTTTAACACTGACAATAATGCATATATCTGTCTTGAAGACAAACACTGTATGAAAAATCACTCTTGATTGAATAATGTGAGGCATTAAGAATTCCACCATCTCATAGACGGTTTTGATGGTAGGTACTGGAGGTATTGCAGTTGATATTGGAAGAACCATCTATTTCTACAATATGTGATAAATTAATGATTAACTTAGCAGTGATTGGTTTTGAAAAGTAACCCCTGGTCAGAGCACAACCATGGGGAGTAAAAGCAAAGAATTAAAGTTCTATGAATTTGACACTAACACAGTACTCAACACTTAAGGAAAATAATATCAAGCTACAATGTCAATACACTTTCATAGAAAAAGGAGACACTGCAGCTAGCGAGCCAAGGCTCGTTAGATAACAACATTTAGTTGAAGCGAAGTGGCGTCCTGAATACACTAATGCCGGCCAGCCTAGAAACTAAGTCCTTGCTTATTTAGGTTTACAAGTGAATACAATTAATATAAATACATTCCTAAACGCATATACAACTCAATATGCAAATAGACTCACTATGGACTAAAAACTGATGCGTTTAAGAGGGGCTATGGAAACTAAATCGGGGAGCAAGGAAAATGTATGTTTTCTTAATGGCCGGCAGTCGAGAGAGGTCGCTCCTGGGCAGGAGGAGGTATGAATCAGGCTCATGGGAAGCAGAGGAAGATCGGAATGCGCTGAGGCGCGGTGTTCAAACTGTGTTAATTTTTTTCTTTTTTATTTCCTACTTTTCAGTGGCTCCGTCTCAATGACGTACCTAGGAATGATTAAGGGGTACCTCCTAAGATGATCTTGGTTCTCGACCGCCGTAATCGAGGTTAACCCGGGCTCTGAGGAGCCCGGAACGAGGCCATATTATCATAGGCTCTTACGTCATTGACTCCAGGAGCCACCAATAAATATACTGTATATATATTATTGTTGTTGTCCCATATTATTATTGTAGTATTTTTAGTTTATTGTCTTATTATTTATTGTTATTGTTTCTAGGGCTAGAATAATGTCACTGATACCGTCACTCTCACTGTCTTTGATACTTTCACTATTATAACTGCTGCTTGGAGTGGTAATCATAGAAGCACCCTTCAGCACAGAGTGCCACCCTGCACTCCACACATTGCTTGGTGGACTTCTTTTCTGACTTCGCCCTCAGCTTGGTATTGTAGCAGACATGGCACCGCTTATGCTGCTTTCTTCCTGCTGCGTTCACAGGCAGTGAAACGAGCCTGTGCATATTCATGTAATATGCACAGTGCAATCGGTCAGTGGCGGCGGGCCCAGCGTGTGCCACTGCCCTCTGTGGCATTGCATATTTCTCCAGGAGATCCTTTATTACCTGTTTGTAGAATCTCTGCAGGCTTTTGAACTCTCTGGGTGTGTCAGTCCGAAGCTTATAGATGTTATAAGTATTCAGAACAGCCATGTCTACCATATGCAGAAAGAACTTCTTGTACCATCTGCATGAGGTACGTAGACAGTCAATGAAGCCAATCTGCATGTCGGACTTGTCGACCAGCCTCATATTGTTGTTGTAGTCGAGGACAGCATCTAGCTTGGTCAACCTGGCCTGGGTGTGGTGATCTACCTTGCCAGTCTCAACCATTTCCCCCTTGTGGATGGTGGTGAGGAGGTTGACCTTCCGCTGGTCGTGCCAGTGGATAGCCAGAATGGGCCCCGACTTCTTCCGGAACACATCGCCTTTCTTGGTCTTCGGAGGGAAAGCTGGCATGCCCTTCCTTCTTCCTCGTACTGTGCCTACAGTCCCCGTTTTGCGTTTGTGGCGGTACTTGGTGAGAGTGGGGGACGTGTAGTAATTGTCCGTGTAGAGGACGTGATTCTTGTGGAAGTAGCGGTCCATCATGGCTTTCACCACTGCTCCGCCAAAGCCAATGGTGGGGTCCGCAAGCACATCCCCTTCCTTCCCGCTGTAGAATTTTATGCCAAAGCGATGTCTCTTTGAGGGGATGTACTACCGGAAGTGGAGCTTCCCCCGGAACAGCACAAGAGACTCGTCAATGACAACCTTCCGGAAGGGCCTGAAGAATGAAGTGAACAGTTGTCGCATCATCTCGTACAAGGTTCGTATCTTCCACAGCTTGTCTGGGCGGTGTACGTCGGTGTTGGTGACGAGATGGAGCTGGGCGAGGATGTCGAGGCACCGGTCGCGTGACATATACTTCCCGAAGGCAGGGGTGGCTATCAGATCATTAGTGATCCAATAGTCTGGCAATCTATGTTTTTTGACATAAGGCATAAGCATTGTCAGTGCCAGGAAGACCATGAACTCGATATGTCACATCGGCCCACTGCCTCATGTGGCCCTTGGTCACCTTCTCAAGGATGTTGACCTGCATCTGGTGTTGCTTGTTTGTCTCCTTGACAACATAGCCTACCACCTCCTCATCAAAAAATGCCTCGAACAGCTCTCGTGGTAAAGCATTGGGGCCTGCGGGAAAGTTGGTGGTAACTCCTGATCCCTCCTGTGCCTCATCAAAAGGTGGCACCTCAGGGTTGTAGTCATCTTCATCCCTAACGTCTTCCCACTGAAACACCGAGAATGGGTCTTGGATCTGGCGACGCCCACGCCCACGACGCACTGTGGGTGGCTGAGCACGCCCACGGCCGACACGGGAGGCGCGCACACTAGGGCGGGTAGGGCGGCCCCGAGAACGACGCCCACGGGTGGCGCGGATGGGTTCAGGGTCATCCACATAGTCGTCGTCAGGGTAGTCATCTCCCCCTGACGGTGGCCCCATATTGTCATGGCCAGAGTCGTCAGTCAGGTGTCCTTTTTCGTCAGTATCCTCCTCATAATCTGGCGGGGAATGATGGATGCGTGGGTGGCGTGCGGGTGGGCGAGGTGGGGAAGCAGTGGCAGGTGAGGCTATGTCTCCCTGAGCTTCTGGGCTTCTTTGCCTGCGACGAGTGGTGGAAAGCAGTGTTTCACTGTCACTAGTCACAGGTACTGGTGATGCGGGCTCAAAAACATCTTCAGCCACACTTGTTGATGTCTGGAGAATTGGGGAGGACCGTGGGGAAAGTTGCGGGTGTGCATGGCTGTGGCCGGCAGGGGTGGACGCTGCGGGGGCCTCGAACAAATTGCCCTTTTTTATAAATTTTCTGCCTTTCCCCTTTTTGGCAGTAGTATGTCTCCTGTCAGGGGACCCAGGAGGCAAATAGGACGAAAGTGGGGGGTCCTCAACCCTCGGCAGTGGTGGGGAACAATGGCGGTCGCCCGGGGCATCTTGGGTGGCTTGGGTTGATAAGGGAGACAATGGTCGCCCAGATGAGTCGCCACGCTCACCCTCGCTCATAGCCTCATCTTCTTTCTCACCCAGCTTTTTGGCCTCGTTCCTGGCTGCTGCGGCCGCCTTTTCCAGTACCTGCTTCCTATAAAAGCGTATCTGGTAGGGCGATTTAGCTGGAGAAGGGCTGGGAGTGGGATCACTCAGGGGAAACTTGGAAGTTGAACCTTGAACTCTCCCACTCGCTCACTTTTCCCACTTCACTCTCTTCACCTTCACCAGCTTCCGCGACACCTGTTTCCTCACCTAAAGGATCTACATTGCTCTCATGTTCACTAGCAAATCCCTTGAACTGAGTGTCTTCGTCACTACTCTCGTCACCATACGCACTCGATGCATAATGAGACGACTTGCCACTGTCTGGCTCGGCAACATCACTATCTTATCATCACTACTACCAGCTATATCGAGCTGTCGCAAGCTTCTCTCTATTTCTCCCGGAGAAAGAATATCCTTGGCGAGGGGCCGTCGTGTAATACGACGAGCCGGGGTGGGCGTCGTAGGAGGCACGGAATCGGACACAGCGGAATCGGTTTTTGGCGTACTATTCATAATGGCGTCGGGGCAGAGACTGATGCTGCGGTGTAGTTCGACCATGGTGGCGCTGTCTACCGCTTGTCAACAAACAAAATTGACGCGCGCGTTTCGAAAGCAAAAATTCAAGCAATGGATTTCAGCAGCCCATCCGGGCCCCACAGCGCGAGTTTGTCATGGGCTTCTGAAAGCCCAATCGGGTACGGAGGGTTAAGGAGAGTAATCCAGGGGCTGTTGGGCAAGCCCATGATTTACGAAAATGGGCAGTGTCGCTTCGTTTTCTAAAGAATTTTTCTGTTAATGATATTCAATCTGTGGACCTCCAACCATACCTTTTTGTCACGTTACCTGTCTGTGAATTTAGAGAAACCAAATATGACGTCTCGCGCTAAGGCAACAGGTCTAAATTGTCTGGTGCTTTTAATGTTAAGAGAAGGGGGGGGGGGTATATAGCTTAGATCAATAGCCCGCCAGACGTGGTTGTGTAATTAAATGTTGTGATAAGCATTATCTAAGTTTCTCAGACTCGAAGCTAGTCAATGAGTTGAATATTTTTGTACCATATATTTTTATATGAATGTACATGTATTTTATTTTTGTACAGTAAACCCTCGCTATCTCGGACTAATTGGGGGGGGGGAGACCCAGTCCGAGATGACCGAAAATCCGAGATGTCCGAAGTCCGACTTATGTCCGACTTAAGAGAGGGAAAATTCCGAATTAGAAGAGGAAAGTCCGCGTCACTAGAGAAATTGAGATTTTTATTAATCTAATTTAATGCATCTCTCCTTATACATATATATAACTATGTCTTTTAGTCTTTTTTAACCTCTCACACACGAAGGGCTCTTGAACGCCCATAAAAAAGCATATAACAGGTACCCGGAAGGCCTCTTGAACGCCCAGTGGTTGAAAGCCTGTGAGCTTCGTGTGCGAGGCGTCGGTCCGACGCATGTAAACAACAGCCGGCTGGACCGACGCCCCGCATCTCCGGCCACAAGAAGGAGCGTCGCTTGTTCGTGTGTGCCTGTATGTTGTTGTTAAGTATCGAAAAGTGGTGTAAAGTGGCTGTTTGGCCATAAAGTTATCTCCAATGAAATCATCATCACAGCTCAACCAGTTGACTTAGAGAGCTCTACTTAATGCCATTCTACAGGTAAATAACACAGCTACGCTTGGGGATGCGCGGGAATGCGGGAAGCAGTCTGATTAACGAATATACGGTAGCCTAGCCTAGACGTTTTTCGGCCAAAACACCCGGGTTTCGAGGAATATATATATAATACATAGCCGGGGCTGGAGGGTTAATCTATGAATCAATTCTAATACGATGGAATTGAAAACAATATTACCCTTCTAACACACAAATAATAAAATGAAAAAGAGAGTAAATAAAAATGTCTCCTTTGTCTTTCAGAAATATAAGTCCGTCTCGTATATGTTAGTATTTTATCGCTCGCTCGCCCCTAGCCACTCTCTCTCTATCTATTTATCTCTCTAATGCATCTAACTAACTCCCTTATACATTAACCCCTCCAACCCGGATGGGCTCTTGAACGCCCATAACAACCTCGGCCCGCGCAACCCGGAAGGGCTCTTGAACGCCCATTGCTTGCGTGCGTGCTTTCGAATGCCGCGCGTACATTTTCGGTATCGTGGGACGGTAGGTGGCGCCACCAGGCGTAAACTACGCCACAGCAACAGTATCTACCCCGACGCCATCATGGACAGTACGCCAAATAGTGATTCCGCTGTGTCCGATACCGTGCTTCCTACGACGCCCTTGCTTGTTCGTCGCGCCTTACCCCGACGCCATCGCCTAAATGTGTTATCTCCCGGAGGTATTGAGACGACATTGAGACTTTATGAGCGAGCTAATGCCAAGCATAATGTTGATGATGGAAGTCAGTGACGACTCCAGTAATTATAAGTCGAGTGATTATGGCCATGAGAGTGACAAAGAAGAGCAATTCCTGGGATTTGCGAGAGAACATGACAGTGATGAGAGTGATGAAGGTGATGTACCAGTTGTTGAGGAAGCTGGTTTACCTAAAGACAGTGAACTTGAGAGAGTGAGCGAGTGGGAGAGTTCAAGGTCACTCACCAAATTTCGCATAAGTGACACGACGCCAAGCCCTTCCCCAGGTAAATCGCCTTTCAAGCTACATTTGTATAAGCAGAAAATACTTGAGAAGGCGGCCGCGGCAGCTAGGGAACAAGCAAAACTACTTGGTGAGGATGAGGCTGTGAGTGAGGGTCAGCGTGGTGACCCTTCTCGTCCGCCATTGTCTCCCTTATCTACCCACGCCACCCAAGATGACCCGGATGCCCCGCATTCTTCCCCACCACCCCCACCATTGCCAAGGGTTGAGGACCCCACACTTTCGGCCTATTTGCCTCCTAGGTCCCCCGACAGGAGACATACTGCTGCCGAAAAGGGGAAAGGTAGGAAATATACCAAGAAAATTAAGAAAAGTAAGAGAGTTTTGTTCGAGGCTCCCGCGGCGTCCACCCCGGCCGGCCCCAGCCATACGTCCCCGCAACTTTCCCCACGGTCCTCCCCACCTCTCCCGCCTTCAACATGTCTTCCTGAAGAAGTCTTTGAGCTCGCATCACCAATACCTGGGCCTAGTGACAGTGAAACATTGCTTTCTGTCACTCGTCGCAGGCCAAGGAGCCCAGGACCTCGGGGGGACACAGCCTCACCTGCCACTCCTTCCCCACCTCGCCCACCCGCACGCCGCCCACGCATCACTGGTTCCCCGCCAGATTATGTGGGGGCCACTGATGATGAAGGGCACCTCTCTCAAGACTCTGGCCATGATTACATAGGTCCACCGTCAGGGCAAAATGACCACTCTGACGATGACTATATGGACATCGACGACCCTCGACCCATCCGCTTGGCCCGGCGTCGTGCTGCCCGTCGTGCTGCCCACCGCCCTGGCCGCCGCCTTCGCCGCCCTAGGGCGCGCGCCTCCCGAGTTGGCCGTGGGCGTGCTGGGCCACCAGCTGGAGCTCCTCGTCAGCGTAGACAAGACCCATTCTACGTTTTTCAGTGGCAAGACGTAGTTGATGAGGATGGATACAACCCTGATGTGCCAGCTTTTGATGAGGTACTGGAGGGTTCAGGCGTTACCCCCAATTTTCCTGCAGGCCCCAATGCTCCACCACACGAACTGTTTGAGGCCTTCTTTGATGAGGAGGTGGTAGGCTATGTTGTCAAAGAGACAAATAAGCAGCACCAATTCCAGGTCCACTTTTTGGGAAAGGTGACCAAGGGCCACATGAGGCAGTGGACCCCAGTGACTCATAAAGAGTTCATGGTGTTCCTGGCACTCACCATGCTAATGCCTCATGTCAAGAAGCATAGGTTGCCTGACTATTGGATCACCAATGATCTGATATCCACCCCTGCCTTCGGGAAATATATGTCTCGCGACCGGTACCTTGATATCCTCGCAGCGCTCCATCTTGTCACCAACCTTGACGTCCACCTCCCAGACAAGCTGTGGAAGATTAGGACGTTGTACGAGATGATGCGAGAACGCTTCACCTACTACTTCAAGCCCTTCCGCAAGGTCGTCATTGACGAGTCTCTTGTGCTGTTCCGGGGAAAACTCAGCTTCCGGCAGTACATCCCCTCAAAAAGACATCGCTTTGGCATAAAATTCTTTGTGCTGTGCGACTGCCAAACTGGCTATGTCCTGGACTTCCTGGTCTACAGCGGGAAGGAAGGGGACTTGCTTGTGGACCCCCTCATTGGCTTTGGCGGAGCAGTGGTGCAAGCCATGATGGACCGCTACTTTCACAAGAATCACGTCCTCTACACGGACAATTATTACACGTCCCCCACTCTCTCACAGTACCTGCATGAGCGCAAGACGGGGACTGTAGGCACAGTACGAGGGAAAAGGAAGGGCATGCCACCTTTCCCTCCAAAGACCAAAAAAGAAGACCAAAAAGGAAGAAGTCGGGGCCCATTCTGGGTATCCACTGGCACGACCAGCGGAAGGTCAACCTCCTGACCACCATCCACAAGGGGGAAATGGTGGAGACTGGCAAGGTGGATCGCCGCACCCAGGCCAGGGTGACCAAGCCCGATGCTGTCCTGGACTACAACATCAACATGAGGCTGGTGGACAAGTCCGACATGCAGATAGGCTTCATTGACTGCCTGCGTACCTCGTGCAGATGGTACAAAAAGTTCTTTCTGCATATGGTGGACATGTCAGTTCTGAATGCCTACAACATATACAAGCTTCGGAATGTGAACACACCCATGAAGTTCAATAGCCTGCGGAGGTTCCAAAAGCAGGTGTTGACGGAGCTCCTGGAGAAGTATGCTATGCCACAGAGGGCAGTGGCACATCCTGGGCCCGCCGTTATTGACCGCTTGCAGTGTGCTCAATACTTGATTAGGCACAGGCTTGGTTCCCTGCCTCAGAATGAATCAGGAAGAACACAGCAGAAGCGGTGCCATGTCTGCTACAACAGCAGGGTGAAGCCGAGGTCAGGTAAAAAGTCAACCCTGGAGTGTGTGGAGTGCAAGGTGGCACTCTGTGCTTTAGAGTGCTTCTTTGATTACCACTCCAAGCTGGAGTTCTAATAATCATACTGAAATTGCCAAATAAAATGACAATATGTACACTATAATTATATATAGGCAAAAAGTAGAAGAAAACCAATGTATTGTAATACAAAAGTCATGTATTATGAGAACATTGATACAAATACAATTACACCATAATAATATGTGAAAGTGACACATATGTATATACCAAGTGACATTCATATGATTAGAACCTATAGAAATATATAAATCAGTGAAAAAAGACACAATAAATTGTATATAAAACGTTTACAAATCATATAACTAAGTGAAAGTGACACAAGACCTAATATTTGATGGCCAAAGTATAATAAATACCTGTGATAACGAATAATCAGTGCCTAATACAACAATAACCTACCTCAATTACTAATAAAATGTACGGTATCGAGTGAAAATGAGCATTATCAGTGACAGTGACACTCTCTAAAGCATATTTGCCAAAGTGAAAGTGACACAAGACCTAATATTTGATGGCCAAAGTATAATAAACACCTGTGATAACGAATAATCAGTGCCTAATACAACAATAACCTACCTCAATTACTAATAAAATGTACGGTATCGAGTGAAAATGAGCATTATCAGTGACAGTGACACTCTCTAAAGCATATTTGTCAAAGTGAAAGTCACACAAGACCTAATATTTGATGGCCAAAGTATAATAAACACCTGTGATAACGAATAATCAGTGCCTAATACAACAATAACCTACCTCAATTACTAATAAAATGTACGGTATCGAGTGAAAATGAGCATTATCAGTGACAGTGACACTCTCTAAAGCATATTTGTCAAAGTGAAAGTGACACAAGACCTAATATATGATGGCCAAAGTATAATAAACACCTGTGATAACGAATAATCAGTGCCTAATACAACAATAAGCTACCTCAATTACTAATAAAATGTACGGTATCGAGTGAAAATTAGCAATATCAGTGACATATTTTATATAATTGGCCTCAAAATAACTAGAAAATATCAAATAAACATCACATTCTCAATATCAAACACTAAAATCGTCTAAGGGAGATAAATACTTTGGCGCGACGAGCGGCTAGGTGCGTCGTAGCCATGGCCGGGGCGACGCGTCCGAACGCGGGAAGAATTTTCCGCCGAAAAGCACTCGTCTTCCCGCGCTCACCATTATGCAACCAGAGGGGCTAGAGACCTCTACTCAACGCCATTCGACAGAGGAAGGTTTGTGGAACATTATTCTTTTTTATTCACAACATTACATGACATATTCATTGACTTACAGAGTAGTTAACATAGGCCAAAGATCGTCAAAACACCCGGTACCGGAGCACAGTCGTAAGCTATAGCCCCCGGGGCTGGAGGGTTAACATAACTGTCTTATTTGGACTTTTTGTAATCTATAAATAATTTCTAATGCGATGGAATTGGAAACAATATTATCCTTCTAGCACACAAATAATAACATGAAAAAGAGTCAATAAAAATGTCTCCTTTGTCTTTTCAGAACCAATTAAGTCCGTCTCATAATTGTTCGTGTTTATCGTTCACTTCCCCTTCTGCAACTCTTTCTATCTATCTTGTCTTTTTCAGAACCAATTATGTCGTCTCATTATAGGTTTGACTCCTGTAAGGAGATAAAGAAAACCTAATATTTAGTAGTGGCCCCGTAATCATTGACGAACATGCCTATTACATAAGGCATCCTCTTCAAACACTAATCCGCCGTAGTTTTGAATCTACCGCGCAGAGCATTTGAAAACTGAGGAGCCTTCATCATGAGCGCACGCGACCTCACTCATGGCTTCAGTCATTATGAATTGGGTTCTCACTACGAAAAAACTTCGTAAAAAATAAAAACAAAAAGAAAATAAGAATAACTATCCAATAAGCTTTCCATCATATCGTGGATGTACTTGTGTGGATTTCTGACCAGACGCTGATTCAGGCATCATTCTTCCTTCACTGACATATCAAGTAAACCAAAATCCTCAATACATCAACGAATGGGAAGGGGACGGTCGGGAGGGCCCCAGTCGTCAATGATTACGGGGCCACTACTAAATATTAGGTTTTCTTTATCTCCTTACAGGAGTCAAACCTATAATTTATTAGTGGCCCCTCCATCATTGACGAACATGCCTGATTTCTAAGACTGGAGGGGGACATTCGTAATCATATCATAACTCTAGAAAAGCAGATAATAAAAACAACCACATAGTATTCTTACTTTGAAAATATATTTAACAACGGCGTAGCCGAAAAAATACAAGAAAAAGGGGGTTCAGGCAGGTGCGTGCTTCAAAGAAGCCTGCCTGACAAAAAATGGGTAACCCTGAAGATTCTGAACACAGATCTGTAGTTACAAAGGCACCCCACTCAACGAGTGGTGACAAAAAAATAACAAGTTATAAGTTTATATGTGCGCATAATAAACCCCAACATAAACTTGGAGATAAATTGCAAAGGAACTCCATTATTCTAAAATTAAATTGCTTTCGCAGCTAAACTACTCTAACAACACCGTTGTTTTGTACTTAACATTGTACTAGCACAATTTCTCACTGAGAAATTTTCATATCACATTTTAACCTTAAATTGTATCACAGCTCTCATACTCCGGCGGGGTCTAGGGTGTCCTATGTCAACTGACTGCACCCCCCCCCCC
This sequence comes from Paralithodes platypus, assembly GCA_032716605.1. Classification (NCBI taxonomy): domain Eukaryota; kingdom Metazoa; phylum Arthropoda; class Malacostraca; order Decapoda; family Lithodidae; genus Paralithodes; species Paralithodes platypus. The sequence goes on along the minus strand of CM064490.1, from coordinate 5,735,365 downwards.
CCTTTCCCGTGAAAGTAAACAAAAGTGACTGCAGGGCCACCTAGACCCTCTGCCTTAAAGCTATACATGGTAAGGAAGGTTTGTCTAGAGCAACTGACAAGTATCTAGACAGAAACGTATGATTAGACGCCCACAACTGCGTGGACGCTATGTCTTCAACTGAAAAAAAATTCAGGAAACGTAGAGGCTGCCCATTTGCGTAAATCGTGGGCCCGACCCACAACGCCGGGATTACTTTCTTTAATGACTTCTACCAGAAGAGAGGCTAATCGCCGTTTAAGTAAGCGTTTACCCGTACTTGCTACCCATAAAGCACCTTGGGGGTTTTGAGGAGCTACTCTCAAATATTTGGTTAGAGCTTGCACTGGACATAAATTATGATGCACCTTTCCCCTTTTTAACGCCGGCACCGTGAACTCAGAAAACACGTGTGCACTATGCTCATTCTTGGCTACAAAACCTGGGGAGGGTGCAATGGAAATACATTCATTAAGTCTACCAAACCTAAGACAATTAGGTGTGTTGCTCATCGCCGCCAGCTCAGACACTCTGTTTCCGGTGGCCAAAGCCAAAAGGAAAACCGCCTTTTTTAAGAGTAATGCAAAGTCTGCAGTATTTTGGTACAGACGAGAGTGAAGCAAAGACAAAGCTTTGTCCAGAGACCAAGTAGGCATGAGCTGACGGGGAGGTGGGCGGAGTTTAAAACATGCTCTCATAAAACCTGTTTCCTCCGCTACCGGTATGGAAAGACCCGTAAGGTCTAAAAAGGGCACTCTAATCGCAATTAAGTGATTTTTTAATGTTACCACAGATAAACGTTTCTGCTCAAACAGATAATTCAAATAATTAAAAACTAATGCCACTGAGGGTACAGTTTGTTCTGTCCTAACGATCCAAGAAGTAAAGGCTGTCGTTTTGTAGACTGAGTATATTGATTAAGTAATTTATTTGTCACATCTCTACCGTATGGTGCTAGCCACTTGGCCTCCTGAATGTCCATAATGCAAAAGTCAGCGAGGTCGCTAGGTTGCCAATCGTGTCTAAGTGGAAATACCCGACCGGGAGCGATACCGGGTCCGGGCACCACATTTTCAATTGCTGGTACCACAACTGCGCCGGCCACAGTGGCGCGATTAGCGAGACTAAGCCTCGATAATCTCGTAGTTTGTTCACTACGTGGCACATTAGTGACGCATCTGGCGGTGGAAACAGATAGATGGAGCTCCATCTGTTCCAGTCTGTCACTAGGGCGTCTGGCCCCCCTGCCGGCGTTTTCGCCCGGCGGGTGAGGTATAGAGGGAGTTTGTGAGTCTCCTCTGACGCAAAAAGATCCACTTGTGGATGGGAGAGCTCTGCAATCATTAGGTTGAAAATGGGTTGCTTGAGCTCCCATTCTACTGTCGTGCTCTGTCTCCGGGACAGAGCGTCTGCCCAGACGTTCGCTACGCCTGGGAGATAAGATGCGTGAAGATAAATATCTAGACTGTTGGCTAGAGCAAAAATCTCTTCCGACACGTTTAGCAACTTCCTTGACCTCGTTGACCCTTGTTTCTGAATACAGTGGACTGCATTCAGATTGTCCATTCTGAAGGCCACCGACTTGCCCCGTAACGCCGGGCCGTGAGCCTGAAGGAAATACAAGGGGACTAGTAATTCTTTGACATTGATGTGCGAGATTTCTAAGTGGGACCAAAGCCCCTGACCCTGGTGCCCCTGATTTGACTGAAATCCCCAGCCTATTGTGCCTGACGCATCCGTGTCTACCCATACCGTTGGTGGAGGAGAGGTCCATGACATTATTGAGTGCAATGTTTCCCTCTTCGCCCAGACCGCTAGTAAGGTGTGGATTAATTTCGGGATGGGCCATAATTTTCCCGCCGGTAAGAGCGGGAAATATTTGTTGCCTTCCAATATTAATCGTTTTACTTTCAACCGGCCCAACTTGACAGTTAGTTGAATCCAGTTGAGAGAGCCGACCAGAGACTCCCAGACCCTTCGCGTCGTAGTCAGACTGTGAAGAAACCTGAACAGTTTCCTGCGAAACCTGTTGCGATTGTCCACACTCTGACTCAGAGTGAGAGCGTCGGTGTCCCAGACCAGCCCTATCCACTGAATTACTCGTGAGGGCACAAGGTTTGACTTTACCAGATTTACCTTGAACCCTAGAGTTTTGACATGATTTAAAATTATATTGACATGTTTTATGCATAATTGTTGTGTCTCTGCCACCACCAGCCAGTCGTCCAGATACCACAACACTCTGATCCCCTGTTTTAACAATGGCATCAGGGCTTGCCGGACTAGTTTTGTGAATAATCGAGGTGCCAGGTTCAAGCCGAACGGCATCCTCTGAAAAACAAAATGTTGGTGCCTGATCCGTAAGGCCAAAAACCTTTGAAATCTTTTGTTGACCGATACGTGCCAATAGGCGTCTGTCAGGTCTAGTGAACACATCCAACCTCCCGGCGGAAGTGTTAGCCTGATTTGGTGTACTGTTAACATTCTGAAAGATTCGTTGTGAATGTGAAGATTCAGATAAGACAGGTCTACGACCGGCCTCATCTGAACACTGTCCCTTTTGGGAACCAAAAATAGTTTGGACGTGAATACAGGGTAATTAGGGGGGACCGGGATGATGACATTCTTGGCAATCATTTCCTGGGCTAGTGACTCCACCTCTAAAGAAACAAAATTCGCCGTTGTCGGCTGACGTAATCGAGGTCGCCGGAGCCACTGCCAAGTGATGCCTTTGCGTGCCACCATCCGTGCCCAAGTGTTTAACGGCCATGCTTGGTGACACGTTCGGAACGACCCAGTTAGCAGACAAGGGTTCGCCGGCTGTACTACCCTCGGTTCCTCCGGCCTTAAGGTAGGCGCCGGGAGTGAGAGAGACTTTAGTTTTTTGATGGTGGGGTTGGTGCTGGACGCTTCGCCGGCTGGCTGGTGTTGGCCGAAGACTGGCCCTGACCTGGTTTATGTTGGCCGCGTCCTCTCTGACCTGAAAACCTACTCTGTCTATGCCTGAACTGACCCTGGGGGGAGTGGGAGGACTTAGGCGGAAGAAAAGGTTTAGATCCCCCTGGCTGAGCTTTAGTAGTAGGCCTGGGTTTGGGGAAGTTAAATGCAGGTTTCTTAGAAGGGGTGGGACTGTACTTAATGGCCTGTGCCATATTGAACACTGTTCGCCACACTTCCGGGGTCATTAAAGAGGGAGTAAGCACTGGTGACATAACCACCTGATTAGCAATGCGATCAGGTAGCTTGCGAACTAACGACATCCTAAGATCTTGTTGTGCTCGTACCGCCTCAAGCAAAGCGGTACGTATGTCACCCAAGGATTGGATTGACGACTGAAGAATCAGTCGCCGGGATAACTCAACCGATCTTCGAGCATCCGCGTCTGCGATTGCCTGAGTGGATCGTAGTAAAGACTTAGCCACCTGCTGAGATACTATGTACTGCGAGAACAGGCGAAAAGCTTTTCCCCGTAGCCTAAATTCTCTGTCTAGGTGAGTAGGGGTAGGGGTAGTGAACGGGTCCTTCAGCTCACAAAGATTAATCTTAGGGGCAGCTAGAAATGAAAACAAAGCTGACGGGACTCCGCCGGCAGAACCCACCGGCATGGAGAACCATGAATGAGTATCCTGAGGTATCTGGTGGGAAGATTTAGAAGTGAAAGTGGTTGCAAAGTTTTGAGCCTCTACCTCCCAATCTACCCAAGGTCCTGGTCCCAACTGTCCCACCTTCAAAACTGGATTAGCTGCGTCGTCTGTGACGGTCTGTAAATTTATTAGTGGCCCCTCCATCATTGACGAACATGCCTATTACATAAGGCATCCTCTTCAAACACTAATCCGCCGTAGTTTGAATCTACCGCGCAGAGCATTTAAAAACTGAGGAGCCTTCATCATGAGCGCACGCGACCTCACTCATGGCTTCAGTCATTATGAATTGGGTTCTCACTACGAAAAAACTTCGTAAAAAATAAAAACAAAAAGAAAATAAGAATAACTATCCAATAAGCTTTCCATCATATCGTGGATGTACTTGTGTGGATTTCTGACCAGACGCTGAATCAGGCGTCATTCCTCCTTCTTTGCTCTGCGCTCAGCCTGCCCGGACGTACCTTTCAGGCTCCGCTGGTTCCGCATTCGTTGCGTCCCTAGTGAGTTTTTTCTCATTTGTTTACTCTAGGATGTATCGAGTAAGGTTAGGATAGGCGTAGCAGGAGTGTCCTGGGCTGGTTGCCCGCAGTGCAGTGTATTTTGGGTCGTATGTATGGGGCATCTATTTCGGATGTACCCTCGTGGTCCTGTTGTGGACACGTGAACTTTTCACAGTTGTGTTAGTTGGTGATGCAGGCGGCTTTCATTACGCGTTAATTATTGCTGCCTTTTATCCTTCTGATGAGGTAAGCTGTGTGTTTGCTGACGTTCCCAGCGTATTTTTCTTCACTTAGTGAAGTTTTTTCTGGGTCCGTGTCAGGCTTCCCGGGGTGGGAAGTTATCGCTTCGGTGGTGTGTTGGCGGTGGTTCCTGTTGTGATATTCCAGTGTGTGTTTATATTTCAACTATTTTCATGCCGTCTACCTAGGCCTAGCCAGCCGCTCGTAGCTTTGCCACATGTCTAGTGTTATTATTTATTTTATAAATATGCCCTACTGTGTCATGTGTATCCGGGTTTTAGTTGTGTATTGGCTAATTCCTCGGACTATATTTGTTTCCTGGTTTAGTTGTGTATTGGCTAATTCCACGGATTATGTTGTGACCTTGGTTAGTCGTGCGTGTCTCTCCTCGTGTCGTATTGTTCAGATGGTGTCTGTTCAGGGTGGGGTTTGCCTTCCGGCGGGTTTTTCTCGGTTTCACCATGAAAAATCCTGACCGATGAGCAGTGTTGGGCCACACGTGGTTTTTAACTCTGGCTGGTTCCCCGGCGTGGGGAGGTGTCTGTGGCTCTCCAGGACTGCGTCTCTGTGGGTGCCTGGTTTCAGGCCTCCTTTAAAATTCCCGGCGGGATGGCTGTACCCATCCTTACATATATATATAGATATATATAAAGAAACGACGTTCTTGAGAACACTCGTTTTTTATAGGTTTTTCTACCTGGTTTACGACAACCACATGGAAAACCTAGCTGTTGTTTAGGCGTTCCTCCCCGGCGATCTTTTACAAAGAAGTGGGGTCAGGAACTTGTGGGGTTAACTTTTAGACTTCTCACCCGGCGGGTGCACCTGAGCAGGGTGGGATAAAACGACTTAGGTCTCATATAGTTAACCAATCCATTTGAGTGATACTCTGTGTATCGCTGCCTTTACTCTTACGGCAATTGAAGGATCAGTGAGGTTTAACCAAATCGATTCCCACACCCGGCGGGTGCCCCTAAGTGGAGGAACTAAGGAATTTATAAACAAATTCAATTTCGATTAACCTTAATTGGGTGATACTTTCAGTATCGCCGCCTTCTATTTTTACGACGATCGTTTGGGACAATTCGTTAAAAAATCAGATCTCGTATATTCCTGCCCTGGGCTATTCTACTAAAATATTTCAAGGGCCGGCGTCTTTATGAGGGGGGGCTTTGTTACAAAATTGAATCTTGAGACAGTCACCACCTCCTACAGACTATAAGTGCCATACTGGACCATTATATCAGAGGGTATTCTTCATGTTCTTTAGCTAAGAAGATTTGTTTAGCCTCTTTACACCCAGCCGCGTAGCGAGATGTGTTAGCTGTGTCTTTGCATCCCGTTACCCGGCGGGTTATTAACACTTGTATGCGAACACGTGGGTTAACCTTATGAGCATTAATTCCTGGAAATTTTTCTTTATTTTTCCAGAGCTGAGCTCCGGCGGACCAATACAGACCCGGCGGTAGTTTCCTCACACCAGTCTCTGTCATGGCTAATGTGGCCCCAGTTTTTGCCCTGTGCATTACCCCTACTTGCGCGGGTATCCCAATTTTTGCGCATACCCTTTGCATAAGGTGTGTTAGATGTCTAGACCGTTCAAGGGGTCTCTGGGTTACACTTAATTGTTCATTTTGCTCCCAATTAGCCAATAAAGTCCTGTGTGACAATGACAAGACCGCGGCGGTAGCGTTGAGAGAGGTCAGACAACAAATGTCGGCCTACACTACCATTGTCGCACATAAGTCACTTCAATGTGACAACGTCCCACTTTGGGATAAGTTGCTGTCAGAGCACCCTCCCCCTAAACGTACCTCTAGAGTAACGGGTTTTAAGCCGACAGAGACTAGCCAGGGTTCTGTATCGTCTGTGGATACGTTTAAACGCCCGAGAGAGCCTACTCCCCCGGCAGCCACCTCCTCGTCGCAGGCGAGATCGAGGTCAAGGTCACCCCTCAGACAGCGGTCTTCAAGTCGGGCCTCTTCCCCGGCTAGTAAGAAGTGTAAGACTGAAGCTTCCCCCAGTGGCCATGGTGGTGATTCTTCCAAACCTAGGTCTAGTTCGCGGTCACACCGTAGCCACAAATCCTCCAAAAAGGATTCCCATAAGAAGTCCTCTCGACATTCTACTAAGTCTAGTGCATCTCATCGTACCTCTACACCTGAAAATGTTTCTGTTACAGCCTCAGAGTATAGTGAAGCGCCTGTCCCTAAACAAGATTTACCTATTGATATTTTAACCCTAGAAACGGAAAGTTCAGGAAATTCAATAATTGAGAATGTTTCAGACTCTCAAGAGAGCGTAGGCCAGAGCCTCGGTGTTTGGCGGTTTGCTCAGCCAGGGTCTGACCATCCACGTCCGACTCATACGAGTCACACAGTAGCCGATGTCCACAGGGACGCGGCGACCCCATCCTCTATCCCTGATTTATCTTGGAAACAAGGTGCCCCTGCCTCGGCGGGGTCTTCTCAGGAGGATCGGGAGGAACAAGATGAAGTGTCATTAATTTCAGATAGGGAGGGACAAGGGTCAGGCTCAGGCCTGGACGCCGCCCATGATAATACTGATTCACCTGAAAGTTCTGCATCTAACCAGTTTGTTACAGCACAAGAAATTGATGGGTTACTTACTCATGCTCTATCAAAATTCTTTAATCAACAACGAGAAAACCCCACAATGGACTTGGGGGCTCCCTTGACAAGTTCTGCGGTACGGCCTCTGATAACGTCAATCGATTTATCTAAGATTCCTAACCCTCCTACTCTGTCACCGGCAGGGAGCTCTAAGCCAGCTACGGCGGCATTCACTACGTCAAATGTCAGGGTCATTACGGATGTTAATCCACCCCCTCTAGACAAAGCGCCTCTTAGAAAGGTAGCTATGCCCCTGCTTTATGGGCCAGACGAGTCATGGGTCCCTTTGAACCCCTCTAAGCCAGAGCTTGCCCAGCCTACCTTGTCAGGGGAACTCCCGGTACCACGTGAGTGGTTTATCCAGGGAAATAAGTCTAAGAAATTAAGGGCATTGGATGCCTTGGGTAATGTTTTGGACGTAAATATCAAGGCTATACCTAGTTATTATCATCAGGATTATTTTGTTTATGCATCTAAGCCTGCTTTACCCCCTGCCTCAGCTTCAAAACTTTTTTCAGACTGGTCTAAGCTGGATGGGTTTAATGATATTAAGGCTCTGTCGGCTCTTACTCCTGAACTAGATTTACAGACCGTCACAGACGAGACAGCTAATCCAGTGTTGAAGGTGGGACAGTTGGGACCAGGACCTTGGGTGGATTGGGAGGTAGAGGCTCAAAACTTTGCAACCACTTTCACTTCTAAATCTTCCCACCAGATCCCTCAGGATACACATTCATGGTTCTCCATGCCGGTAGGTTCTGCCGGCGGAGTTCCGTCAGCTTTATTTTCTTTTTTAGCTGCCCCTAAGATTAATCTTTGTGAACTAAAGGAACCATTCACTACCCCTACCCCTTCTCACCTAGACAGAGAATTTAGGCTAAGGGGAAAAGCTTTCCGCCTGTTTTCACAGTACATAGTTTCTCAACAGGTGGCTAAGTCTTTACTCAGGTCTACTCAGGCAATCGCAGACGCGGATGCTCGAAGATCAGTTGAGTTATCCCGGCGTCTGATTCTTCAGTCGTCGATTCAATCCTTAGGTGACATACGCACAGCCTTACTTGAGGCGGTGCGAGCACGACAGGATCTTAGGATGTCATTAGTTCGCAAGCTGCCTGATCGCATTGCTAACCAGGTGGTAATGTCCCCAGTACTTACACCTTCTTTAATGTCCCCTGATGTATGGCGAACAGTGTTTAACATGGCACAGGCCGTGAAGCACAGTCCCGCACAGGCTAAGAAACCCGCATTTAACTTCCCCAAACCTAAGCCTCCTACTAAAGCTCAGCCAGGGGGTTCTAAGCCGTTTCTTCCGCCTAAGTCCTCCCAATCCCCCCTGGGTCAGTTCAGGCATAGACAGAGAGGGTTTTCAGGACAGAGGGGACGCGGCCAGTATAAGCCGGGGCAGGGCCAGTCTTCGGCCCACACCAGCCAGCCGGCGAAGCGTCCAACACCACCAAACCCACCATCAAAAAACTAAAGTCTTTCTCACTCCCAGTGCCTATCTTAGAGCCGGAGGAACCGAGGGAAGTACAGCCGGCGAACCCTTGTCTGCTAACTGGGTCGTTCCGAACGTGTCACCAAGCATGGCCGTTAAAAACCTGGGCACGGATGGTGGCACGCAAAGGCATCACTTGGCAGTGGCTCCGGCGACCTCGCTTACGTCAGCCGACAACGGCAAATTGTGTTTCATTAGAGGTGGAGTTGCTGGTCCAGGAGATGATTGCCAAGAATGTCATCATCCCGGTCCCTCCAGATTACCCTGTATTCACGTCAAAACTGTTTTTGGTTCCCAAACGGGACAGTGTTCAGATGAGGCCGGTCGTAGACCTGTCTTATCTGAATCTTCACATTTACAACGAGTCTTTCAGAATGTTAACAGTTCATCAAATCAGGCTAACACTTCCGCCGGGAGGCTGGATGTGTTCCCTAGACCTGACAGACGCCTATTGGCACGTGTCGGTCAACAAAAGATTTCAAAGGTTTCTGGCCTTGAGGATCAGGCACCAAAATTTTGTTTTTCAGAGGATGCCGTTCGGTTTGAACCTAGCACCTCGATTATTCACGAAACTAGTCCGGCAAGCCCTGATGCCGTTGTTAAAACAGGGAATCAGAGTGTTGTGGTATCTAGACGACTGGCTGGTGGTGGCAGAGACACAACAATTATGCATAAAACATGTCAATATCATTTTAAATCATGTCAAAACTCTAGGCTTCAAGGTAAATCTGGTAAAGTCAAACCTTGTTCCCTCAAGAGTAATTCAGTGGATAGGGCTGGTCTGGGACACCGCCGCTCTCACTCTGAGTCAGAGTGTGGACAATCGCAACAGGTTTCGCAGGAAACTGTTCAGGTTTCTTCACAGTCTGACTACGACACGAAGAGTCTGGGAGTCTCTGGTCGGCTCTCTCAACTGGATTCAGCTAACTGTCAAGTTGGGCCGGTTGAAAGTAAAACGATTAATATTGGAAGGCAACAAATATTTCCCACTCTTACCGGCGGGAAAATTATGGCCCATACCAAAATTAATCCACACCTTACTAGCGGTCTGGGCGAAGAGGGAAACATTGCACTCAATCATGTCATGGACCTCTCCTCCTCCAACGGTATGGGTAGACACGGATGCGTCAGGCACCATAGGGTGGGGATTTCAGTCAAATCAGGGGCACCAGGGTCAGGGACTTTGGTCCCACTTAGAAATCTCTCACATAAATGTCAAAGAGTTACTAGTCCCCTTGTATTTCCTTCAGGCTCACGGCCCGGCGTTACGGGGCAAGTCAGTGGCCTTCAGAATGGACAATCTGAATGCAGTTCACTGTATTCAGAAACAAGGGTCAACGAGGTCAAGGAAGTTGCTACTCGTGTCGGAAGAGATTTTTGTTCTAGCCACCAGTCTAGATATTTATCTTCACGCATCTTATCTCCCAGGCGTAGCGAACGTCTGGGCAGACGCTCTGTCCCGGAGACAGAGCACGACAGTAGAATGGGAGCTCAAGCAACCCATTTTCGACCTAATGATTGCGGAGCTCTCCCATCCACAAGTGGATCTTTTTGCGTCCGAGGAGACTCACAAGCTCCCTCTATACCTCACCCGCCGGGCGATAACGCCGGCAGGGGGGCCAGACGCCCTAGTGACAGACTGGAACAGATGGAGCTCCATCTATCTGTTTCCGCCGCCAGATGCGTCACTAATGTGCCACGTAGTGAACAAACTACGAGTTTATCGAGGCTTAGTCTCGCTAATCGCGCCCCTGTGGCCGGCGCAGGTGTGGTACCAGCAGTTAATAATGTGGTGCCCGGACCCGGTATCGCTCCCGGTCGGGTACTTCCACTTAGACACGATTGGCAACCTAGAGACCTCGCTGACTTTTGCATTATGGACATTCAGGAGGCCAAGTGGCTAGCACCATACGGTAGGGATGTGACCAATAAATTGCTCAATCAATATACTCAGTCTACTAAGCGACAATATCAATCTCATTGGAAAGCTTTTACTTCTTGGATTGTTAGAACGGAACAAACTGTACCCTCAGTGGCATTGGTTTTTAATTACTTGAACTATCTGTTTGAGCAGAAACGTTTATCTGTGGTTACTTTGAAGAATCACTTAACTGCGATTAGAGTGCCCTTTTTCGACCTTACAGGTCTATCCATACCGGTGGCGGAGGAAACAGGATTTATGAGAGCGTGTTTTAAACTCCGCCCACCTCCCCGTCAGCTCATGCCTACTTGGTCTCTGGACAAAGCTTTGTCTTTACTTCATTCTCGTCTGTATCAAAATACTGCAGACTTTGCTTTAATCTTAAAGAAGGCAGTTTTCCTTTTGGCTTTGGCCACCGGAAACAGAGTGTCTGAGCTGGCGGCGATGAGCAACACACCTAATTGTCTTAGGTTTGGTAGACTTAATGATTCAATTTCCATTGCACCCTCCCCGGCGTTTGTAGCCAAGAATGAGCATAGTGCACACGTGTTTTCTGAGTTCACGGTGCCGGCGTTAAAAAGGGGAAAGGTGCATCATAATTTATGTCCAGTGCAAGCTCTAACCAAATATTTGAGAATAGCTCCTCATAACCCCCAAGGTGCTTTATGGGTAGCGAGTACGGGTAAACGCTTACTTAAACGGCGATTAGCCTCTCTTCTGGTAGAAGTCATTAAAGAGAGTAATCCCGGCGTTGTGGGTAGGGCCCACGATTTACGCAAGTGGGCGGCCTCTTTACGTTTCCTGAAAAACTTTTCAGTTGAAGATATTGCGTCCACACAGTTGTGGGCGTCTAATCATACGTTTCTCTCTAGATACTTGTCAGTTGCTCTAGACAAACCTTCCTTACCATGTATAGCTTTAAGGCAGAGGGTCTAGGTGGCCCTGCAGTCACTTATGTTTATTTTCAAGGAAGGGGGGGGGGGGGGTGCAGTCAGTTGACATAGGACACCCTAGACCCCGCCGGAGTATGAGAGCTGTGATACAATTTAAGGTTAAAATGTGATATGAAAATTTCTCTGCGAGAATTTGTGCTAGTACAAAGTTTAGTACAAAACAACGGTGTTGTTATAGTAGTTTTAGCTGCGAAAGCAATGTAACATTAGTTCAATGGAGTTCATTAGCAATTGATCTCCACATGTATTTTGGGGTTTATGATGTGCACATATAAACTTATAACTTATTATTTTTGTCACCACTCGTTGAGTGGGGTGCCTTTTGTAACTACAGATCTGTGTTCAGAATCTTCAGGGTTACCTATTTTGTCGGGCAGGCTTCTTTGAAGCACGCACCTGCCTGAACCCCTTTTTCTTGTATATTTCCGGCCTACGCCGTATTAAATACATTTTTCAAAAAGTAAGAATACTATGTGGTTGTTTTTATTATCTGCTTTTCTAGAGTTATGATATGATTACGAATGTCCCCCTCCAGTCTTAGATATCAGGCATGTTCGTCAATGATGGAGGGGCCACTAATAAATTATAGGTTTGACTCCTGTAAGGAGATAAAGAAAACCTAATATTTAGTAGTGGCCCCGTAATCATTGACGACTGGGGCCCTCCCGACCGTCCCCTTCCCATTCGTTGATGTATTAAGGATTTTGGTTTACTTGATATGTCAGTGAAGGAGGAATGACGCCTGATTCAGCGTCTGGTCAGAAATCCACACAAGTACATCCACGATATGATGGAAAGCTTATTGGATAGTTATTCTTA
>CM064490.1:5658400-5723039 GCA_032716605.1 Paralithodes platypus | reverse complement strand
CCATCACCATTACAACCATCACCACCACCACCACATCCACCACCACCACCACCACCACATCCACCACCACCACCACCACCACATCCACCACCATTACAACCATCACCACCACCACCACATCCACCACCATCACCACCACCAGCACATCCACCACCACCACCATCATCACCACCACCACCACATCCACCACCACCACCACATCCACCACCACCACCATCACCATTACAACCATCACCACCATCTCCAACAACAGTTTTCCTACTTCTAGATTATATTGTTGATGTTGTCATGTCAGCAGGCTTCTTAGGTTGCATCATAATGTGATTGGATAGGAGGTAACTACGTAGCCTGGGTAGATAAATAGGTAGTTAGTTAAGCAGGTATCACACGAGCGCCTTTTCACTCAACATGTATCCTCAACACTGGTCTGGCAGCTTATGTGGTCAACATATAAGATATTTCAGTTGCCTAAATTCATCTATCATCAGTCTAGTTTCCCATACCGTTGCAAAATATTCCAGAAATGTTGCCAGACAAATGTTGATCATCGAATGTTGACTATAAAAGCTCTTGTGTGATACCGGCTTTTAGATACAATTTGCGGGTAGGACATTAATAGGTAGGTCAAACAATAGTTAGGTGAAGTATTTGCGGGTAGGACATTAAGGTAGGTAAAACAATAGTTATGTGAAGTATTTGCGGGTAGGACATTAATAGGTAGGTAAAACAATAGTTAGGTGAAGTATTTGCGGGTAGGACATTAATAGGTAGGTAAAACAATAGTTAGGTGAAGTATTTGCGGGTAGGACATTAATAGGTAGGTAAAACAATAGTTAGGTGAAGTATTTGCGGGTAGGACATTAATAGGTAGGTAAAACAATAGTTAGGTGAAGTAGTTACATTAGGTACTGTACCAGAATTGAATTATTTGTATGTATTATAAAATACAGTAAGTAATCCTATCGACTCAAATTACACATTTTGGTATCGTACTGTAGGCCGAATATTAGGGAGGCGGTAGGAGGGAGGTTCTTAAGGGGGTAGTACTTGCTTTTTATGGACCTCCTTCTCCCTTATGTTTAGCATATTAGCTTTGAGGTTTTAAGACGTTCGTTCCGTTAGTTTGGCGATTTTGAGACCTTTTGCCCCATTTTTGTATCAATAGTAAGACCTTTCGTGCCCTTTAGGTGTCGATATTTTCCTGGCGAGCGATAGCAAGCCTTTAATTTTAAGAGTAATCGGCCATCGGCCGGGACATTTTTCTACCGAAAAATGTACACATATATCTTGAAAGGGGGTCTAGGGTGTTTTTTTCTAAGCTTGATAGAGGTCTAGCGAGGAAACTAAAAAATAAATACATAAATATATAATTATAGAGACCAAAAACCAAGCACTAACCCCTTAAAGTGGGTGGGTGGGTGTGTATGTCTGTAGGTCGCTGGCTGGCAAACGAAAAACTTTATATATCCAGTCTCGTCTGTTGTTGTAATGTGTATGTATATACTCAGGCATATACCCCATTGTTGAGGGTGGCTGACTCGAAACAGAGCTTGAAGAGAAACAAAATTCAAGTGTTCCAATTCTCAGGGTCCGGGACCACATTCGCGTTCCCTCGCCCCTTTCTCTGTCTCGATGAGTAGGAGAATTTTACAAGGGGAGAATAATTCCTAGCCCCCACCCCCCACCCTCTTCCTCTCCTGTTTGTAGTCATTATCATTGATATGGTTAAAGTTATGCACCATAGTTCAAATTATGCCCATGGAAAGGATTAAATGGCCCAAACAAAGCAAGGTCATTCACATCAAGGCGGGAGGGGCGTATTTGTATCCTCAATTATATTATTGTTATCATGTTTTAAGTTTCCTCCCTAGACCTCCATCAAGCTAAATATCCCCCAAGACCCTCCTTCAAGCTAAATGTGTACATTTTTCGATAGCAGAATGTCTCGGCCGAAGGCCGATTCCTCATATTACAGGCTCGCTATCGCTCGCCAGGAAAAATTCGACACCTAAATGACACGAAAAGTTTTAATATTGACAAGGAAATGGGGCGAAAGGCCTTAAAATCACCAAACTAATGGGCCGAACGTCTTATAATCTGAAAACTAATGGGACTAAACATGAGGAAGAAGGGGGACCAGAATAACGACCCATCTCCCCTTAATCTGTATTACCTCCTTCACACACTCAACTCAGTCTTAAAACAACACTGCCCCGGTTTACATGGTAGGTAGACTGGTAGGTAGACTAACAGGTTGACTGGTAGGTAGACTAGCAGGTAGACCAACCAGCTGATTAGGAAGGTTAGACTCGTAGAAACAAGAATGTAAGTAGGTAGGTAGGTAATATCAGTAGAATGTAAGTACGAACCGTTGATGTAAGTAGTTGATGTAGAGCAGTAATTATAAAGGGATATTGTAAGTAGGATGGTGGTAGGTAGGCAAAGATGATGAAAATAAGAAAGAGATAGGTAAGTGATAATCTCAGTAGGAGAAGACAATGTAAGTGTGAATAATTATGTAAGTAGATAATGTAAATAGTACAAAATGTCAGTAGGAAATCATAATCTTATTAAGTTGAAATGGTGAGCGAACGAAGAGCTTCTGGTAATGTAAGTAATACAACAAAGAACAAGTAGAAAGATAGTTAAGAACATAAAATACATATAACTATATATAAATGGTATTAGTTTATCAATTAAAGAGATGATGTACGCTAATAAGTCAAGTCTCAGCTGTAATTATGTTTGACTCGCTCTGTACTGTAATAATGTCTGCCAGATGTTGAATAGGGTGGTAAGTCTAGGAATAGGTTTGGATATCCCCCTCGAAATGAATAAATTAAGTTTAGATATTGCTGAAATCAATTATGGATCAAAATATACTTGGTCTGAGTCTGAGTCTGATGGCGGGTGGTCGACTCTGAGAGTGTCCCGGTATATCTGGAGGCATCGAGGGAAATTCATAACCCAAGGACTTATAAAAGTGGTGGGAAGTGAGATTAAGGACAAAGAACAGATAGTGTGAAGAAGAAAGGGGGTGGACTACGGGGAGAAGAGATACAGGAAGAAGAAGTGGGAAGGCGTGGGGGAGACGGAGCGGGACAGGGGACGCCATCTGAAACGTTTACAACGCGTCGTCGACACGAGGGAGGGCCAGTCGGTGCTGGCAAATATCTACACAGCTATCTCTCTAAGTATTTTCTTTCTTCTCTCTGCATTATGCAATCTACAGTGTAGATAGGGGAAGGGGATAGAAAGAATAGAAGTGGGGATACAGTATAGCGGGGGAGATGGAAATAGGAAATGGGGATGGTGGGGGTGAGGGAATGGGGGAGTACAAAGGAGTACAAAGGAAATCAAGCAACACAGATCTAGTGACCCTTCTAGGTTGCTTGTCCTCCAAAACACTGAGGATCAAGTGTCCAAACAGTGGTTTAGAGTGGGTAAGGGAACATTGGAAAGGGAATTACTGCCCTGGAACTAATGTCTGTGGCAGGATTAGGAAGTTAGTAGGGGACAGATGGGTTAGTAACTGAGGGGGGGATAAAATAAAGTTATTCATTTACAAACGCAGTCAGTCGCGGGTTTGATGCGAGATATTTGTCTAGGCGGAGTTTAATGAATCAACGGTGATGCAGTCTATAACGTTTCGGGGAAGCCCATTCCACAAGTTGACAACTCGATTGAAGAAGAAATTCTTAGATTCGTGTGAGTTAAAAGATTTACCAATAATTTTGCAACCGTTTCCCCGCGTGTAATTAGATTGGTCGATAGTGAAGTACTTACTACAGTTCATATTGTCGATGCCTTTGATGATTTTGAACACTTGAATTAAGTCACCTCTTAATCTGCGCTGGGTTAAAGGAAATAGATTTAATTCTCTAAGACGCTCTTCGTATGGTTTGTTCTTTAGGCTAGGTATCATTTTGGTAACTCTACGTTGAACTCGTTCTAGCTTGTTTATATCTTTTTGGTAATAAGGGCACCAGGATTGAACGCAGTATTCCAGAAGAGGGCGGACTAATGAATTGTAAAGGGTTAGGATAACTTCTTTGGATTTATGCTCAAATGACCTGCCTATAAAGCCAATTATTTTGTTTGCCTTCTTAACAACTTCTGAACATTGTTGACTCGGTTTTAGGTTACTCGATATTGTTACTCCCAGATCGGTTTCTCTGTTTACATTCTTAAGCTGAGTGCCAT
Organism: Paralithodes platypus; assembly: GCA_032716605.1. Lineage (NCBI taxonomy): Eukaryota > Metazoa > Arthropoda > Malacostraca > Decapoda > Lithodidae > Paralithodes > Paralithodes platypus. The sequence goes on along the minus strand of CM064490.1, from coordinate 5,718,836 downwards.
TCATCGAATAGTTTGCTTTCTCATTTAGGTATCCGATATGTAGTACTTTACATTTATCCGCATTGAAACTCATTTGCCAAATTTGGGCCCAACATGACAATTTATCTAGATTGTGTTGTATATCGTCAACTTGTTCTTTTGAGAGTACGCTATTTGCAATTTTTGTATCGTCAGCAAATTTTGAGATTGTACAGGTGAGACCCTCATCTATGTCGTTGATGTAAATTAGAAAGAGAATTGGTCCTAGTACCGATCCCTGGGGTACCCCGCTACTTACATTGGTCCATTTTGATGCCTTACCGTTTATGACTACTCTTTGCTTTCTGTCGCTGAGCCAATTTTCTATCCATTTCAACACACCGTCTTGTATTCCATGTGCTTTTAGTTTTAGAAGTAAACGTTTGTGGGGAACTTTGTCAAAGGCCTTTTGAAAATCAAGGTATATAATATCTACAGCTTTACTCTCATCGTAGAGGTTGAGGATATCGTGGAAGAAGTCTAAGAGGTTTGTTAAACAGGAACGTTTTTTACGAAAGCCGTGTTGAGTATCTTTAAGTATGTTATTTTCCTCTAAGTGATTTACGAGTCTGTCTCGTATGACCGTTTCTAGCATTTTACATACAACTGAGGTTAAGCTAATTGGACGATAGTTACTGGGTAGGGATTTGCTGCCTTTTTTGAATATCGGTGTTACGTTGGCTAGCTTCCACTGATCGGGCATAGTTCCAGACTGCAAGGATTTATTGAATAGTAATGTCAGTGGTTTAGAGAGCTCATCCTTAGCTTCCTTTAGAACTCTAGGCGAGATTGTATCAGGTCCAGGCGTTTTATTTACCTTGAGTTTATCTAAACAATTCAATACTTCTCTCTCTGTAACGGTGATATTGCTTAGAAACATCTGAATTATCAATCTGAATCGGCGATGGTGTAGGGATATCACTGAGGTTTTCTGTTGTAAAAACTGATGCAAAGAAGGTATTGAGGGCATTACTCATTTGTTCTTCATCTTTGGTGTATTCTCCATTTTCATCGACTAACGGTCCAACAGTTGAAGTAACAACTTTTTTCTTTCTGATATAACTATAGAATTCTTTCGGGTTTGTTTTACTTTGATTCGCAATATGTAACTCTAAGGTCTTTTTACTTTGCTTAATTAACTTTTTGGCTTTGCGTCGTAGCTCTACAAATTTCAGCCGTTCTTCATCATTTTGTAAGGATTTTAATCTATCATTAGCAATTTTTTTAGCAAGCAGGCAGTTTGAAATATCTTTATTCCACCATTTGGGCTTATTATTATGGCCTGGACGCCGAGTTTTCGATGGTATGCAGTCTTGCACTGCTTTTAGGTAAGTGGCTTCGAATAACTTCCAAGATGTATTTATGTCGTTATTGTGAATTAAAAAGCTCCAGTCAGTTTCTTTAAACATAGCTCTAAGTTTATGGAAGTTTGCTTTCTTGAAATTAGGGACTTTTTCGATGCTACTATTTGGTTCGTTACTAGTAAACTTTAAAGTGAAAGTTATCGTACGATGGTCGCTGTTACTGAATTCATCACCAACATTCAAATTCTCTATTAATTCTTCTTTTGTTGCAAGTACAATGTCAAGAACGTTATTACCAGGGTCGGCGTTCCAACAAATTGATAAAGCGAACTCTCTTGCAAGTTCGTATACAAGTCATGTCCGGAGTGTGAAGTAAGAGTATCGCCCCACTTGGTCACAGGTAAATTAAAGTCACCAAAAATTACGGTATCTTGTGAGTTACTTACATCTGCAATTTGTTCGTAAATTTCTCGGTCAGTTTGCACTGATTGAGCTGGAGGTCTGTATATTAATGCAAGTATTATTTTGGTACCTTTATTATTCTTTATTAGCACAAAAGATGCGTCGACGTTCACAATTTGAGGTTTTGACAAGAGGGTAGGGTTAAGACTTTCTTTGATATAAAGTAAAACGCCACCTCCATTTCGATTTATTCGGCTTTTCTCAAACATTACATAACCGGGAAGTGAATACTCTGCTAAAAAGTCTCTATCTTCTGTATTGAGCCAAGATTCTGTTATGCCAATCGCATCATAATTTTCTGTAAACACTAGCTCCTCTAAATCTGAAAATGTATTGCGTATGCTACGAGCGTTTGCATAGAAAACCTTTAAATTTGTTATTTTAGAACTCACGGAACGCTCTTTAATAATATTTTTGGTTCTTGTCGGATCTACATTTATGTTCATGGCTGTCCTCGGTCCTCGCTGTCTTCGGTCCTTATCGCTGGTGGTCCTCGGTTGCCTCTGTTTTTTTCTTGGCGTTGGATGATTTATGTCACTGCTGCTTCTTCTCGGATGGCGTTTTTTGATCCATGGCTGCGGACTGCTTCGTGTAGGAGACGACCCATGCGTGCTGAACCCACAGGGTTTAGATGAGTGCCATCCTTGCGGAATGGCATCCTTGCGGAAGGGGAGGGAGGAAAACAGGATGAACAGGGTGGAAGAGATATGAATAGAAAGAGCAAAGAGAAAACAATGGAGGAAGGGGTGATAGATTCAGAGATTGAGAAGGAACGGCAGGAGATGGAAAGGGAAGAGGAAAGAATAGAGAGAGGAGGGGAAACAAAGGAAGGGGATGGGGCGGGGGGTGAACAGAACACCAAAGGGGGGGGGAGAAGCAAGGAGGAACAGGAGGAGAGAAAATAAAGGAGAAGGGGGAGGGGGAAGGGACGAAAGGGAACCGGAAAGAACAGAGGGGTACAAAGACAATAAACAGAAAAAGAGAGGAAGGAGCGAGGAGGGAGCAGCAGTAATGGAATGTGGGGCGGCAGGAAATGAAGAAGGGATGAACAATGAGGAAAGTAAACAGGTCAGGAGAAGTGGAAGAACGGTAAAGAAAATAACATTCGCGGATGAAGAGGATGAAAAATGTAAAGAAAGGGAAATAGGAAAGAAGAGAGATGGAAAGGGGGGCAAGGGAGAGAGGGTAGTTAGGGGGGAGATAGAGGAGGAAGAAGAGAGAAGGAAAAAAGGAGGGGAAAAGGGGGAGATTCATGGCGTTATGTGGAGGCAGCTGTAACAGATGGCTGCCGCAGGAAAAGCTGGAAGCGGAAAACCTAACGGAAGCACAAGCAAAAAAGTGCACGTTAATATGTTTGAAATGTATGAAGGAAATAAAGGAAATAGGGGAGGAAAACCTGGAAAGGGAACGAAATGGGAGGGAGGAAATAGAAAAGAGGTGGAAAGAAGACAGAGAAAGAATAAGCGAGGAAATGGAGAAAATGAAGGAGAAACTAAACATACAGAGAAAGGAAAATGAAGAGAGGGTATGGGGCCTAAAACAGGGCATAGGACAAGGGGAAATCGCAGCGGCAAATGAGGAAAAGAGATGGAGGAAAAGGGTAGAGGAAATGGAGAAGGCATGGAAAATGGAGAGAGATGGCCATAGGGAGATGGAAAAGGAATGGGAAACGGAGAGAGTTAGCATGATGGCGGAGAGGAAAGAGTTAAGGGATCAAGTCAAAGAACTAAATGACCAAGTGGGAAAAAGGATTGAACGGGGGAGTGCAAGGGCAGAGAAGACCCGACCAGGGGAAGCTCAAGGGGGTGGAGAGGAGAATAGAAGGGAAGGGAAGGCATATAAGGGTGGAGGGGATGAAGGAGGCAGACAAGTGGAGAAGGGATATGGGTGTGAAAGGGGTGAGAAGAAACAGAGGGGAAGCGAAAGAAATGAGGGAAGGGCAGAGAGTTACAGGGGAGAAAAAGAGGAAAGGGAAGAATGGGGTGGGCAGAGTGAAGGGAGAGAAAGATGGGATAAGGAGGGGAGAATGCATAACCAGTACCAGGACGATAGGAACAAAGGAGAAAGGGGAACAGACAGAAGGGTGGATCAAAGGGGATGGAGAAGGGATGATAGAGAGGACCGGGTACTACTGATAGGGGACAGCACGATAAGATGGATGGAGGAGGAACTGATGGGCAAGGAAAAGAGAGGGAGAAGTGTGATAAGCCTCCCAGGGGCGGATATAGAAAGAATAATGCGAGGTTTGAGGAATACAGAAATGGACAAGAGGGAAGGTGGAACTATAGTGATACAGGGGGGAGGAAATGGGCTAGAGGGGAAAGGAGCAGAAGGAACAGTAGGAGCAGTAATGGAAGGAATAAAAAACTTCAAAGAAACCAACCCAATGGTAATGGTATGGGTGGTGGGAATTATAGAAAGGCCAAGGGAAGGGAAAACGGGGCAATACGAGAAAGAGAGAAAGATGTCAAATGAGAGAATACAGAGGGATATCGGAGAAATGAACAAAAGGCTATGGGCAAGGGATGAAGCAGGAGTAGGATACATCGACCCAGACTACAAGCTGAGCCCAGGAGATTTTGCGAGGGATGGAATACACCTGTCTGAAAAGGGGAAATGGACTGTAGGGGGAAAGATTAGGAGAGCAATAGAAGAAAGTGAGGAGCAGAGGAAAGAGTGGCTAAAGAACACAGAAAGGTGAAGGAAGGGGAGAAGAGAGGAAGCGGGAGGAGAAAGGGAGGATGAGATAAAAGAAAAGAGAAAGAAAGAAAAGCGAGAGGGAAATGAGAAGAAGATTGAAAAGGAAGTAGAGGGAAACTTAGACATGGGAGAAAGAACGGTGGGAGAGAAAGAAGGAGGAGGAGGGGAAGAAAGAGAAATAAGAGAAAGGAAGAGAAAGCAGAAGAACAAGGAAAACAAAGGGAAGAAGAACAAAGGGAAAGAGCGGGGGGAGGGGGATAACGTATACCGAGGAATAAAAATAGGATGTGTAAACATAAATGGGATAAATAGGGGGAAAATACAAGACATGGAAGAGGTATGGAGTGAGTGGGAAATGGAAATGATAGGAATAACAGAAACACACCTTAGGGGAGAGACAAAATGGGAAGGGGATAAATATACGCTCATTGGGAGAGGGAGGGAGAAATCAGAAAAGAAAGGGGGAGGGGTAGGGTTAATGATTAGGAACAACTCAAAATGGAAAATAGAGAAACTAAAGGGTGGAGAATCAAAGGAAATGGAGGATATAATGGGAGTGACACTAGCGAGGATGAATAATGGAAGGAAGAAAAAATAACAGCAATAATAGGGTACTTCACGGTGGAAGGGGGGAGAAGGGAACGGGAAGAAAAAACAGAATCAAGTACCAAGGAATACAGGAAATGATAAGGGGTAGGGAGGAAGAGGAGATAATTATAATGGGAGACATGAATGCACATATAGGGATACTAGGGGAGAGGATAAATGGAAATGGAGAAGCCTTGATCCAATTTGCGGAAGAAAATGACATGGAAATACTGAACCAAACAATGGGAGAGGGGAAGGCGACATGGATAAGACACGGAGAAGGACAAAGATCGGCGATAGACTTCAATACTAGCGAATGGAAGAGCAAGGGAAGAGATCCAAAACATGTGGATAGATGAAGAAAATGAAGTAGGGATACAAAGCGACCACAGACTCATGGTGATAAACTACACAAAGGAATGGAAAAGAAAAGGAAACACGAGATGGAGGATTAATAAATGGAATCTAAAAAGTGAAAGATGGGTAGAGTACAGAGGTTACATGGAAGAAATAGGGGAAAGAAGAGAGGGGAGCGTAGAGGAAATGGATGGAGAGTTGATGATGGACATAAATAGAGCGGCAGAAAGGAGTATAGGAAGAATAAGAAGATGGACAGGAAAAAGAAAACAAAAACCATGGTGGAATGGGGAAATAAAACAAGCAAGAAGTGAAAGAAGGGATGCGAACAGAGAAAGGAGAAGGATGATAGAGAGAAATAGGAGGGAAGGCGGAGAGAGAGGGAACGAGAAGAAAGACAAGCGGTACAGGTATACGAGGAGAAAAGGAAGAAGGTAAAAATACTAATACAAGAGGCAATGATAAAACACGAGAAAGAAGAAGTAGAAAAGATCAGAAGCAAGGGGAAAGAGGGCCAAAAGGAGTGGTATAGGATGTTAAGAGGTGAGACCGGTAGAGAGGAAGAAAGCGTGGAACTAATAGTGGGAGATAGAATAATAAAGACAGAAGAAGAAATAAAGATTGAAATAAAGCGATACTGGGAGGAAATAGGGGGAGTAAATGAACAAGGGGAGGAGAGGGAATGGAACTTGGAAATGAGAGAGAGAAGGCTACCAGAACAGGATAAGATGGAAATGGAAAGGGAGCTCACAATAGAAGAAGTAAGGAGAGGGATCAAAGCACTAAAAAAGGGAAAGGCGACCGGCCCGGATGGGATACCTAATGAAATGTACATAGAGGGGGGGGGGGAAGAAATGGCAAGAAGACTGAAGAAAATGTTTAATGAGGTAATGGGAAATGAGAGAGTACCAGAAAGATGGAATGAAGCGAGAGTAACACTATTGCACAAGGGAGGGTACAAGAGTAAGAAGGAAATGAAAAGCTACAGGCCAGTGACAGTGACAAACACAATAGGGAAACTCTTCTGCGGGATATTGAAGGAAAGGATGAATAGAGCCATAGAGGGAAACGGGCTAATAAGTGATGAGCAGAATGGGTTCAGAAGAGATAGGAGGGGGACAGATAATATCTATATACTGAGCGAAGTGATGGGGAAAATGAAAAGAGAGAAAAAAATGGGTTTACTGTGCATTCCTGGATATAGAAAAAGCCTATGATAGAGTAAACAGGGAACTGCTATGGAAAATAATGGCAAGGAGTGGAATACCAGAAAATTATATAAACATCATAACATCGATGTACCAAGGAACAAAAGCGAAGTACGCGCTAGGAAATATAGAAACGGGATGGGTAGAAAGCAAGAGGGGGGTAAGGCAGGGGTGCGTATTATCGCCGTTATTATTTGCGTTATACTGTATATGGAAGAAATGACACAGAGGATGAAAAGAGATGGGGAGGGGATTCAGATAAACAAAGAAAGACTGGGGGTACTGCTGTTTGCTGACGACGTAGTTCTGATGGCAGAAACGGGAGGAGGGTTGCAGAGACTACTAGAGGAAGCAACGAGATTCGGGGAGGAACTTGAAGTAAGATTTAGTAAAGAAAAGAGCCAGGTGATGAAAATGAATGGAGAGCTTCAAGAAGAAGAGGAATGGACACTGGAAGGAAACAGAATGAAGAAGACAAGGGAGTATAAATATCTGGGGGTAACGATCACGGAGAAAGGGTTTGAGAAGGCGAAAAGTGAAAAGGTGGGACAAATGCAACAATGGAATGGAAGACTATGGAGCGCGACAAGGCTAAGAGCGAATAGCTATGAAATAGTGCGAGGGCTGTGGAAAGGATTGGGAGTACCTGCAATAATGTACGGCTTAGAGGCGTAAGCAACAACAGAGGCGGAAACGAAGAAATTAGAAACGATACAGAATAAAATCGGGAGGACAGGATTGGGGGCAAATAAATACGTAGCTCAAGAAGCAATCCGAGGGGAGATGGGGTGGAGTACGTTTGAGGAAAGGATTGGGAAAGCGAAAGGGAAGTACAAAGTGAGACTAGAGGGGATGGAGGAAGATAGGTGGCCGGGGAAGGTATACAGATGGGCGAGCGAGCAAAGTAAATGGAACAGAGAGTGCAAAAAAAGATTGGGGAGGATAAATATAAAACAGGACCGGGGGGGGGGGGAATTTAGAAAAAGAAATGAGAGAGGGGAGTGGGTCATACTAGAGAATGGGAGGGGATGTGTCAGAGAGATAGAGAAGGGGATAAAGGAGGAGGGGAGAAGAAGATGGAGGGAGGGGGTAGAAAATAAAGCCACGCTGACATATTATAGAGAGAAGAAAAAACCAGCTAGAGAACTGTACTATGATGGGGGATGGGGATCGAAACTCCTATTTAAAGCAAGAACAGGATCGCTAGAAACGAATGAGAGAACAAGGAGATGGAATGGAGTGGGACCGCACTGCAGTCAATGTGAAATGGGAGGGGACCCAATAGTGGAGGATGTAGAACACATAGTAACCGAATGTACAAGATATAATGAGGAGAGAGAGGAGTTGGAGAGGTACATGAGGAATAGAGTTGGGGAGAGGGGGTGGGAGGAGATTAAGCAGAGGGAAGATAGAGGGGTGGGGGCGCTATTGGGGTTAACACAGGAGATGGAAACACAAGACATGGAGATGATGAAGAGGATATTGGAGAAAATGTGGAGGAAGAGAAATGAGTGAGGGGGGGGGGGGGGGGGAGGAAGTGAGGGGGGGGTTTATACAAACAAAACAAAAACTGTCTCTTAAACTATCCTTCTACTCTAAACTTTCCCTCCTACTAACGTTTCTGAGCCAGTACCGATACAAAGGTCAGCCCTGTGGATCTGCACGGTCTGCGGGCGGGTTCAAAAGAAGAAGAAGAAGAAGCCGAAGCCGATTTTGATTTTGATTTTGCCCCGAGGGGCGAGTTTATTGAGCAGCGCCCCCCATCCTGTGAGGCGACAACCACTAGTAAGGCGATACATACTGCTCAAAGAGCCATTATTCCACTGAAACAACAGCATCGTCGTCTGGTTACATTCATATTTGTGTTTATAAGTCAGGTTGGCATTATTCAGATGTGTTATTATAGTTTCCTCATTTAATTGTCACATGGTCTGTATAAAAAAAAAAAAAAAAAAAACGTATTATAGTCTGCATGGTTGGTATCGAGGCATCACATTTTAGGGCGATTGTACAGGCGCGCTAATAAGTCATGTCTCAGCTGCCATTATGTTTGACTCGCTCTGTACTGTAATAATGTCTGCCAGATGTTGAATAGGGTGGGTAAGTGTAGGTAATAGGTTTGGGTATCCCCTTCGAAATGAATAAATTAAGTTTAGATATTGCTGAAATCAATTATGGATCAAAATATACTTGGTGCCGAGACATCACTTATTAGGGCGATTGTACAGTAAATGGAAATAGACCATGTAAGTAGTATTGATAAAGTAAGTAGGAAGGCGGTAGATAGTTAGATATATTGAAACTACGAAGCTATTATGTAAGTAGGTACAAATCTAGGTAAGAGTAGACGAAGTGTAAGTAGGAAAAAGAGATATAATGTAAGTATGATATAAGTAGGTTAGTAGGAAATGATGGTGTAATTAGGTAGGTAATATAAATAGTATAACATGGTTTACACAGGAGTAGCTGATGACAGTAGGAAGGAGGTAGGTAGGTAAATGGATCATGTCTCAATTTAATAATGTAAGTAGGAGGTAGGTAAGTAAGAGGTAGGTAGGTAGAAGGTAAGCAAGTAGGTAGGTAGATGAGTGGGTCGTGTCTGGAATATATAATGTAAGTAGGGAGAGAGAGGATGTAAATAGGAAGGAAGTAGGTAGGCAGTCAGCTGTTTGGTTGCCCTTGTGTGTTCTCTCTCTCTCTCTCTCTCTTAGCCCGACTTTTAGGGGATAGTGTCCCTACGAATCCGAGCTATATCAACTCAGACCAATCCTTATCGACTTATTCCCTATTAGTGGAGCAGATAACTGCAAATTTCAGGAGAATCGTTCAAATGGTGATGCAAGCATGAAATTTGGTACATGTACCCTTCAAGGTCCATTCTTCTCAGAAATACCGCTGGCCACGCGAAAATCCAAGATGGCGGTCATTTTTCAAGATGGCTGCCGTGCCTGACCATATATTGCTTAATTTTGTTTTAATTATTACCTGGTGAACATTTTAAGAGAAAACTGTTTCTTGCTAACCAGATTAATGAGAAGCACTGTTTTAATCATTGTCATAGTCTATAATTGGAATTTTAAAATGGCATCCAAGATGGCGTCCATTAATTTCATATGTTCATATCTAAGCAACTACTGAACATATATACATGATTTTGGGTGTGCACATACATTCTTTGGGTCAGATAATCCAATGGAGCCATTTTCACATTTGTTAGTAAGGACTGAGGCAGTGATGAGATCTTGCAAATATAATAGAGTGATGTCAACACACAACCAGGGCACACTGGTAACATCGCTGCTGTGCAACTCAGCATGGGGTTCAGTGTCAGCTTATTTTACTGTACTATACTATAATTTGTAGTGTAGTTTAATTTAGTGTCCCAAATGCTTTCTAACAGCCCCATAGCAATTAGCTACTAGACAGTAGTTGGTAGTTAGTAGATAGAGTTAGATAGCCGCACCTGAATTGACAGGGTGTGCCACCGCGGGAGAGCCGAGCCAAGGGTAAGGGGGCTATACATAACTTGCCTTGTACTTACCTGGATGGTGTACAGATCACACGGGACTTAAATGGCACTGGATGAATGATCGGCCTAGGTGTAGGTCACCCGAACCTAGTTGTATCCCATAAAGTAATGTGTGTGTAATTTCGTTAAGGTGGTAAAAGGATAAACCCTCGGCCTTAATCAGAAAGCAAAATGGCAGATTCAAAATCCATTTTTCCCATAAGACAAACTGACTGGTCAAAATGTTGTCTTTGCCAGAAAGACAAAATAGGTGAAGATTTAACATCACCTAGAACCCATTATTCCCTTGAACATGACGGTTATGCCATGCTGGCTACCAACATACCGATGTTTCATGAAATCCAGGAAATGCCATTGATCGTGGATCCAACAAGGCTTGATGAAGGTGACGGCATAGATGCCACTTTGAGAAGAAATCAGGCAAAATACCATGTCAACTGCCGGTTGTTGTTTAACAACAGCAAGCTGAATCGCTCAAGGAAACGCCGATCTAATCGTCAAAGTAGTGAGTCTGAAGACAATCATGCAAAGCAACGTCGAACTAGCTATGATGGTCAAACTTGTATTTTTTGTGAGAAAGTGGCACCTGCATCTGATCTCAGACAGGTAATGACCATGAACCTTAAGAAGAGGCTACAAGAGTGTGCAGAGGCACTTAACGATGGCAAGCTTCTTGCTAAATTGAGTGGTGGAGATGCTATTGCACAGGAGCTAAAGTACCACAGAGTGTGTCTCAGTGCCCTCTACAACAGGGAAAGGTCCCACCTGAGAAACCTTGAGAAAAGCTCAAGTGCCACTGATCTGGAGCCAGATGTTTATCCATTAATTTTATCAGAGCTGGTGACATACATTGTTGAAAGCAACCTATGCTCAGAAGAGCCAGTCACATTTCGCCTGGCAGATATATGCCACCTTTACCAACAGCGTCTGGCACAACTTGGTGTGGATTTACCACGTGTAAATTCCACCAGACTGAAGGATAAACTTCTGGAAGAAATTCCAGAACTTGAAGCTCATAGAAGTGGAAGAGATGTACTTCTTGCATTTCAGAAATATGTGGGCAAAGCAATTACCCAAATTTCTGATTTTTCAGATGCACTCATCACTGCTAAAGCAGCAAAGATTCTAAGAAAATGCATGCTTGAACATCAATCAAAATTTGATGGCACATTTCCAGCTGGTTGTGTGCAAAATGCCATACATCCCCTTCTGCTTCAGTTTGTGGGGATGGTTGAACATGGAGCTGACATCAAGTCTCAACTGAGATTTGGAGTTTCAAAGTCTGATCAGGCCATTGCCCAATTGATGCAGTTTAACTGCTACTCCCGATACAAAGAGGGAGCTGCTACACATAGGCACTCAAAAGACAGAGAAACACCATTCCCAGTCTACATGGGACTCTCAGTCTATGCCAAAACCCGGAAAAGAAACCTGGTCGAAATGCTGCATGAGCATGGCCTCAGCATCTCATATGACAGGGTGTTGGAGGTCTCAGCTGAATTAGGAGATGCCACAGTCAACAAGTATGTCGAGGAGGGTGTGGTCTGTCCACCAGTACTGCGTAAAGAGTTGTTCACCACTGCCGTGATGGACAACATCGACCACAACCCTTCCGCAACAACTGCCACAACCTCCTTCCATGGGACTAGCATTTCTGTATTTCAACATCCCACCAAGGTAAATGGTGGCCAGGAGCGTCAAAAACTCAGACTTGGACCTGAGAAAGTCAAGGCCGTTCCAGAACTTCCTGACACATTCACAAACATTACTCCTGCATCCTTCAAAGCAAAAGAACCCCCTGCCACCAAAACTTCCACTGCCAAAGCCAAAACACTACTCAAATAACACGGCTTTAAATAGCCTTTAAATAGCCTGCTGATGGCTGCTATTTACTTGTATGACGTCACGGTACTTTTGCGGTAATTTTCACCGAGTTCCAATATCACCGAAGAAACTACCGTGATGTCAACACAATGGCTTTAAGGAAATTTCACTATGGCAAAGGTGCGTAAACACGGAAAATCACGGAAAAGTTACCTCACGAAAACAAGCAATATCTCAGTAACTACTGGGCCTATGGAGCTGAATTTTTTTACGAGACAAAAGCTGAAAGTGACCTCTCTCACGTGCTTTATGACTCATTTCTCTATCTTTATTCTTTGATTAGCTATTAAGCCATAAACACTACCGAAAATCGCCAAAAAAATCCGGCCTCCTCGGGTTAATGGCGGCCATCTTGGACGCCATCTTAGTTAAAGTCTAATATGCAACTGCTTTGGACAAAATTACCTTCACTTACCAAGTTAGAGCCAAAAAAAAATGGATTGGACAGTATTCATGTCTTTTCTTTCAATTAACTGACCCATAACAGTAGGGCTCAGTCAGATGTGTCGGCCATCTTGAAAAATGGTCGCCATATTGAATTTTTGCGTGGCCAGCGGTATGTGCTTTGAAAGTGAGCTTTGAAGAATACCTGTACCAAATTTCATGCTTGCATCACCATTTGAACGATTGTTTCACTTATCTGCTTCACTATATCTCTCACACACACTCACACGTATATGACGGACCCTATTGCTACCGTATGCGTTGGAAGAAAGGCTGAACCCGTTGAAGATTGATGATATTATTCAGTTTAAGAAGGATCTGTGAAAGCTAGAGGCATAAATAAGTTGGTTTTAACCCCTAAGATTCCTAGGGGTCCTTCCTAAACTGCATACAAACGTCTAATGAAAGTCTAAATAAAAAGCAAGAACGCGGCATAATCCTGAAGGGGTTTAAGGTCGTTTTTCTGGTCCCCTTTCTTCCTCATGTTTAGCCCCATTAGTTTTCAGATTATATAACATTCGCCCCATATAGTTTGTCGATTTTTAAACCTTTCGTCCCATATGTATATCAAAATCAACACCTTTCGTACCATTTAGGTGTCGATTTTTTCCTGATGAGCGATATAGCGAGCCTGTAATTTTGCCGGGACATTTTTTTATCGACAAAATGTACAAGTTTATCTTCAAAAGGGGTCTAGGGAGTGTGTGTTTTTTTTTTGTGTAAAGCTTGATGAAGGTCTACAAGGAAACGAAACGATAAATGCATACCGGCATATATAAATAGAGCCAATAAATAGCCACTGTCCCCTACCTCACTAATGAACACACTTTACAGCTTAACAGGTTGTGAGAGACTCTTTGTTGGCCTTTGTCTAAGGAATGTGCTGATGGTGGTGCGGGAGTAAGGTTTGTTGTGGTTGTTTACACTTAGGAGGACGTATAGTAATCTTCCTTCAGTAACTTGTGCTTTTATTAGGTAACCTTCATATTCACTGCATATTCACGCATTCATCCATTCGCACATTCATTCACACATTCATTCATTCATCCATTCACACATTCATTCATTCACACATTCATTAATTCATCCATTCACTCATTAATTCATTCATTCACTCATTCATTCATTCACTTATTCATTCATTTATTAATTCACCCATTATTTAGTGCACGTATTAATGTATTCACTAATACTGCATTTCTTCTGTCACTCATTCGTTCACTCACTCATGCACACAATCACTCAAGTATTTATTTAACCAATCATTCATTCATTCACTCATGCATTAAATATTTGACTCATCTGTTCGCACATACAACCATTCATTCATTCATTAAAAACCTGGCAACAGATACAGACCTACAGGAGGTAGAAAGGAATTATGTCGCCCCAGCCAGAGACAAACGTTTTTGATATAATTAAAGTGAATGAATGACTCATTGATTAAATTAATATTGGAGTGATTGTGTGAATGAATGATTGAATGTGTGAATGAGTGAGTGAATGAATGAGTGATAGAAGGAATGCAGTATAGTGAATGCATGAATTAGTGAAATAATGAATATGTGAACTAATTAATGGGTAGATTATTAAGTGAATAAAGGAATGAATGAGTGAATAATGAATCAATGTGTGAATGAATGAATGAATGAGTGAATGGATGAATGAATGAGTGAGTGAATATGTGGGTGAGTGAATGTGCGGATGAATGAATGGGTGAGTGAATGTGTGGATGAATGAACGAGTGAATGTGTGGATAAATGAATGAGAGATTGAATGTGTGGATGCATGAATGAGAGAGTGAATGTGTGGATGAATGAATGAGTGAATGTATGGATGAATGAATGAGCGAATGTGTGGATGAATGAATGAGTGAATGTGTGGATGAATGAATGTGTGGATGAGTGAATGTGTGGATGAATGAATGAGCGAATGTGTGGATGAATGAATGAGAGTGAATGTGTGGATAAATGAATGAGAGTGAATGTGTGGATAAATGAATGAATGAATGTGTGGATGAATGAATGAGTGAGTGAATGTGTGTGAATGAATGAATGAATGTGTAGATGAATGAATACGTGAATGTTTAAATGAACACGTGAAAAATTGAATAACTGAATGGATGAGTGACTCAGCAGTACAGGACATGCCAATAACAACACGTGTTTGGGGAAAGTGCCGCCAAAACACGTCTCAGACATGTTTATCGCACGTGTAGTAGTTTTGTTGAGAGAGAGAGAGAGAGAGAGAGAGAGAGAGAGAGAGAGAGAGAGAGAGAGAGAAATAGATAAATAAATAAATAAATAAAATTACATAGCGCAACAGATACGAAACAATATTATAATGCAATAAGAATACTCACGTTGGATTGACTTATAATATCTAGGGTATGGAAAGGTATATAAGATTATTGGTCATATTGATGGTGCTTTACCTTTCTACCTTTGTCTGAGATGGGTTTATTACTAACAATATATCTTTACGGGGGTAGTGCTTGTTTTTTGGTCTATGTATTTATGTATTAATATTTGTTTGAGTTTCCTCGCTAGACCTCCATCAAGCTTAAAATAACACCCCCTAGACCCCCTTTCAAGATACATTTTTAAATTTTTCGGTTCCTCTTAAAATTACAAGCTCGCTATCGCGAAAGATCTTAAAATCTACAAACTAATGGAACTAACGTCTTAAAATCTCAAAACTAATATGCTAAACATGAGGAGGTAGTTAAAAAAAGCGACTACCTCCCCCTTAAATGGGTAGATTATTATAGACATTGTTCATTACCTTTTCCCAGCCATTATTATTATTATTACAGTGCAGGTTGAGTGTACAAAATGCTGTTCTTCCACCGCATCGCAATTTATACTGCCAAAAATAATGGGTATGAGAAGGGTCACCTACCTACCTATGTTCACCTATGTGGAGTTCGCCACTCTTGCTAGTGGCACCGAAGAGCGCACCGCCCTTCGTTGTCATTAAAGTGGCCATAATAATTTAGCCATGTAAAGGTTTATTGATGGTAATAACGCTTTCTAATGTGAGGATAGAAAGGTATATCATTGTTAATTGGGCATGGGCCTTTTTTTCTATTAATTCAATTATTCCTTTATTTCTTAGTTTCTTTGCTAGACCTCCATACAAGCTTAGAAAAACAAAAACCCGAGACTACCCTTCAAGATAAATGTGTAAATTTTTCGGTAGAAAAATGTCCAGGCCGAAGGCCGGTTCCTCTTAAAATATCAGGCTCGCTATGGCTCGCCATGAAAAAATCGACACCTAAATGGCACGAAAGGTCTTAAAATTGACAACGAAATGGGGCGAAAGGTGTTAAAATCGCCAAACTAATGGGCCAAACGTCTTATTATCTCAAAACCAATGGTAATATGTACCGTTGTATAGCCAAATGAAGCAGAGACAAAGTGTCGGGACAATTAACCTTTATTTAGCCACCATGCAGAGTTCATGTATAATTCTATGGTGAAATAACTTATTGAATAATTTGTTTAACAGCACTTCAGTAAATACGTAAACTCTTTCAATCATCTTAAAGTTATATAAAACTAACCTAACCTAACCTAACCAAACATTCTATTCAGCAACATTCCCACACACTGTCTCCACTTGATAATTATTATGTCAACAACTATACCTTCTACATACCCTTGATTTTGTAGACTGGACGCATTAATATCTAATAAACTAACAAAATAAATTACCATGTTATAATTATATTCTTGGTAACAATAGACGATTTTATTTAAAAAAATATGGGTTTATATAGGGTGTGAAATGGGTCATTAAAGAGTCCATACTAGTATACAAGTATATTTGAGATAATAAACCCATCTAATGAAGGATACAAAGCTAAATCACTATATCAATATACCTATGATTGTATATACTCTGCTTTTACTCTTGATTGTTTACAATGAACAGAAAGGATCTGTGGGAGTCAAAAGGTTCAGGGAGATAGTTTATACCTTTTTGATACCCAGAGATAATTCCCAAACCACATAAAATCATCTAATGATAGCCAGAATAAAATAATATATTGTACACAATCAAATGTTTACAAAGTGTATTAAAAGGGCTAATACTGTAAACACAATTGGGTACATTGATGGCGATTTACCTTACTATCCTTATTATTAAATGGCTTTACAACCATTAATTATCCTATTAATGCCTATTATTATGTACAGTGAAGGCGTCATTATACTGAAAGGGTTAATTGTATACGGCACTGTAAATCATAGAAGCCTGAACGAGGTATATAAACTCATTGGGTATATTGATAGTGATTTACATTTCTAACCTTATATTGAATGACTTGGTCAAATACCTAGCTCATAATCAGTGTATTATTAACCTCCTCTGTACCGGCGACGTCTGTTTACTATTATTCTGGCTACTATTTGACGATTATATTCAGTTTAAAAGGGGCCTCTAACAATTAACTGGCTTCGAACTATCTCACTTAACCCATTTTACTACCAAATATCCGTCTTAAACTGCACACAATCGTCTAAATATAGCTAGAATAAAAAGAAAAGACGTCGACGGTACAGAAGGGGTTACGTTTCTATGAATTTCCTGAAACAGTCTTCCTGTGTTTTGAAATAGCCAGTGACTATAAGGAAAAAAGGGGTAATAAAAGTGTCCCTAATATATCATTATTTATACATAGTGGTTTTGATCAGTTATGTTGTCTTTATATTGTGTCGTCCCTGTTATGGTTTGTTTATTCTGCAAGTTTTACATTATAATTATACCCTAACAAACGAATTTGTATAGTGATAAACCCAATTAATATAAGGGTAGTAAGATAAATCACTATCAGTATACCCAGTGAGTTTATAAACCTTTTATTTATGTATATTACACTGTAGTATTATTTGTTTTACTTACTAGTCCAAGTGTTTAATATAATGTTCCCTCTCTCTCGATGGCACTCAAATATTCAACAAGGGTATCGTTGAATTTCTGACTCTAATTGTACACGCTAAGACACAAATATATTAACTTACACACATTACTATCTAACACACAAGAAAGATTATAGTTATCATGTGATCACCTTGTCCACTCTTCAACCGATAAGGAGAAATACAGTGATTAAACAGTGACGTAGACAGACACGCTTCTATCTTGTTCACATCTTAGAGATATCAAACAAGTAACCAGTACAAAGTTCGTGTTAATAATAGCACACATAACCTAAACAAGACTCTTACACATTTTGAGAGGGGGAATTCCAACATATTTTTAGAACGACTACTCGCTTTTTCTGGACCCCCTTCTCCTTCATGTTTAGCATATTGGTTTTGAAATTTTAAGACGTTCCTTTCATTAGTTTGGCGATTTTAATACCTTTCGCCCCATTTCATTGTCAATTTCAAGATATTTCGTGCCATTTAGGTGTCGATATTTTCCTGGCGAGCGATAGCGAACCTGTAATTTTAAGAGGAACCAGCCTACGGCCGGAACATTTTTCTATCGAAAAATGTACAAATTTATCTTGAAGGGGGGGTCTAGGGAGTGTTTTTTAAAGCTTGGTGGAGGTCTAGCGATGAAACAAAAAAGTAAATGAATAAATGAATTAATAGCCCACAAAACCGAGTAGTACCCCTTATTGAATAATAATAACATGACATATTTGTAAAGTTTGAAGAAGGGAGGAGTGGGGTGCGGGAGCGTCATTCAATGTTAACCAAGAGTAAATGGGATCTACGGTACTACTAAAGAAAGTGTCGTCGAAATATATCAATCATTCTCCAGATAGTGTGTGAACAGTCTGACAAACACTTAAGAACACACACATACACATACACATATAATTTGGGCTATTGATTACAAAAGTTAATCAGGTATGCACACGTACCCAAGTAATATAATAATAAAAACAAAATTATGTGCAACAAAAATTAAACGATATATACATTAATAAATATATTGGAGTTGTCCAATTGGGGATAACCGATCATAATTTTGAGGTTCAGTACAAAGTGGCGTTAGTCAGGGCTTTAAGTTGGGTCCCCTGTTGTTTGCTATTTACGTAGATGTCCTTGATTTAGGTGTAACTAACAAGATCAGTCAATTTGCAGACAACCCCAAAATGGGGAGAATAATAGATTTGGATAATGACATAGAATGTCTCCAAAGAGATCTAGATACTATACGTGAATGGTCAAACAATTAGCAGAGTTTCCATCTTGATAATTAATACAAGGTAATAAGGATAGGGAAGTTGAATATACTGTAGATACGAAATGTAAACTAGCAAATGTAGAATTAGGCAACTCTAACTGTGAAAATTATTTGAGTGTGCATGTTAGCAATCGTCTGTAACCTAGACACAATGTATAAGCGTTCGAAACAGGGCAAAAAGGGTCTGGGATTCATCATCTCATAACAGCCAGAAAACAGAAAATAAATGCAAAGTCGGATCTTGAGAGGGTTAAGACAAACAAGACTATTTCTGGTCTGTTACTGTTTGTATTTATCACTTCCACTAGATACTGTACATTGTATAGCAGGTTGTCTTGTTAGGGACATGTTTACTGCAGGTTATATATGGCAGAGTCTTATCTAATCACTCTAGACATACGCTATTGCCGTGATAGTTATCAGTAACATAATTATGCAGTATATATATATATATATATATATATATATATATATATGAAATCATATACACAAACTATATAATCTGAAGAAAAAAATTGTTTTAGTAAAAACAATGAAAATATTATTTTAAGAGTGTAATCACATATGATGATGATGATGATGACGAACATAGTTGAGTCAGCTGATCATAAACATTTATTGTAGAGAACATATGGAGGGAACAACGTGTTTTGTCAACACTTTGTATCCTACAGTACCAGCCATAATAACCAGGTAATCATTTAATCTGTATCCAACCCAAACGTGATTAAGGTTAAAACATTCAAATGGGTGTGCGGTACATAATAACCAGACAAACATTTATATCTGTATCCAACCCAAATGAGATAAAGGTTAACATATTGACCTCTCACTTTTCTTGTCTTAAATGAAAACATTACATTTGTCTACTCTTTCGTGATATGGTTTGTTTCTCAGTGACGGTATCAACTGTGTTACTTTATGCTGCACCGACCCAAGTTTATCAATGCCCTTGTTCAGATAAGGAGTCGAAAACTGCACGTCATACTCAAGATAGGGCCTCACTATACTTTTGAATAATGGTCTGATAATTTTCGTAATTGTCTAGGTAAAATTTATTTTAATAAATCCCAATGCTCTGTTGGTCTTGTTCGTAGCTGCTGCATATTGATCTGTCTTTTGGTTTCAGATATTAGAACCCCCAGGTCTTTAACTAATCGTAGGAACTATTTGTCGGATCTGACATTTGCCAACATTGAATGGCATATCCAATTTTTCCGACGACTCAACTATAAATCCGATTATAGCTTGTTCCCGTCTGCTTCAGTTAATACCGAGTTTTCTATGTTTGTGTTATCAGCGAACATTTAGATAGTGTAATTTAGTCTTACATCATAGTCATATATAAGATAAGAAACTAAACTGGCCCCAGGACCGATGCTAAGACAACCCACTATAAACCGGCTCCCACTCAGATTCTACTCCATTTATCACGAGAGAGAGAGAGAGAGAGAGAGAGATTTAACTCTTGAGGGATTTCCGAAGCTGAACAAAATCGTCTATTGTTAAAAAGGTTAAGGAAAGTGTCCATCATCTAGTGAAAGAGGCAGTACGTATGAGTGGTACGTATGAGTGGGATAATCCAACAAATACAAAATACGGAGACAAGCAAAGAATTTCAGTTTGGCATTCCGGTACAGAGAGAGAGATCCGCAGCTCCAGGGTCCAGAGAATGCGCAGCTCTATGTGTACACTCACTCACTCACTCTCTCTCTCTCTCTCTAACATTATGATACATATGATGCTGGTCAAAGATAAATACAATATCACTCTAAAGACCAGAATATGTTTAGTTATCATTAAGTAGAATCTATTTACAACCCAAGCCAACACACACAGTCAATGTATATATGTCTGTTTCTCTCCCACATACACACAGGCACACACACTCACACACAGTCAATCTCTTTCATTTATTTTTCTCTCTCACACACACAAACACTCACACGGTCCTCTAGTTACCATAGGTAATTCGAATCTCAGTCTTTTAGCTGAGAGAGAGCTTCACCTCTGCTCCCCTCTTGAGTTGTATTCGTAAGCAAATGGTTTCCTCCACATATCCTTCAATGGACGAAATAGCTTGAAAAATTACGCTACCTTTAGAAATGTAAGTGGTAATCCGTGTATTCTCTGAAAGCCATACTCATTCTCACAGTATTCGTTTGGTATCAGGCGCTGCGAAAGTAAACCATGGAGTAAGAATACAAGTGTAAATATGTTGACACGCTGCCACTGACACATTAGGACTTAAGTTGGCATACATATAATTTATCCCAAATATCTCATTATGGGTGCAGGGAACATTTAATTCAATCCTATAGTCTGTTTATTTCAGTTGACGGTATATTGAATCTCTTAGCATATCATTAGCGTTTCAATCCCCCACACTGGTAGCTGGTGGTTTAGGGCGGGTTATCTAAGGGCCGTGTTGTCCGATATGACAGGGGGGTTAGCTTGACTACCGGGCCGGATATGTAGGAGCCGAAGCGCAAGGGGGCCGACATGTCTCGAAACCGTTTATTCTCACACGTTATTCGCCATGGCCCAATATCGATTTATCAGCTATTTCAAAACCTTTTTATGTAACCAAATGCATTGTTAATCACAACACTTGGCAATATTATGAAGTAATAACATAATACTTTCATATATTTCATTGATTATCGAAAAATCAATTACCAATGGATCCAATTTAGCATCAGCAGGAGTAATACAAACTATACCGAAGGTGGGGTATATCCAATTAGTGTATCACTGTAGTAAAACAGACTATACTATAAGTGGAGTATATTCCATTAGTTTACCACTTTACTGAAAAAGAAATGTTCTGCCCAATGTCAGTGAAATATCTGTCCAGAGAGAGAGAGAGAGAGAGAGGCGGGGGGGGGGGCTAGATAAACGAGCCAACCTTGGATTATGTTACACATGAGTTCCAGCGACTCCTTATCAAATGCCTACAGCCTCTCCTGGGTATACTGTACCCCTGTTCGATTGGTGCCTACAATTTACCCTTATTTATTGGAATCTTGGTGTTAATAAAGCCATGTTATACCAGTACAGAAGCTATACATCCTCTATTTGTTTACAGTCAATGGTAACAGAGATCGGCCAACCTCTGCCATATCATATACTTAAGGGGGATGGCCAGATTTATTTGCTCATTTATGTATTTTTTTATTATTTTATCAGTGTCCTTCCTAAACCTCCACCTATCTTAAAAAACACACGCCAAAGACCCGAGTCGCCTTCTAGATAAAAAAAAGTAAATTTTTCGATAGACAAATTTCCCGGCCGTAGGCCGGTTTCTCTTAAAGTACAGGCTCGCTATCGCTCGCCAAGAAACAATCAACACCTAAATGACACTAAATGATTAAAAATTTACAACAAAATGGGGCGAAGTCTTAAAATCGCCAAA
Source organism: Paralithodes platypus (assembly GCA_032716605.1). NCBI lineage: Eukaryota > Metazoa > Arthropoda > Malacostraca > Decapoda > Lithodidae > Paralithodes > Paralithodes platypus. The sequence continues at coordinate 5,696,720 of CM064490.1, read as the reverse complement.
ATAATGGGACGAGCATCTTAAACTCTGAAAACAAATGGGGTTAAATATGAGGAAGAAATAGAACCAGAAGAAACAACCACCTCCCTAAAAAAAAAAAAAAAAAAAAAAAATATATATATATATATATATATATATATATATATATATATATATATATATATATATATATATATAAAGTAACATCCCATTCTCAACATTAATCATCAATTACAAACCCCAATGCACTTGAATATACTAATGAAAGCATATGGTCCTCCCGGGATTCGAACTCGGGACACCACACCCAGAACATAAGCATCTAAACCATTACACCGGATACCCGGTTAGTGTGAAGTGGCGATCGCACAAGTCAGGCATTTCCTTCTCCTGGTTTTCCTATTTAAACTTTGTGTAGTACAAAGGAGTACAAAGGAAATCAAGCAACAACAGATCTAGTGACCCTTCTAGGTTGCTTGTCCTCCAAAACACTGAGGATCAAGTGTCCAAACAGTGGTTTAGAGTGGGTAAGGGAACATTGGAAAGGGAATTACTGCCCTGGAACTAATGTCCGTGGCAGGATTAGGAAGTTAGTAGGGGACAGATGGGTTAGTAACTGAGGGGGGGATAAAATAAAGTTATTCATTTACAAACGCAGTCAGTCGCGGGTTTGATGCGAGATATTTGTCTAGGCGGAGTTTAAATGAATCAACGGTGATGCAGTCTATAACGTTTCGGGGAAGCCCATTCCACAAGTTGACAACTCGATTGAAGAAGAAATTCTTAGATTCGTGTGAGTTAAAAGATTTACCAATAATTTTGCAACCGTTTCCCCGCGTGTAATTAGATTGGTCGATAGTGAAGTACTTACTACAGTTCATATTGTCGATGCCTTTGATGATTTTGAACACTTGAATTAAGTCACCTCTTAATCTGCGCTGGGTTAAAGGAAATAGATTTAATTCTCTAAGACGCTCTTCGTATGGTTTGTTCTTTAGGCTAGGTATCATTTTGGTAACTCTACGTTGAACTCGTTCTAGCTTGTTTATATCTTTTTGGTAATAAGGGCACCAGGATTGAACGCAGTATTCCAGAAGAGGGCGGACTAATGAATTGTAAAGGGTTACATGAATTGTAAAGTGTACAGCACATGGAGACAGTAAATCTCAGAAACACACAAACACACACTCACATTCTCTCTCTCTTTGTCTGTCTCTCTCACATATTCATTTTCTCTTTCACACGCACAGTCATTCCCTATTACACACACAGTCTCTCTTTCTCTCTCTCTCTCACACACACAGACACACACGCATTCAAACCGAAAGACACACATTTGATTACAAACCCCTAAACATATCCACCGTCGACGCATACACTGTCAATACAAATATACAAATATAATAAAGGTATTATACTGCATGATAATTATTGTGTATGTTGATTGTGATATACCTGTTTATCATTATATTAAGGGAGGTCACCGTTTTTTTTTTTTTTATCTTTCTCTTCTTTTCTCTCTTTCTCTGGCTTGTATCCATTCGGTCCCATTCAGCCAACTGTTTTAAGACGTTTATCCCCATCCAGGTGTCGATTTCTTCCTGGCGAGCGATAGCGAGCCAGCATTGTATGGAGAAATCCGGCTTGGCCCGAGACATTTCTCTATCGAAAAATTTACAAATTTAGCTTGCTGTCAAAAACAATTATATACATATATATATACCGTATACAACTATATATATATATATATATATATATATATATATATATATATATATATATATATACAGTATATATGCTGGCTCGCTACTGCTCGCCAGGAAAATATTGACACCTGGATGGGGTAAACGTCTTAAAATAGTAGGCTGAATGGGGCCGAATGGATACAAGCCAAAGAGAGAGGGAGAGAAAGATAAAACAAGCGAGGTGGGCTTCCTTAATTAAACGGGATTATTACTGCCCAATACCTAATTCCTAAGTGTATACCATGATGGACACTTGAAATACCCATATGTAGGGTACGGGTATTGAAGGACTATCTAACCCTTTATGTACACACTTCATACCCATACTCATTCGAGTGTATGCCCCAGTGATTCCTAGAGATTCTTCCCAAACCGCACATAGCCATATGATGGTCACTAGAACACAATTTGAAAGTGTCCGTTACTCATGAGGTTAATGTTATAAACAGTGTTATAGGTACTCATAAGGTTAATGTTATAAACAGTGTTATAGGTACTCATAATGTTAATGTTATAAAGTGTTATTGGTATTAATAAGGTTAATGTTATAAACAGTGTCAGTTACTCATAATGTTAATGTTATAAATAGTGTTATAGGTACTCATAAGGTAAATGTTATAAACAGTGTTATAGGTACTCATAATGTTAATGTTATAAAGTGTTATTGGTATTAATAAGGTTAATGTTATAAACAGTGTTATAGGTACTCATAATGTTAATGTTATAAACAGTGTTATAGGTACTCATAAGGTTAATGTTATAAAGTGTTATAGGTATTAATAAGGTTAATGTTATAAACAGTGTCAGTTACTCATAATGTTAATGTTATAAACAGTTATAGGTACTCATAAGTTTAATATTATAAACAGTGTTAGGTATTCATAAGTTTAATATTATAAACAGTGTTATAGTTATTAATAAGGTTAATGTTATAAACAGTGTCAGTTACTCATAATGTTAATGTTATAAACAGTGTTATAGGTAGTCATAAGTTTAATATTATAAACAGTTATAGGTATTAATAAGGTTAATGTTATAAACAGTGTCAGTTACTCATAATGTTAATGTTATAAACAGTGTTATAGGTACTCATAAGGTTAATGTTATAAACAGTGTTATAGGTACTCATAAGTTTAATATTATAAACAGTGTTAGGTACTCATAAGGTTAATGTTATAAACAGTGTCAGTTACTCATAATGTTAATGTTATAAACAGTGTTATAGGTACTCATAAGTTTAATGTTATAAACAGTGTTAGGTACTCATAAGTTTAATATTATAAACAGTGTTATAGTTATTAATAAGGTTAATGTTATAAACAGTGTCAGTTACTCATAATGTTAATGTTATAAACAGTGTTATAGGTACTCATAAGTTTAATATTATAAACAGTTATAGGTATTAATAAGGTTAATGTTATAAACAGTGTCAGTTACTCATAATGTTAATATTATAAACAGTGTTATAGGTACTCATAAGGTTAATGTTATAAACAGTGTTATAGGTACTCATAATGTTAATGTTATAAACAGTGTTATAGGTACTCATAATGTTAATATTATAAACAGTGTTATAGGTACTCATAAGGTTAATGTTATAAACAGTGTTATAGGTACTCATAATGTTAATGTTATAAACAGTGTTATAGGTACTCATAATGTTAATATTATAAACAGTGTTATAGGTACTCATAAGGTTAATGTTATAAACAGTGTTATAGGTACTCATAAGGTTAATGTTATAAACAGTGTCAGTTACTCATAATGTTAATGTTATAAACAGTGTTATAGGTACTCATAATGTTAATGTTATAAACAGTGTTATAGGTTCTCATAATGTTAATATTATAAAGTGTTATAGGTACTCATAAGGTTAATGTTATAAACAGTGTTATAGGTACTCATAATGTTAATATTATAAACAGTGTTATAGGTACTCATAAGGTTAATGGTATAAACAGCGTCAGTTACTCATAAGGTTAATGTTATAAACAGTGTCAGTTACTCATAATGTTAATGTTATAAACAGTGTTATAGGTACTCATGAGGTTAATATTATAAACAGTGTTATAGGTACTCATAAGGTTAATGTTATAAACAGTGTCAGTTACTCATAATGTTAATGTTATAAACAGTGTTATAGGTACTCATGAGGTTAATATTATAAACAATGTTATAGGTACTCATAAGGTTAATGTTATAAACAGTGTCAGTTACTCATAATGTTAATGTTATAAACAGTGTTATAGGTACTCATGAGGTTAATATTATAAACAGAGTTATAGGTACTCATAAGGTTAATGTTATAAACAGTGTCAGTTACTCATGAGGTTAATGTTATAAACAGTGTTATAGGTACTCATAAGGTTAATGTTATAAACAGTGTCAGTTACTCATGAGGTTAATGTTATAAACAGTGTTATAGGTACTCATAAGGTTAATGTTATAAACAGTGTCAGTTACTCATAATGTTAATGTTATAAACAGTGTTATAGGTACTCATAATGTTAATATTATAAACAGGGTTATAGGTACTCATAATGTTAATGTTATAAACAGTGTCAGTTACTCATAATGATAATGTTATAAACAGGGTTATAGGTACTCATAAGGTTAATGTGATAAACAGTGTTAGGTACTCATAAGGTTAATGTTATAAACAGTGTCAGTTACTCATGAGGTTAATGTTATAAACAGTGTTATAGGTACTCATAAGGTTAATGTTATAAACAGTGTTAGGTACTCATAAGGTTAATGTTATAAACAGGGTCAGTTACTCATAAGGTTAATGTTATTACAGTCTTATAGGTACTCATAAGGTTAATGTTATAAACAGTGTCAGGTACTCATAAGGTTAATGTTATAAACAGTGTCAGTTACTCATAATGTTAATGTTATAAACAGTGTTATAGGTACTCATAGGTTAATGTTATAAACAGTGTCAGTTACTCATAATGTTAATGTTATAAACAGTGTTATAGGTACTCATAAGGTTAATGTTATAAACAGTGTCAGTTACTCATAATGTTAATGTTATAAACAGTGTTATAGGTACTCATAAGGTTAATGTTATAAACAGTGTTAGGTACTCATAAGGTTAATGTTATAAACAGTGTTAGGTACTCATAAGGTTAATGTTATAAACAGTGTCAGTTACTCATAATGTTAATGTTATAAACAGTGTTATAGGTACTCATAAGGTTAATGTTATAAACAGTTTAGGTACTCATAAGGTTAATGTTATAAACAGTGTCAGTTACTCATGAGGTTAATGTTATAAACAGGGTTATAGGTACTCATAAGGTTAATGTTATAAACAGTGTCAGGTACTCATGAGGTTAATGTTACATACTGTGTCACAGTCTCATAGGTACTCATTGTAGTTAATATTCTTAACTTAACGTATAATTAAAGTGATATAACTTTTAATGATTATATTAACCAGGAATATTACTGTCAATATATAACTATGGACGCTATATATAACTTTTCATACCCATATTAGTTTAGAGTATCCAGGTCCTTCAATATATTGCATAAAAATAAATTGTATAATTTTTTTATGAACAGGTATAATACAGCAATTGGGTATATTGATGGTGATTTAGCTTTCTATCTTTGTATAGGATTTGCTTATTATTATCTAAATACCATTAAATCGGTAAATAATTATGGACACTTTGATCACCATTTTGTACCCATTATTTTATAAAGTGTACACTCTAAAAGGTTATTGGGTATATGGAAATGGTATGGGAAGTGTCAATAATAATCTACCAGCCAGTGTTAAGATAAGGAATGATAAAAAAATAAATAAAAACAAAAAAAATACACACACACACACAAGCAGAATCTTCAAGTTAGAAAGTAAACGACGGATGTGATGATCAAGGTCACTGGGAGTTACACAGAGTTACACAGAGTTACACAGATACTTAGACTACACAGACCTTGCGGTCCCTACTAGGTGGCCCGGGCTTAGTACTAATAGACAGGGACAGTTTATGGTAGCAGAATAGGACTGCAAATTGGATGGCTCTTTCCCCACCCTCCGTATCCTCCGGCTAAAAAACCGTACCGGAAATAGGATGAAATGTAACCTTATGGGTCAAGAAACACCGACAAGGTAAATTTGTATAGAGTATAGAGTATAGAAAGAAATTAGTCTGAAAGAGAATTAACACTTACATACATACTGATTCATTCATATTAACCTAGTGATAGATAGATAGAAAGAGAGAGAGAGAGAGAGAGTACAAAGGAAATCAAGCAACAACAGTTCCAGCTACCCCTCAAGGCTGCTTGCCCTCCAAAACCTTGATGGCGAAGTGTCCAAACAGTAGGTTAGAGTGGATAAGGGAAAAATGTAAAGGGAAGACTGCCCTGGGACAAATGTCAGTGGCAGGATTAGATGTTAGTAGGGGACAGTTTTTAGTAATATATTAGAGGGAAGAAAAATAAAAGAGAGAGAGAGAGAGAGAGAGAGAGAGAGAGAGAGAGAGAGAGAGAGAGAGAGAGAGAGAGAGAGAGAGAGAGAGAGAGAGAGAGAGAGAGAGAGAGAGAGAGAGAGAGAGAGAGAGAGAGAGGAGAGAGAGAGAGAGAGAGAGAGAGAGAGAGAGAGAGAGAGAGAGAGAGAGAGAGAGAGAGAGAGAGAGAGAGAGAGAGAGAGAGAGAGAGAGAGAGAGAGAGAGAGAGAGAGAGAGAGAGAGATTGATTTTGATTTTGATTTGATTTTGCCCCGAGGGGCGAGTTTATTGAGCAGCGTGTTTTATTGTTTATTGTTTCAGTGGAATAATGGCTCTTTGAGCAGTATGTATCGCCTTAGTAGTGGTTGTCCCCTCACAGGATGGGGGATTTCCTGTGAGGGGACAACCACTACTAAGGCGATACATACTGCTCAAAGAGCCATTATTCCACTGAAACAACAGCATCGTCGTCTGGTTACATTCATATTTGTGTTTATAAGTCAGGTTGGCATTATTCAGATGTATTATTATAGTTTCCTCATTTAATTGTCACATGGTCTGTATAAAAAAAAAAAAAAAAAAAAAAAAAAAGCAAGCAAGCTTGTAGTGACTGAATTATTAATTGACAGGTTGTAAATAATAGCACTACAGAACTAGTGCAATCGTATGAGGAGACTATTCATATTTTCATTACATCAATGATTATTGAGATCATAGTTAGCTGAATACAATTATTACAAAAATAGGCAATGGTATAAATCAACATAATACATAATTTAATACAGGCGGACATAATCATGATCCGGTTCGTTGTGCACTGGGAGCTAAGGTGTCTTGAGATCGCCTCGATGAGAGAGAGAGAGAGAGAGAGAGGGGGGGGGGGAGGAGGAAATCTGTGTTCCTCTTGCACTGATATTTGATATTGGTAATTTTAGCTCTTAGCCCTTGATATTTCCTTCATACCACCGCTGCTTCGATCGGAATTCAGTGTAACTATGGACATAGAGAGAGAGAGAGAATATGTGTGATTATGAATAAAGAAACCTGCAGTCATTCTAAACACACACACACACGCATACATGTACAAATACACACAATTATATATACCGTATATATATATATATATATATATATATATATATATATATATATATTACTGTATATACTGTCAAACAACAAACTTACACATAACCAGTTTATGTGTAGCTTGGAGCAGGAAGAATGTACTTAACTATCAGCATACGATGATGTTTATGGTTTATTATTATTTGTAAACATTAAAGTATTGGGACGCACTTTTTACTTTATCTGCAAACAAATTTTAGACGATTAGAATCCCTAAATTTAGCAGTTATTGTTACATACAGGCCTCCAGACTCATCCCGAGAATAATTCAAAACCCAGCTCAACAAAATAAAATCAGAAGTGGAAACCCTGGGGAACCCAACACCAAATATTATATGGCTAGGAGACTTTAACCTACCAAACATTAAATGGAGACAACTAGAAAACCAGTTAGTGGCAAATAACACCGGAGAAGCAAATACTAATACGAGAGAGCTTTTTGAACTCTGTGATTTTTTTAGTCTTACCCAACATATTGCTGAACCCACACGGGAAAACAATATCTTAGACCTGGTCTTCACTAACAACGACTCTCTAGTACACAGCATTAACATATCGGACACAACATACTCAGATCATTAATTAATTGAGATCAAAACAACCTTAGAAAGTGTACAGACAACCTCAGAATCGAGAACAAAAACCGGCCCCTTCAGTAAATTTAACTTCAATAACAAAAACATTAGGTGGGAAGAGGTAAATCAAGAAATGGAGGAAATAGACTGGGAAGATTTAATGGATAACCTGACACCAGCAGAATGTCTAGTCTTAATAACAGAAACCATGACCCAAATCTGTAGCCACCATATACCTGCAAGACAAACAAAACGAAGAAGCAAACAAGATCGGGAAAGGAGGAGGCTGTACAGAAGAAGAAATTACTCACACAAAGACGCACACATCAAAATCTACAGGATAGGCAAAAGGTCGAAATAGATAGAGAAATTGTGGAAATTGAACAAAGGCTAAGAATATCATATGAACTACAACATATGGAAGAGGAGAGGAAAGCTATTGTAGGTATAAAGGACAATTCCAAATACTTCTTTTCATACGCCAAACAAAAGGCTAAAACAACATCAAACATCAGCCCACTGAGCAAAGGGGACGGCTCTTTCACAGGGGACAAAAAGGAAATGAGCGAACTCTTAAGCAGGCAGTATGAAATGGCATTCAGTGAGCCTGATGAAACAAAAGTCATCAGAGACCAAAATATATTTTTCATGGAAACCTCCCCCACGGAAACCCCTCAGATGCTGGATATTGATTTCGGTCCAAAAGACATAGAAGAGGCCATTTCCAACATGCCATCCCACTCGGCATCAGGCCCGGACTCATGGAATTCGATCCTAATGAAGAAATGTAAGGAAAACCTCTCAAAACCCCTGGCTATAATGTGGAGAAGGAGTCTAGACACTGGTGACATACCAGATAGCTTGAAAAACGCAATAATTGCCCCACTGCATAAAGGAGGGAGTAAAGCACTACCAAAAAACTACCGCCCGGTAGCTCTAACCTCTCACATCATTAAAGTTTTCGAGCGAGTCCTGCGAAGCAAAATTTCAACATTCATGGAGACAAATGAACTACACAACACCGGTCAACATGGGTTCAGAGCGGGAAGATCATGTCTCTCACAACTTTTGGAACACTATGACAAAATTCTTAAAGCGCTAGAAGAAAAGAAATACGTGGATGTCATTTACACCGATTTTGCTAAGGCATTTGATGACACAAAATTAAGCAAGATAGTAAACACACAAGAGGACACGGGCCGACTGCAGGAAGACATGAATGTAGTGTTCCAGTGGACCAGGGAAAACAACATGCAATTCAATGAGGAAAAATTCCAATTAATACGGTACGGAGATAATAATGGTGTTAAAGAAATTACACATTACTTAACAGAATCTAACCACATAATAGAACGGAAAGACAGTGTGAAAGACCTTGGGGTATTAATTAATGTCTGAAAATATGGGTTTCAAAGTACATAACCAGGTCAAAGTGGCGGCTGCGTAACGTCTAACGGGTTGGATTCTGCGTACTTTTAAAACACGCGGTGAATTGCCTATGATAACGCTCTTCAAATCTCTAGTGCTACCGCGGCTTGAATACTGTAGCGTATTAACATCCCCATACAAAGCAGGTGAAATAAATGACGTAGAGAGTGTACAAAGAAATTTCACTTCGCATATAAGTTCGATAAAACATCTACACTATTGGGAGCGTTTAAGAGCACTGAATCTGTACTCACTGGAACGTAGAAGAGAACGTTACCTAATAATATACACGTGGAAAATCGCAGAGGGTTTAGTACCAAACCTACATACTCCGATAGTCATGAAATTCAGTGATAGGAGAGGCTGGGAATGCGAAATCCCCCGGATGAATAACAGGGGTGCTATGGGCTCTCTGCGAGAGGGCTGGTTATCACACAGAGGCCCACGTCTCTTCAACAAACTCCCACGGCGAGTAAGAGACATGAGGGACATCTCGTTAGACAACTTCAAGAGAGCCCTAGATGTCGAACTGCAAAAAATGCCAGACGAGCCCATCCTCGCAAGGGAGCGAGCTGTCGCTTCAAACAGTCTACTGCCAGGCAGCTTGGGGAACAACAACAACAACAACAACAACAACAACAGTCTACTGCACCAAATCACCACCCATAACGAGGGGCGTCGCGCTCCTTGGTGCCGCTAGAAGAGCGGCGAACACATCAAAAGGTATCAAAAGGTTAGGAAGAACCTCTAGCAATCAAAGGGGTAAAAATTCCAATATACCCTTTAACCGCCACAGATCCTTTCTAAATCCCTCAGTAATAGCCAAGACATAGTATTCCTGTATCCATGACCTCCATGTGAATGTTTGTCTGTATGGCTGTAAACAAGATATCTCAAAAAGTTATGAACCGATGCTTACGAAATGTGGTGGGCAGATAGGATATGCGTCAAGAAAGAAGCCGTGCAATTAACCCTTTGAGTACCAGCGACGTGTTATATTATATTCTAGCTATATTTAGACGATACTATGTAGTAGCTTAGGAAGGCTCTGCAGTAGTTAAAAGGGGTTGTTGAGATAGGTTGAAGCCTTATTATTGCTAGAGGTCCTTCCTAATCTTAATAAAATCGTCTAACAGTTGCCATAATATAAGGAAAAATACGTCGCCGGTACAGTAGGGATTAAGGAAGTTATTGGCAGAGCACATACCTCCGCCTTCGTAGGCGGAGGTATGTAGCCTGCCGGGTGCTCCTCTAATTATGGGTATGGAGATATCAGAGTGTAAACAGAAGAAAATATCACCAACGGTACCAAGATGGCGGAGGTTGGCCGATCACTGTTTGTATAGGATCTCCAGTGGACAGGAAATTGTGGCCAGTGTTTGGATCATAAATAGATACACTACATACATATATGCATACATACGTATATACATACACACATATATACATACATATACTCTGGCACATACCCCATTTTTTTTTTAATTGGGGGTGGCCGACTCGAGACAGAGCCAAAACAAGAACACCCCCCCCCAAAAAAACAAAACAAAACACACAAAATCACACCTATCTCGAAACACTGATGGAGTGTATTGATAACTTTGGTTCACTATTGGTGTTCTCTAATTACCCCCTTCAGCACGATCACGTACAGTCGCGCTAATAAGTGATGTCTCAGCACTAAGTATATTTTGATAAATAATTGGTATCAGCATTATCTATACTTAATTTCTTCATATCGAGTGAAATATACAAACATGTTCCTACACTTACCCACCAAACATGTTCCTACACTTACCCAGCCTATTCAACATCTGACAGACATAAATACAGCACAGAGCGAGCCAAACTTAATGACAGCTGAGACATGACTTATTAGCGCGACTGTACTTTTATTGTCTTTTTCTGCCTACCCTTATAGACGATTGGCTATAGCTTATGTATACTGATAGAACTCTCGACATCTCAATAAACCATCTGAATATCATAGGACTTTCATAAACAGCATATAATCGCTTAAGGGGAGGTATTTAGTTTGTTCCCTACGTTTTCATCAAGCTTAAAATTACACCCCCTAGACCCCCTTTCAAGATAAATTTGTACATTTTTCGGTAGAAAAATGTGCCGGCCGGAGGCCGGTTGCTCATAAATTACAGGCTCGCTATCGCTCGCCAGGAAAAAATCGACACCTTAATGGCACGAAAGGTCTTAAAATTGACAGTAATGGGGCAAAATGTCTTAAAATGTCCAAACTACTAGGGCGAACGTCTTAACATCTCAAAAACATTGGGGCTAAACATGAGGGAGAAAGGGGTCCAGAAAAAAATCCCTCAAGTCGATATCTCCCCTTAACCCCTTCTGTACCGGCATCGTCTTTTTCATATTATTCTAGTTATAGTTAGACGAATTTGCGCAGTTTGAGAAGGAACTGTGGTAGTAAAAAGGGTTAAGGGAGATATTTTGAAGCCTGTTAATTGCTGGAGGCCCTTTTATAACTGAAGAAAAACGTCTAATAGTAGCCAGAATAAAGTTAAAAGGACGCCGTCGGTAAGGAAGGGGTTAATGTTATCGAAAATATAATGTAAAGAAGGCGTCATTTTAATGGAGGGGTCTCACCGTCTCGTGCATATCATTAGGGGGAGATGGGTAGTTTTTCTGGTCCCCCTTCCCCATGTTTAGCCCCATTAGTTTTCAGACTTTAAGACGTTAGGCCCATTACTTTGGCGATTTTAAGACCTTTCGTCCCATTTCGTTGTCAAATGTAAGACCTATCGTGCCATTTAGTTGTCGATTTTTTCCTGGCGAGCAATAGCGAGCCTTTAATTATAAGAGGAACCGGCCTTTGGCCGGCACATTATTCTACCAAAAAATGTACAAATTTATCTTGAGGGGGGAGGTCTAGGGGATGTGTTTCTAAGTTTGAGGGAAGGCTATAGCAAGGAAACTATACACAAAATATGAATATATGAATTAATAGGCCAAAAAATCAGCCACTGTCCTCTTAATTTCTATATGATGATAAATATAATATCAGCCCGTCCATTGATAATCCTCGTACCAACCCCTTCACCACCATGACGTAATTCCCAGCATAATTTGATGATTATATTTAGTATATAATCTACCTCGACGACTCGAATGGATAGGTACGATCTCGATAAACCCTTTTAATAACATAGGTCCTTCTTAAACTGCATAACAATTGATAAATACGATCTCAATAAACCCTTTTAATAACATAGGTCCTTCTTAAACTGCATAACAATTGATAAATACGATCTCAATAAACCCTTTTAATAACACAGGTCCTTCTTAAACTGCATAACAATTGATAAATACGATCTCAATAAACCCTTTTAATAACATAGGTCCTTCTTAAACTGCATAAAATCATCTAAATTTACCCAGAATCAAAGGTAACAAGGTGTCATGGTGCTGAGGGGTTAAAGGAAATGATGGCCGTTCTTTCTTACTGCAGGATCTTTAGTGTTATCAAAAGGCCGTTCTTTCTTACTACAGGATCTTTAGTGTTATCAAAAGGCCGTTCTTTTTTACTGCAGGATCTTTAGTGTTATCAAAAGGCCGTTCTTTCTTACTACAGGATTTTTAGTGTTATCAAAAGGCCGTTCTTTCTTACTACAGGATCTTTAGTGTTATCAACAGTAAGTACAGTGGCGCTAATAAATCATGTCCCAGCTGTCATTGCGTTTGCCTCGCTCTGTACTGTATTAATGTCTGGCAGATGTTGAATAGGGTAATAGAAATAACGTTGTTAAATTGCAAAACTAATGGGGTTACAAATGAGGGAGAAAGGGGTCCAGAAAAATCAACCATCCCCCCTGAAGGGTTATGATGCGGTTTTATTAACAGCTTGTTTTGGCTAACAGTAGATGATTTTATGCAGCTTCGGAAGAATCTCGACCAATATGAGGGCTCAAACTTATATCAATTTAACTCCCACAGATCCTTCCTAATCTTCCTAATCATCTCATGATATATCCAAAATAATATAAATACGTTCGTCCTCGAACATGAATTTACACAATAACACACTTTATGAACGTGTGTAATACTAGTCTTTTATATTGTTTTTAGCTTGTTTCCAAGACCTCCATCAAGCTTAAAATTACACCCCCTTGACCCCCTTTCAAGATAAAAGTTTTCGGCAGAAAAATTTCCCCTTAATGTCCTCTTAAATTACAGGCTGGCTATCGCTCGTCAGGAAAAAAAATCGACACCTAAATGGCACGAAAGATCTTACCATTGACAGAAATGGGGAGAGTTCTTAAAATCTCAAAATCAATGGGGCTAAACAGAAGGAAGAAATGGGTCAAGAAATAAATCCCTGGAGTGGAAATCTGCCCATAATACCTGTCTATAAATTGTGACTCGTATAGCCTCTGGTAATAACGCACGGAGGGCTGGAACAAACGGGCTCTAATCTTCTCTCACTTGTTTACTGTTTGAATCTTCCCAAATAGTAGATTGTTCAAGGGGGGATGGGCCGGTTTTTCTACCCTGTCATATGACCGTAAAACAATGAAATTTTTGACAGTATCAATCAATTTATTCCACGGTGTTAAGAAAGGTGTTTTGTGTTAGGAGTACAATTAATTAATTCAAATTATTTCCATAGGTTCGGGAACTTTGTTGCGAGGTCAGTCCTTTGAGATTTGTGCCCAATATTTTGTTCTTTCCTCTCACCTAAGCATTACGCTTTTCATAGTGCAGATGGGTCCAGTAAATGATTTAGATTGATAAATGGGTAATAATCGTGGCCATGTGCTGAACCTTTCACTCTCTTGGTGGTGTAATAGTGTTTAAGTTTTGTAGGTGGTAGCTCAGCTTCGAATCCCGAAAGGATCACATGCTTTCATTAATTTAATTGGAGTGTGTTTGGTGTTGGGAGTGAAATACATTTTTATTAAGATTACTTATATATTTAATGAAAACATTAGTTGTATCTTCATATTCCGTATCGAAATTAAGGCTCTTATGTTTATTTTAAGCTTAATGAATCATAATTGTATTGTAGAGTGAAATAGCTTTGAGTGTTGTAGCTTTGTGATAATTGTTTTTATTGCTATTAATGCAACGCAGATTTTTAGAAACATTTAATAAGAGAGTTTGTTAATGTTAATGAATATCTTAATATCGTAGCTTTTGTATGGTTATTATATAGCTAAATAAAATAAAAAAATATTATATTGTTTTTCATTGTAACTTTTCCTTTTTTAATAAATATGATTGGTATACTGTAAAAATATATGTAGTGAAATTAACAGTAAAAGACCCCAAATCATGACGTTAGAAAACATTATTCAATAAAACAAAATCTTAACTATTACTAATATGCTGCGTGTACCTCTAATTCTTATGAACGCATTGGGTTGCAGCCTGTACACCGTAAGTGAGCGAACAGTCTTAAGGGGGGTCACCTGCCTTTTTTTCTCTCGTTTGTATCCATTCGGCCCCATTCAGCCTACTGTTTTAAGACGTTTCCCCTATCCAGGTGTCAATATTTTCCTGGCGAGCGCCGGTACTCCATTGGTTTTTCAGAACGCCCCAGCCAGCAATCACTCAACGACCAACGTAATGAAGCCATAGAACTCTTAAATTCTGATCTAAATACTATCTCCAATTGGGGCAGAGAAAACCTTGTTACCTTTAATGCTTCCAAGACCCAATTTCTCCATATATCTACCCGTCAGGAACTCCCAGCGGACTATCCCTTATTCTTCAACAATACAAAAATCTACCCTTCATCTTCTCTCAATATTCTTGGTGTCTCTTTTTCTTCTGCTCTCATTTGGAAGGACCATATTACCAGTCTTGCTAAGGCAGCTTCCCAGAAGCTGGGTGTGCTCAACAGCCTTAGGGGGTTCTTTTCCCCTGCACAGCTTCTTGCTCTGTACAGTGTACAGGGGCATAGTGCGTCCTTGTATTGAGTATTGTTCACATGTGTGGGAGGTTCCTCTCACACCGCTCTCCTAGACAAAGTTGAAAGGAAGGCCTTTCGTATCATTAACTCCCGTCCACTCACCAACTCTCTGCAATCTCTCTCTCTCCGCCGCAATGTTGCATCTCTCTCGCTATTCTATCGCTACTATAATAATCAGTGTTCATCAGAGCTTTCCCAGTGCATACCACCTCCTTTACGTAGGGCACGTGGTACCCGTCTTGCAACTCAATCCCACCCCTACTCTGTGCAACTCTCCAACCCAAGAGTGAAACGTTACTCTCAAACTTTCTTCTACTCAACAGCTGAGCTCTGGAACTCTCTCCCAGAATCAGTCTTTCCCTCTTCCTATGACTTAAATTGCTTCAAACTCCGTGTGTCCAGGCATTTTGGCTCGAACGTCCCTTGATTTTGGCCCTGTCACTCTTTCAACTATGGGGGAGGCACTCGCTATAGGCAGTTCTGCCTTTTGCCTCCCTCAATCACATAGAACAAACAAAAAACAAAAATACAATGCTGGCTCGCTATCGCTCGCCAGGAAGAAATCGACACCTGGATGGGGATAAAAGTCTTAAACAGTTGGCTGAATGGAGCCGAATGGATAGAAGCCAGAGAAAGAGAGAAAAGGAGAGAAAGATAAACAAAAAAGCAGGTGGTATTTACTGGGTTGGCTAAGACTAGAACAGAGTACACGAACTAGGTATATAAGGTCTTTGTCTTATTGATATATAAGGTCATTGTCTTATTGACTAACTTACAAAGAGTGTAAACATATTATATACACGAGAGAAAAGCTTACACAGAAAGCAACAAACATAGATAATGAAAGTGACTCAAGTGAAAAAATATCATATGTACACTCGACCAAAAAATAATCTTTACACTAACGCTCTAAACATTCTGGAAGTGGGTCGAAATTTTATGATAATACCTCATAGACGTATGTTTCACCCGATTCATTCCGTTCACACTAGATTATTTACAGATCACCAGTGTAAAGATTGTTTTTTTGGTCGAGTGTACAAGAACATAGATGGGTAGAACCTGGGAAATAAAATAAGATAATTTGGCGTGGGGGTTAAGGGGGTACTGCTTGGTTTTTGGTCTATATATTGATTGATTTATTTATTTTTAAGTAGAATCCGGCATAACGTTAAGGTGGGGACTAACAGCGGACACCAGACTTGCATGCAAATCCGATGTGCTTGGTGTCACATGGGTAAAAAATAAATCTACAGTATCAATCCATCTATTGCCGGACGCCGTGATTCCCAAATGGGTGGCCACGAACGAAACGGCCCCATGCACCTATGTCCCCAGTCAGTTGACGCCCCTCCTCCCATCCAGCACCGCTGTCACTCATACTTCTGTACTCCATGCTTCCACCTCTCATTCGGTTTACCTCTCCCTCTCTGTCTTTCCACCTCACTCTCGTACACTCTCATTCTCTCGCTTCCCATACGTTCCACATGGCCGAACCATCTCAAGGTGTTCCTTTTCACACTTCTATATATATATACTGTATATATATATACAGTATATACCGGTATATATATATATATATATATATATATATATATATATATATATATATATATATATATATATTATATACAGTATATATATATATATATATATATATATATATATATATATATATATAATATATATATATATATATATACCGGTATATATATATAAACAGACAGGCAAAGGCAAACAAAGAGAGAGAGAGAGAGAGAGAGATAGAGGATAAGTAGGGATGGAGAGGATAGGTAGGGAGGGAGAGAGAAAAACTATTTTCATCGTAGGCTACTGGCCATTCCTCGGCTGACTGTTGTTATGTGTATTACGTCAGCTGATAATAATGTGTCATGGGAAGGGTTCCAGGTACGGGACGCTCAAAACGTTTGGTTTGTGCGTTGGAGCTGAGAGAGAGTTTATGAATGAGAGGGAGCGTGTGTGGTTCAAGTATAGAAATCTAAAAAGAGATGAAAGGACTTGGGAGAGAGGTATCGTGACCAGGATTCGAACCCACTCACTCCATGTATTTCTGTGAGAGCTGGACACAGTATCCACTTGACCAAGAGCTGATAATGATCTGCTCATAGTTGAGTGGATACGGTGCCCAACTCTCACACAAAAATATCTGGAGTGAGTGGGTTCAAATCCTGGACAGGATACCTCTCTCCCAACCTGTCCGACATTATCATACAAAACGACTTGTAAAAGCTGTGACGTGTGGCTATAACGGATGTAGTGGAGGGAAGTAGGATGGAAGGGGGGGGGGGGGGAGAGAATCAATGAATGAATGAATGAGGGAGAGAAGGGTGGGAGGGGGGAAATTAGTGGGTCAACGAGGAGGGAGAGAATTTGAAACTTTATTGAGAAGATACTGTACATATAAAAACACAAAGTGCTCATGTACACTCCCAAAAGGGCGAAGGTGATTAGACATTCTTCACCCCACTACAACAAAGTGACACAGTTACAATAATATTTACAAGCATGTGTATGTGTGTGTGTGTACCTCTACATCTCACGCATTCTATACACAGCACTCTAATAATTAAAAGGAGACCTCAAGCGTCCTTTTAAATATAAGACGTGAGGTCTCCTTTTAAGGGGGGTCACCGGTTTTTTTTTTATCTGTATCTCCTTTTCTCGCTTTCCCTGGCTTGTATCCATTCGGCCCCATTCAACCAACTGTTTTAAGACGTTTATCCCCATCCAGGTGTCGATTTCTTTCTGGCGAGCGATAGCGAGCCAGCATTGTATGGAGAAATCCGGCTTCGCCGGAGAAATTTTTCTATCGAAAAATTTACAAATTTAGCTTGCTGTCAAAACAAAAAAATATATATGCTGGCTTGCTACTGCTCGCCAGGAAAATATTGACACCTGGATGGGGGTAAACGTCTTAAAACAGTAGGCTGAATGGGGCCGAATGGATACGAGCCAAAGAGAGAGGGAGAGAAAGAGAAAACAAAAGCGAGCGAGGAAGTGGAGTGAAGGACACGGGAGGAGGGAAGGGAGTAAGGGTAGGGAGGGGGGGGGGGGGGGTGGAGGGAGACTTAGGCAATACATGTGAGAGTCAGAGAATAATTTGATGAGTATTTTACCCCTTTGATGTCTAGAGGTCTATCCTAAGATGAATAAAATAATCTAATATTACCCAAACTGTAACTACCGCTTTCTTATTGAAGGGGATAAAGTTCGCGTTATTCATCCTTTCTCTATGCACTACTAAAATAATGGGTATGAAGAGCGTAATTAAAGTGCCCATGACAATATACCCATTTAACCCTTTGAGTACCAGCGACGTGTTAATTTTAACCGTTTGAGTACCAGCGACGTGTTATATTTATTTATAGCTGTATTTAGACGATATTGAGCAGCTTAGGAAGGATCTGCGGTAGTTGAAAGGGTTGGTTGAGATACTCAGAAGTCATATTATTTGATAGACGTCCTTCCTAAGCTGAATAAAATCGTCTAATTGTTGCCAGAAAATGATGAAAAGGACGTCCCTGGTACTGAACCGGTTAAGGGTATATTGGTGGTAATAAACCCATCTTATACAAGGATAGAAAGGACCATCACCATCAATATACCATGGGATATGATATACATTTTAAATACCCCCGATTTATGACCGTGTACGATGGCTTTTCTTCATATGATTATGGCTATCATTAGACGATTTTAGCCAGCTTGGGAAGGATCTGTGGGGCTTTTGTACCCCCTTTGATGCCTAGAGACCCTTCATAGGCTGAATCAAATCGTCTAGAGTTACCCCGGATATAATTAACGTCTTCAGCATACGATGGGGTTACACTACTTCGAATATGGCTAACATTACACGATTTTTGGGAGCTTAGGAAAGATCTCTGGGTATCAAGGTGGTAAAGTCCATCGCAATTAAGGGGGGATGGGATGTTTTTTCTGGCCTCCTTCTCCCACGTGTGTAACCCCATTGGATTTTAGATTTTAAGACGTTCGGCCCATTAGTTTGGCGATTTTAAAACTTTACGCCCCATTTATTTGTCAATATTATGACCTTTCGTGCCATTTAGGTGTCATTTTTTTTCCTGACGAACGATAGCGAGCCTGTAATTTTAAGAGTAACCGGCCTTTAGCCGGGACATATTTCTACCGAAAAATTTAAAAAAAAATCTTGAAGGGGGGTCTAGGGGGTGTTTTCTACAGCTTGATGGAGGGCTGGAGAGGAAACTAAAAAATAATACACAAATAAAATAATAAGCCAATAAATACGGCCATCTCCGCTTAACCCTCTGACTCCTACAAATCCTGCCTAAGCTGAATATAACCGTCTGGTGATAGCCACAATGATGTATAGACGGGCATGAGCGTATACTGAAGGGGTTCATATTATATCATAGGAAGGTTATGACTAAACCCAAGAATGGCTCACTATGTACGAGGGTGAATGGACTGTACACACACACCGGTACTCATACATACACACAATATATATATATATATATATATATATATATATATATATATATATATATATATATATATATAGAGAGAGAGAGAGAGAGAGAGAGAGAGAGAGAGAGAAGACTAAACAGAAAAACTATGTGAATTAAATCACATGAAACAGTACTATAAACCTTTTTTGAAAATGATTGATCACTTACAACAAACACACACACACACACACAATATATATATATATATATATATATAAACTGCCATTCAACAACACGAACCACAATAGTCATTTACCCGGTACTAATTCACCGATATACGTACCTCCAAAATTCACAACCCAACACGATAGAGACGTTCAATACATGGGCGCAACCAGTCCGCTCCTCGTTAACAAACCCATCATCCCGCCGAACTCGCCCGTATAAAATCCCCGTGAAGGTTTCCGACGGGTCATATTACCGGGCTACTCGTTCAGGAGATATATAGTGCATATAAAGTCATGGTGCGTACGTCTTCATTCACCATTATCCCTACTGCTACCACCATCGTTAGTACAGTCAAGCTTAGAGTAATAGTAATCATCTCTATCGCCACTGCCGACAATAGTGCCAAGTTTCCAGCAATATTTATCATCGCTGCCAACATAACTATCACAGTGAAGATTCCAGCCATATTAAGAATCACTGCCACCACTACCCTGCCAGAAAAGCTAACACAGTCGCTTAGTATAATTGCTATCACCACCGACACTTCCAAGTTTCTAGCAATATTCATCGTTACTGCTACTACTTTCACCAGCAAGGTGAAGCTTCCAGCAACAACAATCGTCAATTTCACTATTACCAACGACACTGTTAAGTGTCCAGCAATATTAATTATCACTGCCACCAATATCAATAACACTGTAAAGTATTCAGAGATACCAAACAACACTGCGAATACAACATCAACCACGATCATATTATTGGTGATAGGCCTCCTTGACTCACTGTTCCATCCACCATGGCAACAATGGATAATCAGAGAGACAATACCAGAAGGACAGGGATTAACCCAGGTACAACAGGAATTAACAGAGGCACAGGGGCCCGATCAAAGTCTTCCATAGCCCGACCTAAGACATCCAGGGGTCCCTCTCTATCAGCAGGATCCCCATCGTTCATATCCCAGGACCTACTACCTAGTTCCCAAGAAGCTACAACCCCGTGGGAGGATCACCTAGTTCCCTCTCAACAGAATGATTTAGAATGTCTTAATGATTTTAGTGAGATGAACTTGACCCCTTCACCCATGGCTCCCTTAGCTTCAACACCCTTGGCTCTCTCACCCGTGACCCCTCACCCCTGTTTCCAACGCCCCTCACAGAGCCGCCTATCAGTCCTGGGGGCTCCGAGTTCTCTGAGGATATCGATATTTACAAGTACATATTGGGCGACAAGTTGGGTAGCAAGGTGAGTGGCGAGTTGAGAAGCGAGTTGGGAGGCGAGTTCCTAGGCGAGATGCTTGGCGATTTGGGTAACGTGTTCGGAGGGGAATTGAACCCAAGTGACGAAAGGGACCAGGGGAGAGCTACGAATCACAGGGAAACTCGGGGATCTCAGTACAGCTACGAGGGACTACAAGGGAACCAGGGACTGCTGGATAACCATGAGGAACTTCAGTATGCCCAGGGATTTCAGAGTCATGAACCACTGGACTATCAGGGTCTGCAGTATAGCCAAGGACAGAACCCAGAACCTCATTGGCAACAGTGGAACCAGGCCTCTTTTTATAACCCGGAATCTTCTCTACACCAGGTGCTGCCCGAGGAGACCCAGCTATCTCAGTACAGCTTGGACACTCAACTTAATCACGTATTACCCGAGTATAGCCAGTTATCTCAATATGA
Source organism: Paralithodes platypus (assembly GCA_032716605.1). Lineage (NCBI taxonomy): Eukaryota > Metazoa > Arthropoda > Malacostraca > Decapoda > Lithodidae > Paralithodes > Paralithodes platypus. The sequence continues at coordinate 5,675,103 of CM064490.1, read as the reverse complement.
TAACCTGACACCTTTAAGGGACCAAGCTACTCTGTCATATAACCAGGGACCAGAGTCAAACCAAGTAGCTGTGTCAAACCAATGGAACCAGGCAAATATGAACCACGAAGATCCTCAGTTGAACCAGGACTCTCAGTTTAACAACAGTTCTCAGTTGAATCAGTGTTCTCGGTTATGCCAAGATCTTCAGTGCAATCACGGAACTCGGTTAAATCAAGCTACTCAATTAAATCAGGGCTCTCAGTTGACTACTAATCAGTGGAATTGTGGGACTCAGTTAAATCTACCTTCAATTACGCCTTCGGTACCCACGTTGAGTCCGCCATCACTGAGCAGTATCGATACCGAGTGGAGTCCGACGCTCCAGGACACACAGACAGACAGACAAAGTGGAGAGTCCGATCAGGCCGCCAAGAACAGAGCCAGAGAAATAATCTACAGGATTCTCAGATCTGGGGAAATGGCTCCAAACAACTTGCAGGTGAGTTGAGAGAAATTTCTTTAATAATTACTTTTTTGTTTTTGTTTAGTTTTTGTTGGCATAAACATACTGTATAGAGAACTGTGTGATGTTCATCGTCATATAAATTACAGTATATAAGGGAAATAGTCTTCAGAGCAGTAGCTCCCTCACAGGCACTTTGAAGAAATATATAAAGAGTATTCACGTAACACAAAATATAGTCTGATTGTTGGAATTTATGTCATTACACATTATTACACTTAATTATTGACTATTTTGTATAATACTTAAATGAGATTTTCTATATATTATACAAATGAAAATCTAGTAAGAATCGTCATATATAAATAGTTGTTTGTAGATCTTTAACACTATCGTAAGGATTTGTAAAGCTTAATCTTATTCTATCACCATCCCTAACATAGAGAATTATTCTAAGCACAGTGTAGGACATTCCCTTTCATCAAACCCAGGAAACGTCTATAAAACTGAACCGAGTGCAAGTGAAATAAACCAATAACTTTGTGTGACTAAAGTATACCCACATGACTGACAGAAAGCTTCTATTTGTATTGATACAACAGTTTTGACTCTCTCTGGAGTCCTGTTCAGAGCTGAGAGTAAAAACGGTTGTATCTATAATAATGTTTGTGTTATACATGTGGGTATAATTTCTACATTCAAGTATTCATGGATATTTAAAATAATGTATTCGCTATATATATATATATTTTATATACTTATCTTGTTTAACGTCTTTGTATCTAATATGTGAATAATCTATGTTATTTATCTTATACTAATTAATTTGGTTTAATGTCTTTATTTTGAACAGAGTGGTGTTCACCCTCAGGACCCCCTGCCCGGAGTGTCCCAAGACCTGAGGAAGCTTATGTGTCCTGAAGGAGCCTCCAGGAAGGGCTACACACATACTGATGGCAGAAGGTAACATACAAATATATAATAATAATAATAATAATAATAATAATAATAATAATAATAATAATAATAATAATAATAATAATAATAATAATAATAATAATAATAATAATAATAACAATAATAACATAAATAATAATAACAAAATAATAACGGTAATGATTATATAAATAATGGTAGGCCTAATATTATTAATGAAACCGCCTCCCAAAGTGTGTGCCACCCCTGAGCGGTGGTAACACTACCACATACAGTAACAACAGGTTGGTTTGGGGGCTTCACCCTATACTAGTGGGGAACGAGCGGCGGAGGCATCATTCAATATTAATCAAAAGTTAATGGGATCCTTTCGGGTACCAAGAGGAGGGACTGGCGAAGGATCGCCTTAATTCATTAATTCGTTCTCGAGATATATTGCAAACAACACACACACATACACCCGCACAAACACAGTTAATCACACCCGTCTTACAACACAATCCCACCCCTACTCTATGCCACTCTCAAACTCAAGAGTGAAACGATACTCCCAATCTTTCTTCTATTCAACAGCTGAGCTCTGGAACTCTCTCCCTGAATCCATCTTTCCCTCATCCTATGACTTAAATTGCTTCAAATTCTGTGTGTCCAGACATATTGGCTCGAACATTCCTTAATGTTGCCGTGTCACTCTTTCAACTCTGGGGGAGGCACTCGTCACAGGCAGCTGCCTCTTGTCTCCCTCATCCACATAGACGAAAAAAAAACACTCGCACAAGCACACACACACACAGCAGCTTATCAAATTATCAAAATATACATACTTCAAGGATAAAAACACGTTCGTTATTAACTCCAACTTAAGTAAAGCAAGACAGTAATACAAAATATATTTTACACTGTAAAACATGAACGCTTAATTGTCATGAAAATGACTCACATAATAAATGTGCTTTAATTGTTTACGTATTCAAATTACCACATGTGAATTATTTTATAGGCATAATTTTTATTACACAAAATCATTCAAGTTATAAAGTGTAGATGAAGTGAAGTTTAGCGTAAGTCCCCCAACTTTAATCTTTACCATTGTTTTCAGATACGGCCTAGAGGGAGACGAACAGGTGGAGAGACGAAGGGAACAGAACAACGCCGCTAGCAGGAGGAGAGACAGGAAGAAGAAGACCACACAGAGGGAATTATTACAGTTAGAAAAGGAAATGGAACAGAGGAGCGTCAGCCTAGAAACATACAGACACATCCTGCAAATCCTGAAGCTGAAGTTGTCCCTAAAGAATTAAAAACATTTACAAAGGCCTTGATATAATTGTTGCAGTTGGAAAGGGACATTGAACAGAGAAATATCAGTCTAGAAACATACAAGCATACCATTCAACTCCTGAAATTGAATATGTTGTCATCCCTCTGTTGACAGACGAATGGAATTGAATAACACAGCTACTAGCAAGAGAAGAAGTAAAGATGTGATACAGAGAGAATTGATGCAGTTGGAAAGGGACTGGGAATAAAGACACAACAGCCTAAACATATACAATTAAACATATCCTACACTCCTGGAGGTATACCAAAATGATTAAAGTAGAATAAGGTCTTTAAAATTGCTGCAGTTGGAATGATACATAGACCATCAAAATGACAATCTAAAAACATACACACATATCTTACAACTCCTGAAACTGAAGATGGATAAGACAGACAGACAAATAGACTTGACGAACATATCTAGCAAAGGAAGAAACACAGAAACTGCAAGAGTTGGAGAAAGATTTACAGCAGTGGAGTTTGATTCTACAAACATAAATTTAACATTAATATAGAATACATTTTGACTACAAGAAATCTACAATAGGTAGAGAAAATTATGTGTAGAAAACTGTAATTCAATAAAATGTACCTGAGTTAGAAGATATATTTAATATTTGTTGTAACCCTCTGAATGTAACCATTCTTTTTGCACTGTACAGTCGTGAGCATTAACCTGAAACTATTATCCTTTAAACCCAATGGCCGTGACTAAAAATACAGTCATAAATAGTATATAGACAAATAGTATTTATAATATACTGTACATATACTGTATATATATATATATATATATATATATATATATATATATATATATATATATATATATATATATATATATATATGTGTGTGTGTGTGTGTGATATATATTAGCTGGACACACAGGCCTAGTTTGCCTTTTTCCAGAGGATCTACTGTAAGAAACTGTAAGAATATACATATTTAAAAAAATAATTATCCTAATATACAGTATACTGTATGTAAAGCTTACATTGAAGGATCTTAAATAAAATGACGAATGTTGGAAAATGTGTCTTTAAAGTAACACAGCACCTTTCATACCGTTTGTATATTATTACAGCCATTCATTGTAAACTTACTGTTAGCTAATAAAACCTAAAATAGTGTAAATGCAACGAAATACTGTGTGTATATGTGTGTCTAATACTCAATAATGATCTCCTCAATTGTACCTCTAGTACCATCCACTCATATGCTGATGACTCTACCTTACACTAGTCAACTAGTTATTCACAACAACCCAGCATGCAACAACTCCAAACGTCACATGACAGAGTCATAGTCACAATCTTCCAGAAGACTATCAATTATTCTTTAACAACACACAAATCTACCCTTCATCTTCTTTCAATATTCTTGGTGTATCTGTTTCATCCGACTTTTCTTGAAAATATCATATTACCACTCTTGCTAAAGCAGCTTTCCAGAAGCTATGTGTACTCAACCGTCTCCGTTGGTTCTGCACCCCTGTACAGCTTCTTGCTCTAGGGGCACAGTGCACCCATGTATCAAGTATTGTTCGCAAGTGTGGGGAGATTCCACCCATACCGCACTTCTCGAAAGAGTAGAGTCAACATAATTTCGTCTCATCAAATCACTTTCTCTTACTAGTTCCCTACAATCTCATGCTACACGCCACAATGTTGCATCTCTTTCAATCTTCTATCGTTATTACAAAAATCAGTGTTTTTCAGAACTACTCGCCTTGTGGCGAGTGCGAGGCACGTGCCTTTCAACACAGTCCCACTCCTATTCTGTCCAGATCTCCAAATCAAGAACTGACAACAAAATTCAATCCTTCTTCTATCCAACTAGTGAGCTCTGGAACTCTCTCCCTCAATCAATCTTTCCTTCATGCTATGACATAGACTGCTTTAAACTTCGTGTGTTCAGGCATTTTGACCCCAAAATCCCTTTAATTTGGCTCTCTATCACTATTTTGACTTTGGGGGAGGCACTCGTTGCAGGCAACCTGCCATTAGTCTCCTTCATACACATAGAACAAATATATTTGTATATTTGTTTCATATATATATATATATATATATATATATATATATATATATACAGTATATATATATATATATATATATATATATATATACAGTATATACTGTATATAAAAAGAGAGAGAGATGAAGAGGAAGGATATAGAGTATTTAGTAAGCTCTGTCTATGACCATCGTCAACTAACTGACCGGAAGGTACCATTGGTAGACCGGAAGTCCCCCCCCCCCTCCCCCCACACACACACGCCCTCCGCTTGATCACCATAATATAACACAATAACGTAATTTCCCATACAGACAGTTAACCCTTTCACGGTATCAGGACGCATGTGTTACTTATATCTTGGCTATTAGTACACAATTATTTCAGTTTAGGAAGGAATTGTGGAAGTCAGAGATCCTTCCTAATCTGTATACAATGGTCAAATAATAGTCCGATAGTATATTTTTCGGATAAGTCCTTGTGGATTATGAAACGTTTTAACAGTATATTCTAGTTATCATGGTCAGCTTTGATTCGATTTTATTCAGCTTAAGAATGATCTATAGGAGTCAGCGGCTGAACTGAGTTGGTTATTGCCCCTTATATTCCTAGAGGTCCTTCCTAATATAAATCAAATATTCTAATGATATCCAGAATAATATGAAAGAATGTGTCCTGGTGTACTGAAAGGGTTAAGGGGACAGTGGTTATTTTTATGGTCTATTAATTTGTATATTTATATATTTTTGAGTTTCCTCGCTAGACCTCCATCAAGTTAAAAAAACACAAACACACACACACCCTCTAGACCCACCTTCAAGATAAATTTGTAATTTTTTCGATGGATAAATGTCCCGGCCGAAGGCCAATTCCTCTTAAAATTACAGGCTCGCTATGGCTCGAAAGGATAATGTCGACACATAAATGGCACGAAAGGTCTTAACAAGGAAACGGGGTGAAAGGTGTTAAAATCGTCAAACTTATTGGCCGAACATATTAACATCTAAAAACAATGGGGCTAAACACTAGGGAGAAGGGGGCCACAAATACCGGTCATTTCCTCTTAAGTGGTAAGGTGGTGCAACTATGACATCACTATCTCCTTCACCACACTTAGTAGGGACGTGTATCTCTCTCTCTCTCTCTCCCTCCCTGCCTCTCACCATGCAGACTATAATACGTTCGTTGTGTATGGGTACGAGGCGATCTCAAGACACCTTAGCTCCCAGTGCACAACGAACCGGATCATGATTATGTCCGCCTGTATTAAATTATGTATTATGTTGATTTATACCATTGCCTATTTTTGTAATAATTGTATTCAGCTAACTATGATCTCAATAATCATTGATGTAATGAAAATATGAATAGTCTCCTCATACGATTGCACTAGTTCTGTAGTGCTATTATTTACAACCTGTCAATTAATAATTCAGTCACTACAAGCTTGCTTGCTCTTTTTTTTTTTTTTTTTTTTAATGAAATACGTATATACAGACCATGTGACAATTAAATGAGGAAACTATAATAACACATCTGAATAATGCCAACCTGACTTATAAACACAAATATGAATGTAACCAGACGACGATGCTGTTGTTTCAGTGGAATAATGGCTCTTTGAGCAGTATGTATCGCCTTACTAGTGGTTGTCCCCTCACAGGATGGGGGGCGCTGCTCAATAAACTCGCCCCTCGGGGCAAAATCAAATCTCTCTCTCTCTCTCTCTCATCAGGTGGTGACAGTGTAGGTAGCGCCAACGAACTTGACAATAATCTTGATCCCTGATCTCTCTGTAACTCAAAAGGGCCTAGAGTAAACTGTCTGTAAATATCCACACCTATTTCCTGGTGGACTCTTCCCAAATTATATAACCGTCAGCCCGATTGCTTTCATTCATTTCGAGTTATAAGAAGTTAAGGGTCAAGATTATTGTCAAGTTTAAGATCGCAGTATTCTAGATGAGATCCTAACCTATTTCCTGGTGGACTCTTCCCAAATTACAATGAACATATGATAAATAGTGTAGAAATCGGGGACCACCTAGGAAATAGTGATCACAATTCTGTGTATTTTAATATACAATGGAAAGGTAATATCAGAGAGAATACAACATTAATACCTGACTTCAGAAAAGCCAATTATGGTGGGTTAAGAGAAGCCCTGTTAGCGGACCCTATGGTAAAAAAATTAAGTCGATCCAGGTGTCCAAATGAGTGTATCCTTTCTCAGGCACCTGTCATCTTAAGTCAGGAAGAGACGTCAAACTTGGTAGATACATACGATAATTTTATCAAGTCAGTATTCAATGCGCAAAATAAATATATCCCCAAAAGAAAATTTAGATCAACACAGAACCAACCCAAATGGATGAATAATAGACTATTAGATCTTCTAGGAAAAAAGAGAGGAATATATAGAAAAATTAAAAAAGGCGAAATTCACCTACTTGCTTACTATCAGAATCTATCACGACAGGTAAAAAAGGATATTAGTAAAGAAAAAAGAAATTATGAAATTAAGGTTGCCAATGACTCAAAAAATAATCCTAAAGCTTTTTACCAACTATATAAATCCAAGGTTAGAGATGTAATTGGTCCCCTTAAAACTTCGATAGGAGAAATGACAGAAAGTGATTTAGAAATGTGCAGTACATTAAATAGTCAATTTCTTTCCGTTTTCACTAATGAAAATTTGGCACAGTTTCCAGAAGTCCGTAAGGTATACAGCGATAGTATAGATAATAGGTTAAGTACGGTTACTATAAGTAGAAATGATGTGCTTAAGGAAATTGACAGACTGAAACCTCATAAATCGCCTGGTCCTGATGAGGTATATGCTAGAGTATTAAAAGAATGCAGAGATGAGTTAAGTTACCCATTAACATTTCTATTTAACAAGTCATTAGAAACAGGTATAGTTCCAGAAGCTTGAAAGCTTGCAAATGTAGTTCCGATCTTCAAAAAAGGTGATAAATCAATAGCATCCAATTACCGTCCCATTAGTCTCACTTCAATCATAGGAAAGCTACTAGAGTCAATTATTGCTAGGAAAATGAGAAACCACTTAGAAACATTTAACTTAATCAATTCTTCTCAGCATGGATTCACTCAGGGACGGTCTTGCCTTACTAATTTGCTTAGTTTTTTCTCAGAGGTATATGAAGCAGTAGATAATGACAAGTCATATGATATTATATATTTAGATTTCAGTAAAGCTTTCGACAGAGTCCCTCATGAGAGATTGATGAGAAAGGTTGAGGCACATGGAATAGGTGGGGCGTTGTTAGGATGGATTAGGTCATGGCTAATTGGTAGGAAGCAGAGAGTCAGCATAAATGGTACCAAGTCAGAATGGGGAGCAGTCAAAAGTGGTGTCCCCCAGGGATCGGTATTAGGTCCCCTGTTGTTTCTTATATACATAAATGACCTAGATTTAGGTATAACTAGTAGGATAAGTAAATTCGCAGACGATACTAAAATAGGGAGATCAATTGATTCAGATAGCGATATAGAGTGCCTCCAAAGGGATCTAGATACCTTACATGAATGGTCAGTAAATTGGCAGATGAAGTTTAACATTGACAAATGCAAGGTATTAAAGATAGGGAAGATGCAAACAAATGTTAAATATAAACTAGCTAATTTAGAATTAGAAAATTCAGACTGCGAGAAAGATCTAGGTGTGTTTGTTAGCAATGATTTGAAGCCTAGAAAACAGTGTATAAGCGTTCGAAACAAGGCAAACAGGATTCTCGGGTTCATCTCTAGGAGTGTGAGTAACAGAACTGCTGATGTTATCTTAAAACTTTACTTGTCATTAGTGAGACCCCATATGGATTATGCTGTCCAATTTTGGTGTCCTTATTATAGAATGGACATAGATTCATTGGAGAGAGTACAGCGTAGAATGACAAAAATGATCCATAATATTAGAAATCTTTCGTATGAAGAAAGGTTGAAGAAATTAGGTTTACATTCGTTAGAGAGACGCAGAGTTAGAGGGGATATGATAGAGGTGTTCAAGTGGGTTAGTGGGATTAACAAAGGGGACATGACAAATGTACTAAAGCTCCGTGATAGCGAAAGAACTCGTACCAATGGTTTCAAATTAGATAAATTTTGTTTCAGAAAAGATATAGGCAAGTTGGTTTGGTAACAGATTTGTAGATGGGTGGAATGGACTACCAAGTGCTATAGTGGGATCTAAAACTGTAGGGAGCTTTAAGATAAAATTGGATAAGCATATGGACGAGAAGGGTTGGGTGTGAAGGGGGATCAGCCTGGTTGGGCCAATCAGCACTCTGCAGACCCCCATAATCCTGCGTTAATCTCTAACCGTTTTGGTAAGATGATCCTCAGGGTATTAGAGTGTGAAGCCTATAATTGGGCTTTGTAATTGAATTGGGGTTGTGTGGGACAGGGATCTGCCTTGCTTAGGCCAATCGGCTTTCTGCAGACTCCCATTTTCTTATGTTCTTATGTTCTAAATTATATAAACGTCAGCTCGATTGTTTTCATTCATTTCGAGTTATAAGAAGTTAAGGGGTCAAGATTATTGTCAAGGTTAAGATCGCAGTATTCTAGATGAGGTCAAACCAATGAATTATGTAAGGTGAGAATAACATCTATGGAATTGTATTCGGAAGACCTACCAATGAAATTATTCTTAAGGAGGGTCACCGGCTTTTTTTCTCTTTTTTTCTCTCTTTCTTGGCTTGTACCCGTATCCGTTCGGCCCCATTCAGCCTACTGTTTTAAGACATTTATCCCCATCCAGGTGTCGATTTCTTCCTGGCGAGCGATAGCGAGCCAGCATTGCATGGAGAAGTCCGGCTTTGCCAGAGAAATGTTCTATCGAAAAATGTACAAATTTAGCCTGCTCTCCAAGAAAAAATCGACACTTTGATGGGGATAAACGTCTTAAAACAGTAGGCTGAATGGGGCCGAATGGATACAAGCCAAAGAGAGAGGGAGAGAAAGAGAAAAAAGGGAGGTGGGCCCCCTTAAACATTTCTTTCCCTTCCTTCGCAGCTGCTGATAGCGAACGAATACTGTGAGAGTGAGAGTTGTTTACAAAGACTACACGCGACGTATAGACTAATAACACACATAACAAAGCCACTCCAACAGCTTCCTCTCTCTCTTCTTCCCTCGCTACACTCTTCAGAAAATAAGAAAAGTAGAAAGTAGCTACGAGGTGCCGTTGTAAAGGCTTATCCCTCAATACCTTCACCTGACCTGAGGGGAGGCAATAATTTCACAGGATGCGGATTACCATTCACGTTTCAAATAGTACGGTCATCATAATTCAAGTATTTTCTTTCAATAACGGCGCTGCTAAAAGAAATAATTGTTTAAGGGGGTACTACTCGCTTTTTATGGACCCCCTTCTCCCTCATGTTTAGCATATTAGTGTTGAGGCTTTATGACGTTCGTTCCGTTAGTTTGGCGATTTTGAGACCTTTCGCCTAATTTTTGTGTCAATATTAAAACCTTTCGTGCCCTTTAGGTGTAAATATTTTCCTGGCGAGCGATAGCTAGCCTCTATTTTAGAAGGAATCGGTCTTCAGCCGGACAAATTTTCTACCAAAAAATGTAGAAATTAATCTTGAAAGGGGGTCTAGGTGTTTTTCTAAGCTTGATGGAGGTCTAGCGAGGAAAATCAAAAATAAATAAATAAATATATAGACCAAAAACCAAGCACTACCCCCTTAAGAACAGGCGAGTTAACCCCTTCAGCACGATAACGCCTTTATACCTTTGATGCTGGCTAACATTACACGACTTTATGCAGTTTAAAAAGATCCACTTGGTCTTCAGAGGGTTTATTGAGATCGTATTTACCCTTTGAGTCCTACAGGTAGGCCTATATTATAAGCTAAAGAAAACCGTATAATGGTAACCAGAATATGATGAAATTACATTATGGTGCTGAAGGAGTTCTACCGAAAAATATACAAATTTATCTTGGGGATGTTTTTTTAAGCTTTATTTGGAGGTCTAGGGAGGAAACTAAACAAATAATAAGTAAATAAATAAATCGACCAATATATATACGCTTCCCCCCAAAACAACGCCTTCTGTACCGGGGACATCCTTTTCAGTCTATTCTGGCAACTAATAGACTATTTTATTAAGTTTAACAAGGGTAACCAACAATTAAGATGCTTCGAACTATCTCACTTAAACCCTTTTTACTACCACAGATCCTTCTTAAGATGTACCGGGGACATCCTTTTCAGTCTATTCTGGCAACTAATAGACTATTTTATTAAGTTTAACAAGGGTAACCAACTATTAACCCTTTTACGCATTTATGACGCAGAGGTTGCCAGATTAGCAATAAGAAATAGAGTTCTCTCACTCTTATAATTACCTCTCCAATATTAGTTTTCTGCCCACAGCTAACTCAAAGACAACTGCAGAGTTTGAAGTAACTAAGCTAAAGGCTTCTAAATACCCCTGATGGTAACAGAGGCTTTAAAGTATCCCCACTAGGCTCAAAATTGCGTCATATGTCGGAGAGGGTTAAGAAGCTTCGAACTATCTCACTTAAACCCTTTTTACTACCACAGATCCTTCTTAAGATGCACAACATCGTCTAAAGATAGCTAGCATAAAACTAAAAAGACATCTCGGTAAAGAAGGGGTTAAGACCGTTTACACTCGATCCCCACACTACAGTTCTCCTAAAAGTAATTACCAGGGGTGATAACGATCCATGACATTTACGAGGTCTACAGTAAAATAAAACAAGGGGTGTCCTTCTGATTGGTTGAACAACAACTAAGCTCCATCCCTTTCTTCTTCCTATAGTATACACATCGTTATCAATACTAAACAAAACGATTAAATAAAATCGCGATCATTAGCAAACGTATATAATTATAAGAAAAGCCAGTGTCCGTATACCGAATGGATTAATTAATGCCTTTGTTTACCTACTTTGCTGTATTGTTCATTTATTTATTCATATACACATTCTTTCACACACACACACACACAGATTCACTCTACTCACACATACAAATACTTACAGTAACTACTATCACTCCCCTTCCCCCCCCTTCTCTCTTTCTCTCTCTCTCTCTCTCTGCATTCAATGCTGGTGCCCTTATTACCAAAAAGACATAAACAAGCTAGAACGAGTTCAACGTAGAGTTACCAAAATGATACCTAGCCTAAAGAACAAACCATACGAAGAGCGTCTTAGAGAATTAAATCTATTTCCTTTAACCCAGTGCAGATTAAGAGGTGACTTAATTCAAGTGTTCAAAATCATCAAAGGCATCGACAATATGAACTGTAGTAAGTACTTCACTATCGACCAATCTAATTACACGCGGGGAAACGGTTGCAAAATTATTGGTAAATCTTTTAACTCACACGAATCTAAGAATTTCTTCTTCAATCGAGTTGTCAACTTGTGGAATGGGCTTCCCCGAGACGTTATAGACTGCAGCACCGTTGATTCATTTAAACTTCGCCTAGACAAATATCTCGCATCAAACCCGCGACTGACTGCGTTTGTAAATGAATAACTATATTTTATCCTCCCCTCAGTTACTAACCCATATGTCCCCTACTAACTTCCTAGTCCTGCCACGGACATTAGTTCCAGGGCAGTAGTTCCTTTTCCAATGTTCCCTTACCCACTCTAAACCACTGTTTGGACACTTGATCCTCAGTGTTTTGGAGGACAAGCAGCCTAGAAGGGTCACTAGACCTGTTGTTGCTTGATTTCCTTTGTACTCTCTCTCTCTCTCTTTTCCCAGATCACCTGACAATATAAAGTCAACACACACAGGCACTCGTGATTAAAGGTAGCCCACAGAAGAAGACAAAATCACAAGGGGTGAGGTCAGGGGAATGGGCCGGCCACACAACATCCCCACGCAACGAGATCACCCGATCCGGAAACATTTCCCTAAGCACTTGCAATGATCGATGCGTGGTTTCAGCCATTCCCCTGACCTCGCCCCTTGTGATTTTTGTCTGTGGGACTACCTTTAATCACGAGTGTATACTCCTCGACCCCAAACTCTTGAAGCCCTTAAGGTTGCTATTCAGCAGGAAATAACAGCTGTTCCACCCGACATGACCCGTCGAGCCATGGCAGCCTTCAGAAATCGCCTCCAAGTGTGTATAGACAATGACGGCCACCTTTTGGAGGATGTCATCTTTAAAACATGATGAATAAAAACGGTATTGAATGAAGTTTCATGTGTGCAAATAATATTTTGATTAGCTTTAACCATTTTTGTTTAATTTATTTTTGAAATGTGGGATTTTTTTTGGGTCACCCTGTATTATAGCTATATTTAGACGAATGTATTCAGTTTAAAAAGGGCTTCCAGCAAGGAACAGGCTTCGAACTATCGCACTTAAACTATTTTTACAACCCCAGATCCTTCTTAAGCTGCACAAAATCGTCTGAATATAGCATGAATAGAATTTAAAATACGTCGCCGGTATAGAAGGGGTTAATAAGCTTATCACAAGATATATTAATATTTTGTGTCATGCCCTAGCCAGGGTTCGAACCCAGGCCAGTAGTGCAGCACTCCAACACCTAAACCACTGACCACCGAGGAGCTTAAAAGTAGTGGCTTCATTTGGAATTAGGTAGAGAGGCTGTGAATTGCACTACACTCATAGCAGAGTGTGCAAAGTATATACTGTACTCACTTCTTAAATTGCTCTATTGAAGAGTAATTTTATCTTCTGAACAAAGATTGTTCCAAGTAAAACACATAATATTGTTTTATAATCAACACTGTCAAACCCATTAAATATTTTAAAGACTTCAATGGGTTGATCTCGTATAATCTACGAATTTTCAACTAAAAGAGACTGAGAGCTCTCAAGCAAATCTTTATAGAACAGTCTTGTAATCAATGGTATACGTTTTGTAATCCCTCTCTCTAGTCGCTCTGCACGGTAAATAAAATATCAGTAAAATAAAGAGTAACAAACGTAAAATATGATGTTGGTAAACCTTATTCTAGATTACGGATAATAAACAATATAGCGTCCATAAGTGAAGTTGACATTACCTTCTGATACAGGTACTCTAGTTAGACTGATCTGTACAACTGTTGTTGTTGTTGTTGTTCCCCAGGCTGTCTGGCCGAACAGCCCCAAGGTCTCGAGCAAGGCCAAGGCCATAAACGAGCACCCCCACAAAATCCTCCCTGCTTACCACTAACAAAGCCCGGGTGACCGAAGCCACTCCAAGGCAGGGAGCTGAGGAGGGTGCGGAAACGCCCGGGAAACCAAAGCCCCCACCCAAGGCCCTGTGCCCCTCAGCAATTATGAAGGGAAAATTGAGGGGTAAGGGAAAAATGTGACGCTTTGGCTCCCAATCTGCCAACTTCTAGGTTGACAGTAGGGAGGTCAATCTACGGAAAAGACGCCGCCACTTGAGATCTAGAAGATATATAAGTAAAAGGAACAGTCAGAGTAAGCTATGGGTATGGCAGAGATCGCTCAGTTCTCACTCGGATAGACCAGCCCATCACCACATGACTAGAACCCAATCCTCTCAGCATCAGCTAGGAAAGGCCCTAGAAAGCCGCCTTTGGCGGGGGGGGGGGGGGGGGGGAATAGCTCCCCTATTTCAACTCCTTTCGGGGTTGGGCACCCGCCTCTGTACAACTGTCAACACATACACCTGGGACAAGTACCGTGAATAGTGAAGGTAGGAATCATGTGTAAAGGTACTCCTCTAATTTACACAAATACCTGTTTGTCAAACATGTTACTGTAGATTGTGCAAATCAATGTTATTGCATAAGTAATTTTGTTTCCTCGCCCATCTGCAACATCTCTCTCTCTCTCTCTCTCTGTTCAGTAATAACCGGAGAAGACAGAAATAAGCTGCAATCTGATTTAAATAAAATAGTTGATTGGTCAGAAAAATGGCAGATGCCATTCATTGTTGACAAATGCCAGGTCTTACAAATAAGTAAAAAACAAAACAAACATTTTGAATAAAAGATGAAAGTCCAGCCAATCAAAATAAGTGCATTAGTTAAAGACCTGGGGTTCTAGTACAAGAAAACTTAAAGACCCCAGATTAATGTGCAGCAGCTGCGAACAAGGGCAATAGAGCATTGGGATATATTAAGATAAATTTTACTTATAAATATTAGAACATTATATTTAAAAGCATAGTGAGGCATGCAATTTTGGTCTCCTTATCTGAACAATGACATGAGCAACTCGATTCAGTGCAGTGTAGAGCGACAAAGTTGATACCGTCACTGAGAAATAAATCGTATCATGAAAGATAATAAATAATATATTCGTTTTCACTTAAGAAAAGGAGATGGCGAGGTCAGTTAATTGAGTGTTTCAAGATATTAAAGGGCTTTGACAAAATTGATTAGATTCACTTTAAATTCAATAATAGTTCATCTACTCGGGGAAATGGAATGAAATTAAAAACCAGAAGGGCGAATAAATGAATAACCTAAATAAATTAATAACAACAAAATATATTGGCGGTATAGGGTATACGATCTTCTCAGGGTTTACACTCCTAGTGCCCTCTCGGGATTCTTCGGACTATCGTTTACACCGATTACTGTGTGGCTACTTCGGCTAGTACATAATAAGTGTGTAATACGGCAATTGTTTGGCGTAACAATTCAAACACTTTTTCAGGCTTTTCGAACACAATTATGATTCCTATGATAAATGTGTTCAGTAATGAATGAAACATTAATTAAGCTTCCTTGTATCACACAAAAACACACACACTCTCTATCTAGTAGTATGATCAGTGGTGTTACTTCAGCATTAACATAAATATGTCGGGTAATACAACTAACCACCACCACTACCACCATTAACAACAAAACACCACCACCAACACCAACGTTAACATAACACCATCACCACTACATCCACCAATTGACCACTACGAGTTTCAGGCTATAAGGAAGTTGTAGCCGTGAACATCGATATTAAACAGAAATGCAATAATAGTGTACGTTTCTATCTATCTATCTATGCCAGACGCCGTACTCCCATTACGAGGGTGGCCATACACAGAATGCCCCAAGCGGACCTATTCCCTGTGAGAGGGACAACCCGAGCCAGTTTAGTGAAGGACTTACAGGATTGACCACTCAATTTAGGATCCGTCCGACTCCGAGGCCTCTATGTATCTTGTTAGCACTATGTTTTACTGTGGTGTTCGGCTCCATCCACTAACCTGCCGTACCCTTAGGTAAGCAGTACGGATTCATATCAGGTTTACTCCCCTAGACAGGTTGCCAACCAAGGCTGACGAGTCCCATCCACCCGGATTTGTATAAGGTTGTCTCCCCTAGATGAGTTGCCGACCAAGGCTAACGAGTCCCATCCACCGGAATGTACGTTTCTGATGGATAAATGGTATGTTGAATTGGGTTTTATTTATTTATAAATGTACTACGACTGTATATTAGCTGCAAATTCTGTTAAATATCGTTGTCTACATCTCCAACTTCCTTATAGAACGAAACTCGCAAGTGGTCAATTGACAATACATTACAATAACAACAAAACACCACCACCATCACCACCAGTAACACACAAAACACCACCACCATCACCACCAGTAACACAATATTAGAATAACACCACCATCAATAACAAAACACCACCACCATCACCACCACCAGTAACACAATATTAGAATAACACCACCATCAATAACAAACACCACCACCATCACCACCACCAGTAACACAATATTAGAATAACACCACCATCAATAACAAAACACCACCACCATCACCACCACCAGTAACACAATATTAGAATAACAACACCACCATCAATAACAAAACACCACCACCACCACCAGTAACACAATATTAGAATAAACAACCACCATCAATAACAAAACAACACCACCACCAGTAACACAATATTAGAATAACAACACCATCATCAATAACAAAATACGACCACCATCACCACCACCAGTA
>CM064490.1:5650973-5658300 GCA_032716605.1 Paralithodes platypus | reverse complement strand
TCGTTAAGATTTACTGCAACTTTTCCCGCTCCCTCATCACTGCTGCGGTGGGAGGTGGAGGGATGTGGGTGGTGGTGAAAAGAATTAAGAGGAAGACTAGGATGGGTAGGTGGAGGAGGAGGAAGAAGAAGAAGGTGATGTGGAGCAGGAGGGAGACGTGAGAGGGGAGAAAGAGGAAGAGGAGGAGCAGGAGAAAAATGAAGAGAGGAGAAGGAGGAGGGGTGGAGGAGGGGTGGAGGAGAGGAGGAGGAAGAAGAAGAAGAGGTGGAGGTAGAGGAGGAATACGTGGGAAGGGAGAAGGAGGAGGGGTGGAGGAGGAGGAATAAGAAGAGGAAGAGAAGAAGGAAGAGGAGGGGAGACGAAGGAAGAGGAGGAGAAGGAGAGAGAAGGAGGAGGAGGAAGAAGAAGAAGAGGAGAGGAGGAGGAGGAGGGGGTGGAGGAAGAAGAAGAAGAAGAGGAGGAGCAGCAGGGAGGGAGGGGAAGATGTTTAGGGGAAGAAGAAGGAGGAGGAGAAGGTAGGCAAGAACGAAGAAGAAGAAGAAGAAGAAGAAGAAGAAGCAAATCAGAATAAATAAGGCAATAAAAGGAAAAGGGTATGACCAACAAAGAGTGAAGAGTAGGGTAAAGGAGGAGACGAGGTTAAACCGAGGAAAGAAGAGAACAGAAGAGACTAATAAAGACTAATAAATAATAAAGAGATAAAGGAGATGTGTATAAGGGAAAAGAGGGAATGGAAAGAAAATAATGGGAGAGAAAAGGCAATTCAAAGAGACGAATGAGAATATGAAAGAGGCCAATAAAGACAAGACTACAGATAATTAGGAGGCAAGCAAGCTAAAGAAGAATTAGTCGAGACAAGACAAATGACAATGTAAAAATATATAAACGAAAAAACGTGCAAACACTGGACAATTCAATCAAGATATCAGAAAAGTGTACAATCGATAAAAAATATATATGAAAGACAAATGTAAACACGAGAATATTCAAACAAGATAAACGATATCTAAATTAAAGAAATAATTATGTAAACACGAGAATATTCAAACAAGATAACCAAATATTAAAAACAAAGAAATATGGTAAAATCGAGAATATTCAAACAAGATAAAAAAATATATAAATGAAAGACATACGTAAAAACGGGAATATTCAACCCAGCCAGCAGAAACCGTACGGAATGCCAGAGCGGGAGCTGAGAGAGAGAGAGTATTATAGGTGAACGCGTGAACACAGAATCGGTTTTAGCATACAAGATAGTTCAGAGTTCACAGAATCGGTTAGAATACAAGAGTTCAGAGCGAGGGGATACAGAATGGGAGAGATTACAAGAGAGAATACAAACTCGGTTCAGGAGATGACCAAGTAGACAATTATGTCTCGGGAGAAAAGATAAGGAACTTTAAGAGACGAACAGCAGGAAAGACATTAAAGGGAGATGGTTCACTTTTTGGGCGATATTTGCATGTATTCATTATTTGGGCGATATTTGCATGTATTCATTATTTTTCTAGTTTTCTCCCTAGACCTCCATCAAATTAAAAGAAACATCCATAAGATCCCCCTTCTAGATTTATTTGTAAATTTTTCGGTAGAAAAATTTCCCGGCCGAAGGCCGGTGCTTCCAACATTACAGGCTCACTATCGTTCGCCAGGGAAACAATCGACACCTAAATAGCACGAAAGATCTAAATATTGACGAAGAAATGGGGCGAAAAGTCTTAAAATTGACTAAATAATGGGGCAAACATCTTAACATCTGAAACTAATGGGGCTAAACATGAGGGAGAAAGTGGTCCAGAAAACCGGCCCATCTCCCCTTAAGGGGGTCACCTGCTTTGTTGTCTCTCCCTTTCTCTCTTTCTCTGGCTTGTATCCATTCGGCCCCATTCAGCCTACTGTTGAAGGTGAGGGTTTTAGTTGATTCCCTAGACTTCCATCAAGCTTAAAATTACTCCCCCTAGACCCCCTTTCAAGATAAATGTGTACATTTTTCGGTAGAAAAATGTCCCGGCCGTAGGCCGGTTCCCCTTAAATTACAGGCTCGCTATCGCTCGCCAAGAAAAAATCGACACCTAAATGGCACGAATGGTCTTAAAATTGACTTAAATGGGGCGAGCGTTCTTAAAATCGTCAAACTAATGGGGCGAACGTTCATAACAAACCCCCCCCCCCCCCCACCCTCTCAAAAGCAACGATGCTAAACATGAGGGAGAAAGGGGTCCAGAAAAAAATCCTCCAGGTGGATATCTCCCCTTAATTAAGGACATTTACCCCCATCCAGGTGCCAATTTCTTCCTCGCGAGCAATAGCGAGCTGGCATTGTATGGAGAAACCGGGCTTCGCCGGATACATTTTTCTATCGAAAAATGTACAAATTTAGCCTGCTGTCAATTTTTTTTTTTTTTTTTAAGTATGCTGGCTCGCTACCGCGCGCCAGGAATTAATCGACACCTGGATGGGGATAAATGTCTTAAAACAGTAGGCTGAAAAATGGGGCTGAATGGATACAACCCGGAGAGAGGGGGAGATGGAGACAACACACGAGGTGGGGCCCCTTAAGACAATGGTAGCGGTAAAAAGACGTAACTTTGGACGGGGAGATAATTTCGGACATTCTGGAAAATAATATAGTGAACCGCATAAATAAATACATGATGTTATGGAAAACCAGTATGTCTGCGGTGTTCTTCCATAATGCAGAGATAGGGAGCTAACTAGAACAAATATATATACCGGTAATACTATATATATACCGGTAATACTATATATATACCGGTAATACTATATATATATATATACCGGTAATACTATATATATACCGGTAATACTATATATATACCGGTAATACTATATATATACCGGTAATACTATATATATACCGGTAATACTATATATATACTCGTAATACATTATATATACCGGTAATACTATATATCTACCGGTAATACTATATAGAAACCGGTAATACTATATATATACCCGTAATACTATATATATACCGGTACTATATATATATATACCGGTACTATATATATACCGGTACTATATATATACCGGTACTATATATATATACCGGTACTATATATATACCGGTACTATATATATACCGGTACTATATATATACCGGTACTATATATATACCGGTACTATATATATATACCGGTACTATATATATATACCGGTACTATATATATACCGGTAATACTATATATATACCGGTAATACTATATATATACCGGTAATACTATATATATACCGGTAATACTATATATATACCGGTAATACTATATATATACCGGTAATACTATATATATACCGGTAATACTATATATACTGTATATATATATCCACTTAAGGGGAGGTATTTAGTTTTTTCCCTAGACCTCCATCAAGCTTAAAATTACACCCCCTTGAGTCCCTTTCAAGATATATTTGTACATTTTTCGGTGGAAAAAATTCCCGGCCGAAGGTCGGTTCCTCTTAAATTACAGGCTCGCTATCGCTCGCCATGATAAAATTGACACCTGAATGGCACGAAAGGTCTTTATATGGGGTGAAAGTTCTTAAAATTGCTAAACTAATGGGGCAAACGTTTTATAATATAAAAAACAATGGGGCTAAACATGAGGGAGAAAGGGGTCAAGAAAAAACCCCTTCAGTGGAGATCTCCCCTTAAGCGTCGAGTCAGCTGGTTTTAAATCTATCTTACCACTATTTGGTCCCACTCACTCATACTCACTCTCACACTCCATCTCACTTTCTCACTTTATTCTAACTCACTCTCACTCTCCCTTCTTCTCACCCTCGTTCTCTCTCTCTCCCTCTCTCTTGCTAAACTATCCACGTTTAATATTTTCCTCATGATTAAACCTCGTCTCCCATTTTACCTTTTTATATTTATTTTCTCCATCTATCCAATTATTTCCGCCTTTCTTCTCCTGTTTCCTTATCTTTACTTATTTATCTCTAGCCTCTTTATTCGGTTTGTTGTATTTCTTCTTTATTTGCATTCTTCTTCATTCATGTTTACATCTTAAAGCCATTCTCCCATAGGTGTTACACCATATACAGTATATATATATATAGTATCTTTCATGAATTAAATTTAGTTATTATATTCAACATGGTCTTTCACTTTCTTGATTAAACAAATATCCGATTCGTTTTCATTATTTGGTGAAATATGTGTCTGCGTGTCATTAATATGTTTCATTTTCTAGTGCGTTATTTGATATTTATTAGCAAGCAGACATGAATTCAACACTTAAAAGCTCTCCAAATTAAAGCGAACTAGACACACACACATACACGCACAAGCACGCACACACACACACACACACACGCACAGATACAGAGAGAGAGAGAGAGAGAGATTTACACACGCACGCATATTCACAAACACTGACACACACAGTCAAAATACAACCAACACACACACACACGTACACAACTACACACACGCGCACACACAGACACACACCTTTAAGTAATAACTCGCATGTCAGTCACAAAGAGTTTAGTGATGGGAATTAGGGAATTAATGGATTGCAATGTGAGAAGTTATAGGGAGACGAAATGGAGGAAAAGTGAGAGGGAGAGATAAAAAAGAGGAATATATGTATACAAAGGAATATACGGAGGAAAGCGAACAACAACAGGTCAACTAATCCTAACCAGGCTGCTCGATTTTCAACAATGCATTATGATATATTGGGTATCAGGACATCTCAACACCATGCCATCTCATCACACAAATAAGACGAGTCACCTCAACACCATGCCATCTCATGACCACCAGATCTTTTCTTCACCAGTCGGTTTCATCACCATACCAGCTCAATACCAAGCCAATTCAATACCAAGGCATCTCAATACCACACGTTGCCACATCTACTGTCCTGTACAACGATCACGGGTACCCCCCCCCCCCTCACTCTCGCTCTCGCTCTCTCTCTCTCTCTCTCTCTCTCTTAAACCACTATTTGGACAATTGATCCTCAGTGTTTTGGAGGACAAGCAACCTAGAAGGGTCACTAGATCTGTTGTTGCTTGATTTCCTTTGTACTCCTTTGTACTCTCTCTCTCTCTCTCTCTCTCTCTCATCTATGCAGTAAAGATAGTGATACAAATTGCTCTCTACCCACTACAGGGAAAAGTTTTCGTTTATTTTGACACACACACATATACCTGTAGGCCTACACGTATTATATAATTATACACTATAAAAAAAAATATATATATATTGCAGTACCGGTAATGTGTGTTTTATATTTCGCATATATTTAGACGGCTTTGTACTGCTTAGGAAGGATCATGTTAGCTAAGGTTCATTGAGATGGTTTGTAGCGCTATAACTGATAGACGTCCTTCCTAATTTGAATAAAATTGCATGCTAGTTAGTAAAATAAAATAATGCGATCGAAATCCTTTTATAAGGAGCATGACAGATATAGCTATATAATGTTTGTTATTCTTTCTTGGACTATATCAGGGAATTTTCAATCAATTATATACTGTATAATTATATCAGTCATCAGTAGAACTAAGTAGATGTTGAGTGGTACTTCAAAAGTAGACAGAATGGATAAAACACACCATCTGAGGAAAAGAACTTTATTGGCAACGGTCCGCAGATAGCATCATATAAAGTGACCTGATGAAGCTATTGTATGAAGTGACCTGATGAAGCTATTGTATGAAGTGACCTGATGAAGGTATTGTATGAAGTGACCTGATGAAGCTATTGTATGAAGTGACCTGATGAAGCTATTGTATGAAGTGACCTGATGAAGCTATTGTATGAAGTGACCTGATGAAGCTATTGTATGAAGTGACCTGATGAAGCTATTGTATGAAGTGACCTGATGAAGCTATTGTATGAAGTGACCTGATGAAGCTATTGTATTGAATTGACCTGATGAAGCTATTGTATGAAGTGACCTGATGAAGCTATTGTATGAAGTGACCTGATGAAGCTATTGTATGAAGTGACCTGATGAAGCTATTGTATGAAGTGACCTGATGAAGCTATTGTATGAAGTGACCTGATGAAGCTATTGTATGAAGTGACCTGATGAAGCTATTGTATGAAGTGACCTGATGAAGCTATTGTATGAAGTGACCTGAAGAAGCTATCTGTGAAACGTTGTCAATAAAGTGCTCTTCCTCAGATGGTGTTTTTTATCCAACTAAGTAGATATTAGAACTCATCTCACTTGGCTAAATTACTCGACTCGTCGATCTGACCTGGTCAGGTGAAGGTATCGAGAGATAATGAACACCCAGATCGATGGATATAATGCTAGCAAAAGAAAAAAAAAACTATGCATTTCACATAATGTTGACTATCGGATTTCAATGTATTACATGCCGGTATGTCCACGTTAAACTCCTAACATCCTAATTTTGTGTTAGGCTTAAGGAGAGATATCTACTTGAGAGATTTTTTTCTTGACCCCTTTCTCCCTCATGCTTAGCCCCATTGTTTTTCTGATTTTAAGACATTTGCCCAATTATTTTGACGATTTTAAGGACTTTCAACTCATTTCTGTCAATTTTAAGACCTTTCATGCCATTTAGGTGTCGATTTTATCCTGGCGAGCGATAGCGAGCCTGTAATTTAAGAGGAACCGGCTTTCAGCCGGGACATTTTTCTACCGAAAAATGTACAAATTTATCTTGAAAGGGAGTCAAGGGGGTGTAATTTCAAGCTTGATGGAAGTCTGAGAAACACACTAAAAACCTCCCCTTAACTACAAAACCTACTTTAAGATCCTGTTTATAATGTTATTGATTTCCTGACAACTTTTATGTACACATGCTTATAAAATGCATCTAACTCGAACTTCAAACTTGTCTGACTATTAGGCTAAGCGAACTGAAGTTGACTGAAAATAACAACAATATGGGTTGGAAGGTATACATCTACAATACACATACCGAGTTATGTTAACCACCACCACCACCACCACCACCACCACCACCACCACAATAACAACAATATGGGTTGGAAGGTATACATCTACAATACACATACCGAGTTATGTTTAACCACCACCACCACCACCACCACCATCCACCACCACCACAATAACAACAATATGAGTTGGAAGGTATACATCTACAATACACATACCGAGTTATGTTAACCACCACCACCACCACCACCACCACCACCACCACCACAATAACAACAATATGGGTTGGAAGGTATACATCTACAATACACATACCGAGTTATGTTAACCACCACCACCACCACCACCACCACTACCACCACCACCACAATAACAACAATATGGGTTGGAAGGTATACATCTACAAT
>CM064490.1:5640973-5645973 GCA_032716605.1 Paralithodes platypus | reverse complement strand
CACAACCACAACCAGGCACCATACCCACACCACACACCATTAAAATAAAGTCGTCTATTAGTAGCCAGAATAAACTGTCAAAACTGGTCATAATCCTCTCAATGGGTTATTAAAGATAGTTATTATGTATTTCCTTCCTAGACGTCCTTACTAAACTGCATAAAATCGTATAATAATAGCCAGAACATAATGAAGGAACGCGTCATAGTGTCCTGAAGGGGTTACTTATATCACCCATATTTCTCACCTTATTTCAGCCTATTTCCTTCCTATTCTCCTCTCAGGCCGTCCGCTATTCGTCAAATACCACCTCCAGTCTCTTTCCGCACTTCTGGCACTCGAATATCGTGCACAAATAAACAAAATAACTACGGGAGGAGCAAAGCGTCTTTACCGAGTGTATCCGTCTCTGGGAATCAAGCGAGAGTCTATAGTCCTCCACCTGGACACTTATACACAATAAAATAAATTTCCGGCTTAAAAATCAACTAAACAATACAAACGTTAACTTAATATCATAATGATGTTTATGGGAAGTGAAAATAATTATAAGGACCACCTAGAGTTAAATATGGAAGGGGATTTGATACCCTCTCCCGGTGGGGTCCCGGATGTCACGCGTTTCCCGCCAAGACCATGGAATGCTGGGCCGCTCTCGTTTTCTGTGAATATTTATAATTTTCCTTGATCTGAAAATAGGATAATACTGTATCATGTACACTAGCGCGGTTATATAT
Source organism: Paralithodes platypus (assembly GCA_032716605.1). NCBI lineage: Eukaryota > Metazoa > Arthropoda > Malacostraca > Decapoda > Lithodidae > Paralithodes > Paralithodes platypus. The sequence continues at coordinate 5,645,236 of CM064490.1, read as the reverse complement.
ACCGATGTGTATATACAGTATATATAGTAGCCTGTACCTGTGCACTGATTCCTGTATACATTTTATGTCAAATACTCTAACCTCAAAAGTCCTACATAATTATTATCAATCGTAATTTATTGAAATGCTAACAAGAAGAACACTGTTTATGCTATTTTTTGTTTTGTTTTGGATTTGAATGCTCTATAGTCATTCCATTTATGCATTTTAGTTATCAAGTTCCTTATCGTTCTGTGTTGACCAGTTGACAATAAGCAAAGACTCTGATATAGTCCACTCTTCTATCAGTATTACAACCTTCAGTGTTCTTCTCGGTCTTTCTTCTACTCAACAAACTCTATCCCTTAATTAATCTTTCCTTCATCCTATGACTTAGACTGCTATATATTCCTTGTGTCCAGGCATTTTGACCCAAACGTCCCTTGTATTTGGCTCACTGTCACTCTTTTGGCTTTGGGTGAGACACTCGTTACACTCAGCCTGCCGTTTGTCTCCTTCATACACATATAAGAAAACAAAATACTTATTGAAACGTTTTGCTGTCTTCTAAAGCTTTAAGGGGGGTGACCTGTTTTTGTTCTGTCCTTTTCTCTCTTTTTCTGGCTTGTATCCATTTGGCCCCATTCAGCCTACTGTTTTAAGACGTTTATCCCCATCCAGGTGTAATTTGTTTACTGGTGAGCGGTAGCGAGCCAGCATATTTTTTATTTTTGTTTGACAGCAGGCTAAATTTGTACATTTTTCGATAGAAAAATTTCTCCGGCGAAGCCGGATTGCTTCATATAATGCTGACTCGCTATCGCTCGCCAGGAAGAAATCGACACCTATATGGGGATAAACGTCTTAAAATAGTTGGCTGAATGGGGCCGAATGGATACAAGCCAGAGAAAGAGAGAAAAGGACAGAAATAACAAAAAGCAGGTCACCCGCCTTTAGACCTGTAGTATGAACACAAACAATAATGATAGATTGTCCTGTCGTATATTTCATATCAATTGTTTTATATTATTAATTACGTGTTTCTAATATAAGAACATAAGAAAATGGGAGTCTGCAAAAAGCCGATCGGCCTACACAAGGCAGATCCCTGTCACACCCAACCCCAATTACAAGGCCCAATTTTAGGCCCAACTCACTAATACCTTGAGTACTGACCCCACCAAAACGGTCAGAGGTTTACACAAGATTACGGGAGTCTGCTAAGCGCCGATTGGTCCACACCCGGCAGATCCCCCTCATACCCAACCTATCTCGTCCATATGCCTATCTACTGTATATATATATATATATATATATATATATATATATATATATATACAGTGGTGGACACAATTTCCGCTAATCAGCTAACAGCTAATAGCGAAGCTAAATATTTCGTTAGCTGGTTAGCTTTTAAGCTAACTTTGATAATCGTTAGCGGGCCGATTAGCTTCCAATAAATTTACTGCCGCTAACTGTAAGTTAGCTAATCAGCTAATGTGCATTCACTGGTAAAAAAAAATGTATTGGTCAAAAACGTTTGCAAACCCTAAAATGACACATATTTATGTGAGTATGTAATTGCAACATTGCAACAGACAGTATTACACTGACTATATCACGTCACATTCACATGTACAGTACACAATACAAGACTCATGAACGTCATAATGTGTCGTGAGCTTTGCGCCGACTTGAAAAATTCGCTACAGAAAAACTACGACATTTACATTTTCAAAAGGTTACCATCGATCTATTTGGGTATAGATTTGCATTTGTGTATTGTTATATAAGTTCCTATATTAGAAAGTATATTTGGGTATATATATTGCATTTGTGTATTGTTACTGTATATAAGTTCCTATATCAGAAAGTATATATTTGTTTCCCAGGCACCCACAGTCTCAAAATTATGCATTTTAGTTAATTGTTGATCAACAATAATTAATACTTAGATAATTATAACTATTAACCCCCTTCAACACCACGATGTAATTTGCATTATATTCTAGTTAACAATAGATGGTTTTCTTTAGACTATGCTCTACTTCTGGGATATAAAACTTAACTTTAGGGCTTATGGGGAGATTTCCACTGGAGGGATTTTTTTCTGGACTCCTTTCTCCCTCATGTTTAGCCTCATTGCTTTTCTAATTTTAAGACGTTCGCCCCATTATTTTGACGATTTTAAGAACTTTCGACCCATTTCTGTCAAATTTAAGATTTCGTGCCATTTAGGTGTCGATTTTATCTTGGCGGATAGCGAGCCTGTAATTTAAGAGGAACCGGCTTTCAGCCGGGACATTTTTCTACCGAAAAATGTACAAATTGATCTTGAAAGGGGCTCAAGGGGGTGTAATCTTAAGCTTGATGGAGGTCTAGGGAACAAACTAAATACCTCCCCTTAAGCTCATTGATTCTGTTCTACTGTCTATGCCTATCTAAGTTTTCTAACTCAATACAAAAAATCGATTAGACAGAAGTATCGTTACATGACTCATGAGTTATGACTGATGAGTAATAAGTCAATAAGTCATAAACATAAATAATCAATCATAATTACTATATTTGTTGTTGTTGTTGTTGTTGCTGTTCCCCAAGCTGCCTGGCCGAACAGCCCCAAGGCCCCGAGCAAGGCTAAGGCCATAACCGAGCGCCCCCACAGAACCCTCCCTGCCGACCACAATAAAGCCTGGGAGACCGAAGCCACTCCATGGCGGGGAGCTGGGGAGGGTGAGGAAACACCCGGGAAACCAAAGCCCCACCCAGGGCCCTGTGCCCCTCAGCAATTATGAAGAGAAAGTTGAGGGGCAAAGGAAAAATGTGACGCTTTGGCTCCCAATCTGCCAACTTCTAGGTTGGCAGTAGGGAGGTCGATCCACGGAAAAGACGCCGTCACTTGAGATCTAGAAGATATATAAGTAAAAGGAACAGTCAGAGTAAGCTATTTACCAATTAGTAATATCTTATCGTTGTTATGATACAGACACTGGTGTACGGTCGCGCTAATAAGTCATGTTTCGGCACCAATTATGTTTCGCTTAATAATTGGTATCAGCCATATTGACACATGATTTCTTCTTTTTGAGTGAGATATACCAACATGTTCCTACACTTACCCACCCTATTCAACATCTGACAGACATTAATACAGCACACAGAGAGCCAAACGTAAAGACAGCTGACACACAACTTATTAGCGCGACTGTACATAACTCACGAGAGAAACAATATAATTTAAGTTTAGCTACCGGTACCAGCTAATGTATTGAATTGAATTTTGATTAACAGTCTCTGTAAATCTTGTGATACAGTAGTGATGCTGAACAGTCTTGTATTAATGTATGCAGATACATTTCATTGTAAGCTAATGTTTATTTTTTTTTTTAATTTAATGAATTATGCACAAAAGGATGCACATTAATTAATGGGAGGTATTTAGTTTGTGCCCTAAACCTCCATCAAGCTTAAAATATCCATTAAGGGGAGGTATTTAGTTTGTTCCCTAGACCTCCATCAAGCTTAAAATATCCATTAAGGGGAGGTATTTAGTTTGTTCCCTAGACCTCCATCAAGCTTAAAATTACACCCCCTTGAGTCCCTTTCTAGATTAATTTGTACATTTTTCGGTAGAAAAATTTCCCGGCCGAAGGCCGGTTCCTCTTAAATTACAGGCTCGCTATCGCTCGCCAGGATAAAATCGACACCTAAATGGCACGAAAGGTCTTAAAATTGACAGAAATGGGTTGAAAGTTCTTAAAATCGTCAAAATAATGGGGCAAACGTCTTAAAATTAGAAAACAATGGGGCTAAACATGACGGAGAAAGGAGTCCAGAAAACAATCCCTCAAGTGGAGATCTCCCCTTAATCATCTGATCTTGGCATTCTATGATTCTTCTAGCCTATGTTTTGGAAAGCTGTGTCTAAGCAATAAACTACAACCTAATGCATATCATAGTTTTGTCTAAGCAATAAACTACAACCTAATGCATATCATAGTTTTGTCTAAGCAATACACTACAACCTAATGCATATCATAGTTTTGTCTAAGCAATAAACTACAACCTAATGCATATCATAGTTTTGTCTAAGCAATAAACTACAACCTAATGCATATCATAGTTTTGTCTAAGCAATAAACTACAACCTAATGCATATCATAGTTTTGTCTAAGCAATAAACTACAACCTAATGCATATCATAGTTTTGTCTAAGCAATAAACTACAACCTAATGCATATCATAGTTTTGTCTAAGCAATAAACTACAACCTAATGCATATCA
>CM064490.1:5610973-5635973 GCA_032716605.1 Paralithodes platypus | reverse complement strand
CTTGATTCCCAGAGACGGAGACCCTCGGTAAAGACGCTTCGCTCTTCTCGTAGTTATTTATGCTTTTTGTGCGCGATATTCGGGTGCCGGAAGTGCGGAAAGGGTCTAGCGGTGGCGTTTGACGAATAGCGGTCGGTCTGAGAGGAGAATCGGAAGGAAATAGGCTGAAATAAGGTGAGAAATGGGTGATATATAAGTAACCCTTTCAGGATAGGATGATGCAATCTTTCATTATGTTCTGGCTATTATTAGACACTTTTATGCAGTTTAGGAAAGACCACTAGGAATGAAATGGGTAAAAACTATCGTAATTAACCCTTTGAGAGGAATATATTGCGTTTTGACAGTTTATGGTGGCTACTAATAGACGACTATATTATAATGGTCTGTGGTGTGGATATGGAGTACAAAGGAGTACAAAGGAAGTCAAGCAACAACAGGTCTAGCTACCCCTCGAGGTTGCTTGCCCTCTAAATCACTGCTGTTCAAAGTGTCCAACAGTGGTTCAGAGTGGGTAAGGGACAATTGGAAAGGGAAGCTCTGCCTTAAGACCAATGTCCTTGGCAGGATTAGGAGATGTTAGTAGGGATCAATTTAGGTTAATAACGTAACATTATGTATCTGAGAAAAAGGTAATTAATTTACTAATACAGTCAGTCGCGGGTTTAAGGCGAGGTGCTTGTCTAGGCGATGATGGTTAAAGGAATCAACGGCGTTGCAGTCTATAATATCTCGAGGAAACCCATTCCACGAGTTCACAACTCGATTGAAGAAGAAATTCTTAGACTCGTGTGAGTTAAAAGATTCACCAATAATTTTGCAACCTTTTCCCCGTGTGTAGTTTGACTGGTCGATCGTAAAGTACTTATTACAGTTCATATTGTCGATGCCTTTGATGATTTTGATAACTTGAATTAGGTCACCTCTTAAATTGCGGTGGGATAAAGGAAACAAGCTTAATTATCTGAAACGCTCCTCGCATGGTTTGTTTCTTAGATTAGGTATATTTTTGGTTACTCTACGTTGGACTCGTTCAAGTTTATCAATATCGTTTTGGTAGTAGGGGCACCAGGATTGAACGCAATATTCCAGAAGAGGACGGACTAGGGAATTGTAAAGTGTGAGGATTACATCTTTGGATTTAGGCTCGAATGACCTGCCTATAAAGACAATTATTTTATTTGCCTTCTTAACAACTTCTGAACATTGTTGACTTGGTTTTTGGTTACTCGATATTGTTACTCCCAAATCAGGTTTTCTGTCTACACTCTTAAGCGGAGTGTCATTCATTGAATAGTTGCTTTCTCATTTCGGGTCCCGATATGGAGTACTTTACATTTATCCGCATTAAAATTAATTTGCCAAATTTGAGCCCAACTTGACAGCTTATCTATGTTATTTTGCATATTATCTTCTACATGTTCGTTTGACAGTACAGTACTTGCAATGTGTGTATCGTCTGCAAACTTTGAAATTGTACAGGTGAGGCCCTCATTTATGTTATTGTACAGGTGAGGCCCTCATTTATGTTATTGTACAGGTGAGGCCCTCATTTATGTTATTGTACAGGTGAGGCCCTCATTTATGTTATTGTACAGGTGAGGTCCTCATTTATGTTATTGTACAGGTGAGGTCCTCATTTATGTTATTGTACAGGTGAGGCCCTCATTTATGTTATTGTACAGGTGAGGCCCTCATTTATGTTATTGTACAGGTGAGGCCCTCATTTATGTTATTTATATATACTAGGAAGAGAGAGAGAGAGAGAGAGAGAGAGAGAGAGAACTCCCTTAGGCAAGCATAAACTGTGGGAATTCTATATATAGTCTCGCAGCAATATGAAATTTTCCAATGATTAAGCATTTACACAATTCGCAGATGTTGAATAAATCTAATAATAGAAGCAGACATATCCGTATATGCAGTAATACACTTTTTCATAAGTGTGAATTTGTATTTTTTATTTATTTTTATTTTTTTCCCTATTCTGGCTCTGTCTTGAGTCCGTCGCCCCCCCCAAAAAAAAGAAAAAAAAAAAAAAAAAGGGAAAAAGAAAAGAAAAAAATTGGAAAAGTGGGGATTGGGCCTGAGTGTATATAATAGAATATAGAAGTTCCACAAAGTGTTCCTATTCTCATTACAATCGTATAAGTTGAGCTAAAACTAGTGACAAAATGTAATAACGTTCTAACAATAGAAGGATTAAAAGGTTGAATAAATAAGCATAAATGAATTAAATTAATCCATGAATGAATAAATACATGAATTAATAAATTAATAACAAACAGACCAAATGACAAAATGTAATAACGTTCTAATAATAAAAGGATTAAAGGTTGAATAAAAATGCATAAATTAATAAATACATGAATGAATAAATACATTATTTAATATATGAATAACAAACACAGGGAAATAAAAACAAAATACATTTTAATCTAATTATTCTCAATAAAATTAATCAATAACATGAATGAATTAATTAAATGAATAACCAAAACAAAGACATTAAAAATCCCATATTTTCATATCATTATTCTCAATAAAATGAATAAATAAATAAATCAATTAATACGAACACAGGGAAATTCGAAACCCCATATTTTCATTTCATTACTCTCAAATAACGATGCAGAAACAATTTACGAATGCAATTGAAATACACGGAATAACACATCATATATATTTGTCATTTGATGTATAACCTATTTACATATACAAAATAATACCTAGTTATATATGTATTATGAAAAAAAAAATAGAGTGTTTCGAACGTTTTTTCGCGAATACAGTCACTGTTATGGGTATATGGGTCGTTTTTCTGGTCCCCATTCTTCCTCGTGTTTAGCCCCACTAGTTTTCAACTTTTATGACGTTCAGGTTATTAAATCGCCTAACTAATGGAACAAACGTCTCAAAATGTCAAAACTAATGAGGCGAGCGACTACCTTCCCCATAACCATTTCAATATCACAACATCCTTTTATCATTCTATTTTTCCTAACAATAGCCGCTTTTATACAGCGTAAAAAGGAGAATATAAAAACGTAAAGTATGTGCTTGCATTTTTGAGATTTGTATAATTGTCCATAGATGTAACATTAGATAGGGCTACGATACCCCGTTTCAAATAGGCAAACCAGAAAGTGTGACCCCTAATAACCTCTGTAACTCAAAAAGGACTAAAGCAAATGGGATGTAATTTTCCACTCCTATTTCCTGGCTGACTCTTCCAAAATAGTAGAAATATCAGCTCGATTACTCCAATCGTTTGGGAGTTATAGACGATAATGTTCCAGAGTTTTCGTCTAGTTATTTTGAACAAGTTATAGAACATTTATATTGATATTATTATTATGTTTTCCTAATGCATGCAACTATCCTTAAGTATGTATTAAGGGGAGATTTCCACTTGAGGGATTTTTTTCTTGACCCCTTTCTCCCTCATGTTTAGCCCCATTGATTTTGATATTATAAAACGTTTGCCCCATTAGTTTAGCGATTTTAAGAACTTTCACCCCATATTAAGACCTTTCGTGCAATTCAGGTGTCGATTTCATCCTGGCGAGCGATAGCTAGCCTGTAATTTAAGAGGAAATTTTTCTACCGAAAAATGTACAAATTAATCTTGAAAGGGACTCAAGGGGGTGTAATTTTAAGGTTGATGGAGGTCTAGGGAACAAATTAAATACCTCCCCTTAAGCAGTGTGGTAAGCTATTCTGCCTCCTCTTTGTTATATTTTCTCTACTAAGTTTCATTCTATCACTGTTTTGCTATATGACTCTTCTGTTTTGTTTACTTTACTTTGTTTTCTTCTGTCACAGTCTTGCTATATGACTGTTCCGTTTTGTTTCTGTACTGCTCTGTGTCTGCTTGTTTCTGCTCTATTCTGTCTACCTATATATTCTCTGCTCTGTCCTGCTCTACGTCTGTCTCGCTCTGTTCTGCCTTACTCTGCTCTACGTCTCAATGTCCACCTATGCCACCACGTCTTAAGCCAGCCTGCTCGAGTTCCTATTGGCTTAATCCTGCCAATGAAGCTCAAAGACAAGCTCAGTAAGCCAATAATAACCCACCATCTCCCAGTAACACTAGGGCAACTGACCATGGTAGCGGCTCCACTTATAGGTTAGCTCTAGACTGTCAGACCAGTGTTGAGGATAAATGTTGAGGGAAAAAAGGCTCGTGTGATACCGGCTCAAGATGGTTTATTGAAATCGCTTTTACCCATTTTGAGTCGTAGAGGTAGATCATGAACTAAAGAAAAATGTTTAATGGTAACTAGAATATGTTTAAGAAGGACCTATGTTACTAGAAGGGTTTATTGAGATCGTATTTACCCATTTGAGTCGTAGAGATATATTCGGAACTAAAAACATCGTCTAATGGTAACTGACACAGAAATGCGCGAAAGTCTTAAAATTTGAACTAATGGGGCTAACAGTACAGTAGGGGTTAACGGAGGTCTAGGAAACAAACCAAAAATCTCCCCTTAAATAAATGTTTTCTTTCTAGGTGAGTGTGAAGGTGTAGACGAATCGCTGCCTGTAGTAATCATCAGCTTAAGGTACAGTTCAGATAATCCTTTTATTTATATTTTCTTGTATTACATATGTGTTATTGTATTTATAAGTGTATGAGAAATATGAGGTGCATATAATGTATATATATATAATTATATATATATATATATATATATATATATATATATATATATATATATATATATATATAGAGAGAGAGAGAGATAGAGAGATAATAAAATAAATAGATAGTGAGAGAGCAGGATTATAACTGGTGGAATGGTTCAGGAGAGGTGGGAAAACATTAGGACGAATATTTACGGGTACGGTAGTTAAATGTGGCAAGCCCGGACCGTAGACTTTATCGAATATATGGGTAAATACGGTAAGGGGGCCCACCTCGTTTGTTTCTCTCTTTCTCACTCACTCTCTGGGTTGTATCCATTCGGCCCCATTCAGCCTTCTGTTTTAAGACGTTTACCCCCATCAGGTAGCGAGCCACCAAATATATATACTGTATATATATATATATATATGTTTAAACAGTATATATATTTTGGATATTGGATATTATTAGATTATTGGATATTGTTGGATACAAGCCAAAGAGAGAGGGAGAGAAAGAGAAAAACAGTGTTACCTACTTAATGAGATGTCTTGTTTATGTTTGTTTAGTTGTTTACTGTATATAAGGCTTATAAGCATGTGTGTTTGTTCTATTTATAAGCATACAATTACTGCATATATATATAGTGAGATTGACCTGAAAAAGAGACAATTTTGTTGCAATGCCTTCACCTCTGATCTTCCTTGATCTAATTAATATATATTTGGACTAGCAAGATAAAAATGAAAACGTCATTAGCGGATTGAAAGCATGTTGACTGACGTATTGATATTCTCGTAACCCCTTCAGTACTATATAAAGGCGATTTTAGAAGATAGCATTTTCCGAAAATGTTCGAAAAGCCAAAAGAAACCCCCACCCCCACCACAGTTAACACAATTATCAACAGCACATACCTAATTATCACCACCGCTACTACTACCATCACCACCATCTCACCACTACCACTACCAACAACACCATCACCATCATCACCACCACTACCACTACCAACAACACCATCACCACCATCATCACCACTACCACTACCAACAACACCATCACCATCATCACCACCACTACCACTACCACTATTATAAGCACCACAACTACCACCACACCACTACCACAGTGCCACCCCAACAGACTCGTGATGCCACAAGTGCCACCCTCAGCCTTGTTAGTGAACTTCTTAAGGGGAAATAACACACTCGACTCTCTACTTGTTGTTGTGAGTGTGTGTGTGTGTGCGTGTGGGTGGCTGGGTGTGTGTGTGGGTGGGTGTGTAGGTGTGTGTGTGTGTAGGTGTGTGTGTGTGTGTGTAGGTGTGTGTGTGTGTAATCTTACTTGATCTCATGCTATAATATTGTTCAGTATTTTTGTATATAGTTTACGGATTTTGTTTATTCGATATCCGATTACGAAATGTCTATCTATCTATCTATCTATCTATATGCTCAGGCCCAATCCCCATTTTGGGGGTAGCCGACTCAAGACAGAGCAAGAACAGGGAAAACACAAAAACAACATAAAACAAAAAATAAACACAGATAAAAAAACACAAACTCTCACACATCCAGGCCACCCAGGAGAAGACCCAGAGACCAGGGTTACCAAGGTCGCTCCAGCACTTCCCCGGCCCCTGACCACCCGAAACCATTACGTAATGTGACTTCCACAATTTAAACGAACTGATTTTTCTACTCTACTTCTGACTACAAAATTGACTTCCCAATTTTATCAACCCCGTGATTTTTAGTATTTCAATAGTATTAAACTACTTTGTCTTTAAGGTCAAACCCTCTACACCAGGTATTATAGAGATAGCCGGTTTGCCACAGTTATTAAGGAACACTCCGTTCTTACCATTAATCCTCCATTACAAACTCCAATGCACTTGAATAAATTAGTGAAAGCATAATTATGGTCCTCTTGGGATTCGAACTCGGGACACCACACCCAGAACATAAACGTAATCTAAACCGATTACGGCGGGTAGTTGTGGCCTGACGAAGTCCATCCGCCTCACTATTTTGCGTTGGGATGGGTGTTTGGTTAAAGATATACCGGTATCTTTATATTTTGCATATATCTAGTTTAATTTCAACTCTTTTCAATGTGTGTGTGTGTCGGGGGGGGGGGGGGGGGGAAGGGTAGAGGATAGTTTGAAGGAAGGGATAACAAATTAGGAAACGCGTGTAGGTATGAATAGGGAAGAAGAAGAAGAAGAAGAAGAAGAGAGAGAGAGAGAGAGAGAGAGAGAGAGAGAGAGAGAGAGAGAGAGAGAGAGAGAGAGAGAGAGAGAGAGAGAGAGAGAGAGAGAGAGAGCATCAACCTTATCATCACCATCACAACTACCATCAATACTAGAAACTTAACAATCATCACCACCACCACCACCATCACCATCACCACCACAACGCCACCGGACAATCCCCCCCCCCCCCCTATCCCCCCTCAGTGCCACAATAAACAGGTTGAGGATGGCACAACATCTCACAAGTACCTCCTCCCATTGGCTTGTAAGGGAACTTCTTGGTGGTGGGTTAATAAGAAACTTGGCCTTCTAGTTGCTGTTGCTGTTGTTGTTGTTACGGTTTGTGTGTGGGTGGGTGGCAGGAGAGAGAGAGAGAGAGAGAGAGAGAGAGAGAGAGAGAGAGAGAGAGAGAGAGAGAGAGAGAGTGAGAGTGAAAGGGAGTTAGAGTTAGAATTTGCAGTGTGTAGAAACAGAGGGAGAGGGAAACTAGGAGTTAAGTAACAGGCTTATTAATACTCAAGCACTTCTGTCTGTCTCGTGCTTATTAACTTCTGTAACTCAAAAAGGGCTAGGGCAAATGGGCTGTAAACTGCTACACCCATTCCCTGGCTGACTCTTCCCAAATGGTAATAACATTCACTTGATTACTGTAGTCGTTATTTAGTTATAGAGGTTACTGGTCGATATTTTTGGCCTAATTATAATGAAGAGACTATAGTATTGTGCCATACATGTAGACTATTTAAACATACTGTGTGTATTTTTTGTTAGAATGAACATACCCTTGAAATGGACTGCAGGGTCTTTGAGATAGTAAATATTCCATGTAGCTCTGTGTAACTCACTCTCACTCTATCTATCTATCTATCTATCTATTTATCTACCAACCTATCTATCTATCTATCTATATATTTATCTATTTATATACCTATCTATCTATCTATCTATCTAACCATATCTCTCTCTCTCTCTCTCTCTCTCTCTCTCTCTCTCTCTCTCTCTCTCTCTCTCTCTCTCTCTCTCTCTCTCTCTCTCTCTCTCTCTCCGTGGCTTGGAAGTACATAAACATCACTTCCAGCCCTAACTCTCACACTCTACCTAATGACTGACCCCCCCCCCCCCCCTCTCTCTCTCTCTCACTTCTCTTCTCCCCCTTTCTGTCTCTATCTGTCTCTCTCTTGTTCCCTCTTTCTCTCACGCTCACTCTCTTTCTCTCTCGTCACCCCCCCTCTCTCTCTATCTCTATCTCTCTCTCTCTCTCTCTCTCTCTCTCTCTTTCTCTCTCTCTGTTTTTCGTCTCTCCCCTTTCTGTCTCTCTCTTGTTCCCTCTTTCTCTCACTCACACTCTCTCTCTCTCTCTCTCTCTCTCTCTCTCTCTCTCTCTCTCTCTCTCTCTCTCTCTCTCTCTCTCTCTCTCTCTCTCTCTCTCTCTCTCTTTTTAAGAAGTTTACTAACAAGCCAAGGGAGGACACTTGTGGAATTCCAAGCTTGTTTAGAAGGCACTGTACTGGTTCTGTGGTGGTGGTGATAGTTGTGGTGGTGATAGTTGTGGTGGTGATAGTTGTGGTGGTGCTGGGGTGGTGACTTAGGTAGCATTTTATTATATTTTCGTGGTGATGGTGGTGGTGGTGATAGTGTGGTTAGGGTGGTTGTGGTGGTGATAGTTGTGGTGGTGATGGTTGTGGTTAATGGGTGGTGACTTGGGTAGTATTAGATGATATTTTCGTGGTGATAGTTGTGATGATGGTGTGGTGACTTAAGCAGTATTACAAGCTATTTTCGTGGTGATAGTGGTGGTATTAGTGGTGATGTTAGTGAAGGTAGTGATAGTTGTGGTGGTGATGGGGTGGTGACTTAGGCAGTTTTAGATTATATTTTCGTAGTGATAGTGGTGGTGATGATCGTGATGCTTAGGGTGGTATTAATGATGCTAGTGGTGGTGGTTGTGATGGTGATAGCTGTGATGATGGTGTGGTGCCTTTGGAAGTATTAGATGATATTTTCGTGGTGATAGTGGTGGAATTAGTGGTGATACTATAGGTAGCGACATCGAACTAGACAATATTCTTGATCCCTTAACTTCTTATAACACAAAATTAATTAAAACAATCGGGCTGAAATTCCCATCATTTGGGACGAGTCCACCAGGTAATAGGTGTGGATAATTACAGCCCGTTTGCTCTTGGCCCTTTTGAGTTACGATGAGGCCAGGGATCGAAATGTGTGTCAAGTTCGTTGGCACTACCTATAGTGATGATGGTTGTGATGGTGATAGTTGTGATGATGGTGTGGTGACTTGGGTAGTTATAGATGACAGGAGGGTAGGAATGAAAGAGTTTAATTCTATATTATATGGACAGTTGTATAGCATATATGATCTACTATACATAGACCATATACTAGTTGTAAATAATTCTTCAGTAGAGCAGTTCAAAAAGAAAGTTAATCTATATTTTATACAAGCCTAGTCCTTCTTCTCTTACGGTAATTTAGAGAATCTCCTTGGAATATACTGCAAGGTCGTTGAGATGCTAACCATGCCTTATAACTCCTTGTAACCCACATGCATATTTACCGTCATATTCAACAATCACCTCGCTCTCTCTCTCTCTCTCTCTCTCTCTCTCTCTCTCTCTCTCTCTCTCTCTCTCTCTCTCACTCTCACTCTCTCTCTCTCTCCCTTGACCACAACTCCTAAAAATGTGAAGCTAAGGAGGAGGGAGGGTCGTTGGGGCTTGTTAGGTGGAGGCTACAAAAGAGAGAGAGAGAGAGAGAGAGAGAGAGAGAGAGAGAGAGAGAGAGAGAGAGAGAGAGAGAGAGAGAGAGAGAGAGAGAGAGAGAGAGAGGAAGAGGGAGAGGGGAGGAAGGGCAAGTGGGAGACATTAGAACGAGAGAGAGAGAGAGAGAGAGAGAGAGAGAGAGAGAGATAGACAGACAGACAGACAGACAGACAGACAGACAGACAGAGTGAGAGAGATTATGATGTAATTAGTATTTTTATATAAATGGTTAGACAAATAATTGGTTGAATATTACTTAGGCAGAAAGTTGTAGCCTTATCACAAAACATAAAATAATAAATTTCAACATTAGCCAAAAATAACTGCTATCTATTCTATTGTATATACTCAGGCCCAATCCCCACTTTTCCTAGGTTTTCTTTTGTTTTCCTGGATTGGCCGACTCAAGACAGAGCCAGAACAGGGACAACACAACAGAAAACAATGAACACACAAAAACAAAATACACATTCACACACATCTATATATCATCCAGGAGAAGACCTATCTATCTATCTATCTATATGCCCAGGCCCAATCCCCATTTTGGGGGTAGCCGACTCAAGACAGAGCAAGAACAGGGAAAACACAAAAACAACATAAAACAACAAATAAACACAGATCAAAAGCACAAACTGACACAAGGAAGAAGACCTAGACAATTATAATTCGAAAGCTCCATAAATAGTGTTTTTTGTTGATATCATTAGTTGTACATCAAACCTAATAAACAATTTCAGAAGTAAAGCGCACGTTCTGAATATTATTAATCAGTACGGCATGCACAAATTGTGAATATAACAGACAAAAATGGACAACTCATTTAATGTATGTCGTTTAATTACTCTACTGATAAAAATGAAACATTCATCAAGTACATTTTTCTGTAGCACAAGCTATACCGTATTGCAATGATAAATTATACCGTATTGCAATGATAAATTATACCGTATTGCAATGATAAATTATACCGTATTGCAATGATAAATTATACCGTATTGCAATGATAAATTATACCGTATTGCAATGATAAATTATACCGTATTGCAATGATAAATTATACCGTATTGCAATGATAAATTATACCGTATTGCAATTATAAATTATACCGTATTGCAATGATAAATTATACCGTATTGCAATGATAAATTATACCGTATTGCAATGATAAATTATACCGTATTGCAATGATAAATTATACCGTATTGCAATGATAAATTATACCGTATTGCAATGATAAATTATACCGTATTGCAATGATAAATTATACCGTATTGCAATGATAAATTATACTATGGTCGGTTTTTGTTCATCTGACGGTAATTTGTAATAAGATAAATTTGTACATTTTTCCTCTGTACCGCGACGTCTTTTTAACTTTATTCTGGCTACTATTAGACGATTCTATTCAGTTTAAAAAGCGCCTCCAGCAATTAACAGGCTTCGAACTATCTCACTTAACCCTTTTTACTACCACAGATCCTTCTTAAACTCCATAAAATCGTATAAATATAGCTATAATATAATTAAAAAGACGTCGTTGGTACAGAAGGGGTTAAATTACAGGCTCGCTATTGCTTGCCAGGAAAAATCGATACTTAAATGACACGAAAAGTCTTAATATCGACAAAGAAATGGGACGAAAGGTCTTAAAATCGCCAAACACAATGGGCCGAACGTCATCAAATCTGAAAACTAATGGGGCTAAACATGAGGAAGAAGGGAGACTAGAAAAGCGACCCATCTCCCCTTAACATTCAGCCTGTCTCCCAACCAAATGAACTTAACAAGAGTTTATGGAGAGGATGCACAAAAAAAAAAAAAAAAAATGAAATATGAAATAAGTTTGGAGCAAAGATAATAAAAGTCAGATGGCGAGAGGGTAGCCAAATTAGAACCAAGGACAAGAATCTCGAAATGTCTAACTTTGTCTCTGTTAATGTTTAACTTTCCTAAGGGGGGGATGGGCGTATTTATTTCCTCATATATATATATATATATATACAGTATATACTGTTTATATTAGTATCGTTGTTTTAGTTTCCTCTCTAAATATCCATCAAAATTAATGAACACACACACCCAAGATCCTCCTTCAAGATAAATTTGTACATTTTTCGATAGAAAAATGTCCCGGTTCCTCTTAAAATACAGGGTCGCTATCGCTCGTCAGGAAATTATCGACACCTAAATGACACGAAAAGTCTTAATATTGACAAAGAAATGGGGCGAACGTCTTATATTATGAAAACTAATGGGGCTAAACATGAGGAAGAAGGGGCCCCAGAAAAAACTACCCACCCACCCCCCCTTATCGTCTAACTATTAAATGTTGCCAAAGTTAATTTCTTTTACATATTATCTACCGCAGCTTTGCTTCAAGTTAAAGTTGTATTACGAATTCTTGATTAAGTTTGTGAAGAATATTTTTTGGAATAATAATTGAATATGTATTATTAAAATAGACTGTGATGTGGATTAATATTATTTGCATTATTATTATTGTTCTTATATAATAATAATAATAATAATAGTAATAATAAACTACAACCTACAAACTACAACCAGTCCCGCAACCATCCTAACAACCACAACCACAACAACAATTACAGCTACCCCCAACTAAATCACAACCACCCCCACAACCACCTCCACAACCACCCTAACAACCAAAACCAACAAAGCAATTACAACAACAACCACAATCACCACAACTACCCCCACCCCAACATTCACAAACCCCACTCTAACAATCACAACCACAACCACAACAACCCTAACAACAACAACAGACACCCTAACAACCACAACCACCCTAACAATCACAACCACAACCACAACAACCCTAACAACAACAACAGACACCCTAACAACCACAACCACCCTAACAACCACAACCACAACAACCCTAACAACAACAACAACAACCACCCTAACAACCACAACCACCCTAACAATCACAACCACAACCACAACAACCCTAACAACAACAACAGACACCCTAACAACCACAACCACCCTAACAATCACAACCACAACCACAACAACCCTAACAACAACAACAGACACCCTAACAACCACAACCACCCTAACAACCACAACCACAACAACCCTAACAACAACAACAACAACAACAACCCTAACAACCACAAACACCCTAACAATCACAACCACAACCACAACAACCCTAACAACAACAACAACAGACACCCTAACAACCACAACCACCCTAACAATCACAACCACAACCACAACAACCCTAACAACAACAACAACAGACACCCTAACAACCACAACCACCCTAACAATCACAACCACAACCACAACAACCCTAACAACAACAACAACAACAACCACCCTAACAACCAACCCCACAACCCCCCTACCAATCACAACCCCCCAATCACCCACCCCTGACCGTCTGGCAGCCATCTATAAGGAGCTTTACGACCACCAATTCAACTAATACCATCATAATGCATACTGATGAGGCTATTGACCCCTTCCGAGTTTCAGGCTATAAGGAAGTTGGAGCCATGAACATCGATATAAAATAATAATGCAATAATAATGTATTTATATAAGTACTACAACCGCAATTTAGGTGTTAATAATCGATGTCTACAGCTCCAACTTCCTTATAGACCGAAACTCGCAGGTGGCTATTGTTCAAGCGGTGGTGGCCCGGGTGGAATACACAATACATCGGTAGCCGCATCTAAGGTACAGTCGGTCAAATAAATCAAGTATATTTCGATCAATAATCGGTATCAGCACAAGCAAATTATTACTTTTTTGGTCTATCCTTTTATATATTTATTATTTTTATTTCCTCGCTAGACCTCCATCAATCTTAGAAAAACATCCCCTAGAACCCCCTTCAAGATAAATTTGTACATTTTTCGATAGAACAATCGGTTTCTTTTAAAATTTCAGGCTTGCTATCGCTCGCCAGGAAAAAATCGACACCTAAATGGCACGAAAGGTCTTAATTTTGACAAAGAAATGAGGCGAAAGGTCTCAAAATCAGCAAATTAATGGAACGAACGTCATCAAATCTCATATCAACC
This sequence comes from Paralithodes platypus, assembly GCA_032716605.1. Lineage (NCBI taxonomy): Eukaryota > Metazoa > Arthropoda > Malacostraca > Decapoda > Lithodidae > Paralithodes > Paralithodes platypus. The sequence goes on along the minus strand of CM064490.1, from coordinate 5,622,236 downwards.
AGCCTAACAATCACAACCCCCCCCCCCCCAATCACCCACCCCTGACCGTCTCTCAGCCATCTATAAGGACCGTTATGGCCACCAATTCAACTAATACCCTCATAATGTATACCGACTGATGAGGCTATTGTTCAAGCGGTGGTGGCCCGGGTGGAATACATAATACATCATACATCATACATCATACATAATACATCATACATCATACATCATACATAATATATCATACATCATACATCATACATCATACATCATACATAATACATAATACATCATACATAATACATAATACATAATACACAATACATCATACATCATACATCATACATAATACATAATACATCATACATAATACATCATACATAATACATAATACATAATACACAACACATCATACATCATACATAATACATAATACATCATACATAATACATCATACATAATACATAATACATAATACATAATACATCATACATCATACATCATACATAATACATCATACATCATACATCATACATAATACATCATACATCATACATAATACATAATACATAATACATAATACATCATACATCATACATAATACATCATACATAATACATCATACATCATACATAATACATCATACATAATACATAATACATCATACATAATACATCATACATCATACATAATACATAATACATAATACATCATACATAATACATCATACATAATACATCATACATAATACATCATACATAATACATAATACATAATACACGATACATAATACATAATACATAATACATCATACATAATACATCATACATCATACATCATACATAATACATAATACACGATACATAATACACGATACATAATACATCATACATAATACATCATACATAATACATAATACATCATACATAATACATCATACATCATACATAATACATCATACATAATACATCATACATAATACATAATACATAATACATAATACATAATACATCATACATAATACATCATACATAATACATAATACATAATACATAATACAACATACACGATACATCATACATAATACATCATACACGATACATAATACACAATACATCATACACGATACATAATACATCATCCATAATACATAATACATGATACATAATACATCATCCATAATACATAATACATGATACATAATACATAATACATCATACACAATACATCATACATAATACATAATACATAATACATAATACACGATACATAATACATAATACATAATACATAATACACGATACATAATACATAATACATAATACATAGTACACGATACATACTACATAATACATAATACATAATACATAATACATAATACATGATACATAATACATAATACATAATACATGATACATAATACATCATCCATAATACATAATACATGATACATAATACGTAATACATCATACACAATACATCATACATCATACATAATACATAATACACGATACATAATACATAATACATAATACATAATACACGATACATAATACATAATACATCATACATAATACATAATACACGATACATAATACATAATACATCATACATCATACATAATACATAATACATAATACATAATACACGATACATAATACATAATACATAATACATAATACATCATACATAATACATAATACATAATACACGATACATAATACATAATACATCATACATCATACATAATACATCATACATCATACATAATACATCATACATCATACATAATACATAGATAAATAGATAGTTCACCAGATAGCTATACTGTCGATAGATAGATCTAAACCCTTCTTAGATCTTCGTCTCCTTTTAGTCAACACAATAGCGATGAGTTAAGCCGGTATCACACGAGAGCATTTATAGTCAACATTCGATGATCAACATTTTTCTACCAACGTTTCTGGAATATTTTGCACTGGTATCGGAAACTAGACTGTTGCTAGATGAATTTAGGAGACACATATATACTAAATGTTGACCTCATAAGCTGCCAGACCAGTGTTGAGGATAAATGTTAAATGAAAAAGCGCTCGTGTGATACCGGCTTAAGGGTAGATTTCCACTTGAGGGATTTTTTTTTCTTGACTCCTTTCTCCCTCATGTTTAGCCCCATTGCTTTTCGAATTTTAAGACGTTCGCCCAATTATTTTGACGATTTTAAGAACTTTCGACACATTTCTGTCAATTTTAAGACCTTTCGTGCCATTTAGGTGTCGATTTTATCCTGGCGAGCGATAGCGAGCCTGTAATTTAAGAGGAACCGGCTTTCAGCCGGGAAATTTTTCTACCGAAAAATTTACAAATTTATCTTGAAAGGGGTTCAAGGGGGTGTAATCTTAAGCTTGATGAATATCTAGAGACCAAACTAAAAACCTCCCCTTAAGGTATGGTTGTTCAATTATAACCCCTTCATTACCGGTGCCGTACTGTCAACTTTATTCTGGCGACCATCAGACGATTTTATTCAGTTTAAAAAGAGCCTCCACCAATAGTAAAGAGACTTGGAAGGTGTTGAACGAAATATTATGCCGCAAAACTAACTGCAAACAAAACATAAAATAAAATCCATAACTATCAAAGGGCAACTGAATATTATTGTTATCGTGAGTATTCCAATATATATCGAAATACGTTAATTAACAAAATTATTACAACATATGCGTTTGATTCTCACATTATTAGCTTTATAAACAAGGAAAACTAAGTAAATTCTAGGCATAATTATTCCTATATAAATCGAAATACGCAAATTAATAATATTAATATTACAACATATGGATATACAGGGTGTCGAACCGGAGCTATTGTGTTTGAAGACTTGATTGATTATGAGAAGGAATGCAGGAAAATTAACATACGAAATAGCATTGTTGTGGCCATTCTATCATTTAACATAAAAAATAGCATTGTTGTGGCCATTCTATCATTTCCCAGAACATAATAAGAACAGTGAACTATTATATTTAAGAGCATGTATTTAGTTATGATGACGGTAAAGGAAAGTAAAAGGTCCCTCGTTTGAGACCTTGTACATATATATAGAGTCCAAAACAAAAAGCAACTAGATGTCCAACATTTATCCCCTCGCACAAGCGTTGGAAGATAGAGAACTAACTGTAGATCAGGCAAGAGAAGTGGTAATAAATAGGAATGAATGGAGCATGCTTGCGAATAGATGTGTGATAACGCTGTCGTTTGGGAGAGGGGGTCGGGTGCCAGTTGGACTAGATAATAGTCCGTCAGGTGCCTGGCTTAGGGAGCCTGTATACTGTATATGAAGGTTCATACCTGGATGTGAGGTGGGCGGGCATTGTGGAGGTAAAACTTCGCCGCATGTCTGCCTGCTGAGACCGGAACCTCCACGAGAGGTCTAGGACCTGGTTATCTTTTGCTGGAGACCCCAAATGGGCCTGGGTCTCTGGGTCTTCGCCAGGGCGACCTAGATGTACGTGAATTTTTCCCCCGGTTCGGGCTCTGTCTCGAGTCGGCCACCCCCAGGTATGGGGTATGTGCCTGTGTATACTGTATACATATATATACATCCCTCCCACCCACAGATCCAAGAACTGTGCCTCAAGGAACATTAGAATTCCTCCACGGCTCCTCATTCCAACTTCCCTCCTTAACTTTATGGCTCATCTAGTTCAACTGTGGGTCGGTTATTTACTCCATGCCTTACATATATATTATGCATTAGGTACATTTAACACCTTTGGTACCAGCGAAGTCTTTTAAATTGTGTTTGTGCACTTTAAGAAGGAGCTGTGGTAATTAAAAGGGTAAATTAAGATAGTTCGAAGCCTGTTAGTTGCCGGAGACCCTCTTTAAACTGAACAAAATCGTCTAGTAGTAGCCAGAATAGTTAAAAAGACGCTGCCGGAACAGAACGAGTTATACAAAATATTGCAACATCAGCAATACTTTTAACCTGTGTCCTCCCTCCCTTCCTTCCTTCCTTTTTCCTTCCTCCCTCCATCCCTTCATCCCTCCCCTCCTTCCTTCCTTCCGTCTTTCCATCCATCCTTCCTTCCTTCCTTCCTTCCTCCCTTCCTTCCTTCCTTCCTTCCTCCCTCCCTCCCTTCCTTCCTTCCTTCCTTCATTCCTCCCACCCACCCTCCCTCCCTTCCTCCCTTCATTCCTTCCACCCTTCTTTCCTTTCTCCTTCCCTCTCTCTCTCTCTCTCTCTCTCTCTCTCTCTCTCTCTCTCTCTCTCTCTCTCTCTCTCTCTCTCTCTCTCTCTCTCCTTCCTTCCTTCCTCCCTCCCTCCTTCCTCCCTCCCATCCTTCTTTATTTTCTCTGCCGTTGAAAAGTGTCCCGTGCAATAATTCCGCAGCTGTCACTCTCAATATCAGAACAGGAGATCCACCCGTCACTCTCAGCGCACTGCTTCGGTTAAATGTTGACCTTTTTCTGAGCTAAATAAAAAGTTCTTCGCGCGGTACACTCTTAATAGGCCTTACATTTTCGACGCTATGAATAAGCTAACTATTTATCTATCTATCTATCTATCTATCTATCTATCTATCTATCTACCTCTCTCTCTCTCTCTCTCTCTCTCTCTCTCTCTCTCTCTCTCTCTCTCTCTCTCTCTCTCTCTCTCTCTCTCTCTCTCTTCATAAAGCCGAGGGGAAGTTGTTAAGCAAGTTGGACTCCACAAAAAAAAATATATATATATTTTGCGAAAAGACTGAAGTTTCCCATCATTATAACAGAAAATATCGCTTCTGCAAAGGAGTACAGAGTAAATTCTTCTACACAGAGACTTTCCAAACTGTTTTTATTATTTGTTTTGCTTTTTAATTAGGGAAAATATCGGACCCCACTCACATTGACAAAAGATACTGGGATTTTTTTTGGTCTTGGCTTTTCTAATCTAAGCTTAATTGAAATGTATAATATTACCCAGAAAAAGACAAAAAAAAATATATATATACCGGTATATACAGTATATATATATATATATATATATATATATATATATATATATATACACAATTGCATAGGATATATTCTGCGTAATTTCAATTTGTCAATATTGTGTTATTGTTCTAAACCTGAATATAAAAATGCATGTAATTAAGAATATCATTAAACGCATTGCATCGTTCTAAAAGGGTCAATTAGCCTCTCCCCGGCACTCTTCGTTGCAAATACTAACCTATTTTAACCTCTTCTGTACCGGTGACGTCTTTTGATCTCTACTCTGGCTACTATTAGACGATTTTATTCAGTTTTAAGGGGAGGTTTCTAGTTTGTTTCCTACTCCTCCAGCAATCTTAAAATTTCACCCCCTTGACCCCCTTTCAAGATAAATTTGTACATTTTTCGGTAGAAAAATTGTCCCGGCCGAAGGCCGATTACTCTTAAATTACAGGCTCGCTATCGCTCGCCAGGATAAAATCGACACCTATATGGCACGAAAGGTCTTATAATTGACAGAATGGGGCTGAAATTCTTATAAATCACCAAACTAATGGGGCAAACGTCTTAAAATCTCAAAAGCAATGGGGCTAGACATGAGGGAGAAAGGGGTCAAGAAAAAAGTCCCTCAAGTGGAGATCTCCCCTTAACCGTTTTATACTACCACACGTCCTTCTTAAACTGCACAGAATCCTCTAAATATAGCGAGAATAAAATGTATAAGACGTCGCCGGTACCGAAGGGGTTAAGGGGAGATTTCCACTTAAGCGATCTTTTTCTTTACCCCTTTCTCCCTCATGTTTAGCCCCATTGTTTTTGAGATTTTAAGACATTCGCCCCATTAGTTTGGCGATTTTAAGAACTTTAACCCGTTGTATGTCATTTTTAAGACCTTTCGTCCCATTTAGGTGTCGATTTTTCCTAGCGAGCGATAGCGAGCCTGTAATTTAAGAGGAATCGGCCTTCGGCCGGGAAATATTTCTACCGAAAAATGTACAAATTTATCTTGAAAGGGAGTCAAGGGGGTGTAATTTCAAGCTTGATGGAAGTCTAGGAAACACACTAAAAACCTCCCCTTAATTAGTATGCGGCTGCAGTCTAATAGGACTCCGAGGAAATTAACATAATTTTTGACAATTATTTTTTTTTAAACAGCACTGCCCTAATTAAATAATGTCTTCACTTTTTAAGCTTCCTCTTTTTGTGTTTTATGTGCCTGAACATGATATGAAATAAATCTATCTTTCTATCTATTGACTCAGGCCCATTCTCCATTGTTTTTTCTTTTCTTTTCTTTTTAACTGGGGGGTGGCCGACTCGAGACAGAGCCCGAATAGGGAAAAAAAAAAAAAAAAAAAAAAAAAAAAAAAAAAAAAGTCATAAATATTAGCTTAGTTGCCTGTGTTACCTCTTAATTCTGCGTTTGGGTTGCTTTAAGGGGGTAATTTTAGTTTGCTTCCTGCACCCCCATCAAGCTTTAAAAAAAAAAAAAAAACACCCTCTACACCTCCCTTCAAGATAAAATTGTACATTTTTCGAGGCCAGTTCCTCATAAAATTACAGGCTCGCTATCGCTCGCCAGGAAAATACGACAACTAAATGGCACGTAGGGTCTTGATATCGATAAAGAAATGGGACGAAAGGTCTTAAAGTCGACAAAATAACGGGGTAGTCGTCTTAAAATCTCAAAACTAATGGGGCTAAACATAAGGGAGAAGGAGGTTAAAAAAATAACAATCCCCGAAGTGAAAATCTCCCCTTAACCCCTTCAGTGTGAAATATTTTTTTTTCTGGCTAACACAAGACGATTTAATTAACCCCTTCAACACGATGACGTAATATAAATTTGACTCGGGTTACCATTAGACGAGATGTTGTGTTCGGATTAAAACAGTTGGCTGAATGGGGCCGAATGGATACAAGCCAGGGAAAGAGAGAAAAGGAGAGAAAGATAAAACAAAAATGCCGGTGACCCCCCTTTAACATTTTCGATCTATGCAGCATCTTAAGGGGAGATCTCCACTCGAGTGTTTTTGTTCTTGACCCCTTTCTCCTCTGTTAGCCCTTTTGATATTATAAAAGTTGCCCCATTAGTTTAGCGATTTTAAAACTTTCACCCCATAGAAGACCTTTCGTGCCATTCAGGTGTCAAATTATCCTGGCGAGCGATGCGAGCCTGTAATTTTACTAGGAACGGCCAGGCCGAGAGAGCATTGGAGAAAAATGTACAAATTTACTTGAAAGGGACTCAAGGGGGTGTAATTTTAAGCTTGATGGAGGTCTAGGGAACAAACTAAATACCTCCCCTTAAGGGGAGGTATTTAGTTTGTATCCTAGACCTTCATCAAGCTTGAAATTACACCCCCTAGACCCCCCTTTCAAGATAAATTTGTACATTTTTCGGTAGAAAAATTTCCTGGCCGAAGGCCGGTTCCTCTTAAATTACAGGCTCGCTATCGCTCGCCAGGAAAATATCGACACCTAAATGGCACGAAAGTTCTTAAAATTGACAGAAATGGGGCGAAAGTTCTTAAAATCGCCAAACTAAAGGGGGCGAGCGTCTTAAAATCTAAAAAGCAATGGGGCTAAACATGAGAGAGAAAGGGGTCCAGTCAAAAATCCCTCTAGTGGACATCTCTCCCCTTAATTTGACTTCATGTCCATTGTTTTCGAGTATTTATGTTGACAATACAATACTCTTCTTTTGAAAACCCTTTTCCCAGTCTGTTTTCCATTTCTCGTATTTTTCATCCTCGGTCGCGTTCTGTTTTTCCCATTCTGGCAATTTGACTTTACTTTTTATCTTTTTCGCTTTCCGATTCACATTTTCCATCTCTCTTTTCAGTTCGTTTCCTTTCGCGATTGTTTATCTTGGTCTTGTAAGTAAATAATGGGAGTATTCAATATTTGTTTCATGTACTATATATATATATATATATATATATATATATTATAAATTGAATTGCAAATATGTATACTTGGCCCTTTTAGGAGTAGTCAACTTTTGTTCTCACATACTAAAGCCACAGTGTGTGTGTGTGTGTGTGTGTGTGTGTGTGTGTGTGTGTGTGTGTGTGTGTGTGTGTGTCATTGCTACATCAGATTAAATGCAAATTGCAAAAGAAGGGGAAAGAATTAAAACAACACCATTTGCACCAACAAAAACCACACTAATTACAAAATATTAGCAAAACAACCGAATCAACAACCTCCAATCACAACAACAAAATCAACAACACACCAGAATCAGCCAAACAGAAAACGGAAACAAAATAAAAAGGTAAAGCGAGAAACAGTAAAAAGAACAGCAATTGCAAATGCACCTGTACAACAACAGCACAGGTAAAAGCGGTGAACAAACAAATACAGCGACTATCAATAGGATCCACAGAAGCATGAATATAACAAAACCTGAACAACAAAAATAACAACACCAACAACAACAACAACAACAACAACAACAGCAAGAAAAACAACAAAACAATAAAAGCAAAAACAACCACAACAAACACACCAACAAAAACACCAACAACACAAACAACAATAACAACAACAACAACACAAACAGCAACAAAAAACAATAATAACAACAAAACAACAACAACAACAAAAACAACAACATTGATTAAGGAAGAAAAAAACAGCAATTGCAAATACATCTGCACAACAGCGCAGGTAAAAGCGGTAACAAACAAATACAGCGACTATCAATAGGATCCAACAAAGGTATGAATATAAAAAACCTGAACAACAACAACAGAAACAATACAATTAAAATAAAAAACAATAACAATTAAAGCAAACACAACAACAACAACAAAAACCACATCAACAACAACAAAAAACAACAACAACAATAAAAACAACAACATCAACAACAACAAAAACAACTACAGCCACAACAACAACCACAGCCACAACAACAACCACATCAATAACAACAACAACAACAACAACAACAACAACAACAACCACAGCCACAACAACAACCACAGCCACAACAACAACCACAGCCACAACAACAACCACATCAACAACAACAACAACAACAACAACAACAACAACCACAGCCACAACAACAACCACAGCCACAACAACAACAACAACAACAACAACAACAACAACCACAACAACAACCACATTAACAACAACAACAACAACAACAACAACAACAATAAAAACAACAACAACAACAACAACAACAACGGCCACAACAACAACCACATCAATAACAACAAAAAACAACAACAATAAAAACAACAACAACAACAACAACAACCACAGCCACATCAACAACAACAACAACAACAACAACAACAACAACAATCAACCTGGTAAAACATTTAACTCTCTCCTTAAACACACTTCAAAAGCAAAGGAATGAAAACCAAAAATAGGTATTTAGTAAAGAATAAAAAATAGCTGTCGGGATGTAAAAGTTTTCTCTCTCTCTCTCTCTTTCTCTATATATCGAACTATCTATATATATCTAACTCTCTCTCTCTATCTATCTATCTATCTATATATCTGTCTATCTATCTATGTATCTATCTATCTAACTCTAACTCTAACTCTAACTATTTAACTCTCTCTCCTTCTCTCTCTCTCTCTCTCTCTCTCTCTCTCTCTCTCTCTCTCTCTCTCTCTCTCTCTCAGCACTTGCCTCCATTAGTAATTACCCGACTTATGAAACACTAATAAGGGGGGTAAAGGGGGATGGGGGGGGGGGGTTAAGGGGGGGGGGGTAACTTACTCGCTAACTGGGTTTACTTGGAAATGGAAAAGGGGGAGGGGAGAGGAGGGAGGGAGGGGGATGGGGGAGGGGGGAAGGGGTGATGGGGAAGGGAAGGAGGAGAAAGGGGGAAGAGGGGGGGGAGGGGGCGGTGTCAGCCAAGGAAGAGGGGGTAGGGGTAGGTAACACACAGATAAATAATAAAGAGGGGGTGGGGGGTAGTAAGGTGGGGGGGGGTCATTTAACCCCTTCTGTACCGGCGACGTCTTTTCATCCGTATGTTGGCTACTACCATACGATTCTCTTCAGTTTTAAAAGGGCCTGCAACAGTAAATAGGCTTCGAACTATCGAAGGGGTTAAGGGAGGAGGAGGAAGGGAGGGAGAGAGGGGGGGAATAATTCACTAACTCCCTGACACTAACTGGGTTTACTTAGAGAGAGTGGAGGGGGTGGGTGGGGGGGTGGGTGGGGGGTGATAGACAGACAGAACAGTAAACACAAAATGATAATGATGATATGGATAATTATAATGTTAAGTGTACAGTCGCGCTAATAAGTGATATCTCGGCACCCAGTATGTTTCGATCAATAATTGGTATCAGCCATATCTAAGCTTCATTTCTTCATATCGAGTGAAATATACAAACATGTTCCTACACTTACCCAGCCTATTCAACATCTGACAGACATTAATACAGCACAGAGCAAGCCAAACGTAATGACAGCTGGGACATGACTTATTAGCGCGACCGTACACAAATAATGAGAATGGTAATAATGATAAACATAATCATAGTGATGATAAAAATGTACTTAGATTAATGTACAAAGTATATATATATATATATATATATATATTGTGATACATTTGCGTCGTTGAGAACATTATAATAATGTTAACATAAATGGGTAGGGGATTGTGGTGGGAAGATCAGGTGGGATGAACACCTTTAAGGAATGTCAGGAAGAGGGATACAGAGGAGAGGGAAGCGATGTGTTTGAATAATAATGTAACGTAATTGAGAGAGAGGGGAGAGAGAGAGAGAGTGTGTATGTGTGTGTGTGTAATAATAATAATAATAATAATAATAATAATAATAATAATCGGTTTATTTAAAGCCGGCAGCCAATGGGGCTGAAAATACACAGACTTATCCTAAGGGATCAACAGACTGATCTTGGCTGCTAACAAGTGCGCCTACATACCCCCGAGGGAGTAGGACGTGGGCAGGAGACTTTGTGGGTCCCCCGAGACGGTCCATCCAGACCTTGCCTTCACGGCCATGGAAGTTTTTGAGAGAACTTCCCCTGCCGGAGCGTGGGATCGAACCCCCGACACCAGAGGTAGCGCTCCCAATACACTGTACTAAGCGCGCTCGGCCACCGTGACCGTATGTGTGTGTGTGAGTATTTGGTAATGCTTCCTCTAGCCTCAAACCAATCAATATACCTATTAATTCCAGTACACACACACACACACACACACACACACACACACACACACACACCGTGGCGTAACGGATAGCGCTTCTGGCTCACAGCCCGAAGGTCCCGGGTTCGAAAACC
>CM064490.1:5545194-5610873 GCA_032716605.1 Paralithodes platypus | reverse complement strand
TGACAAACCCCTTTACTAACCTCTATTAACCCACAATAACCCATTCACCTTTCTTGCATACTCTGATAACCAAATTAGCACCTCCGCTATACCATAGAATGAAGACTGAGCAATGTAAGAGAGACGCTCCTATCACAGCTGCCCCAGTCCTCCTCGCAAAGTAGATCCAGTCTCCCTCCCCTCAATACTTCCAGTATAGCCAAAATAGTACCTCTTACTAAGGCTCAGTTATATCACATTATGAAGGCCCCCTATAGCCATGTGCCACAACAGTAATCACCACCTTACCTAGTCCCCGTATCTATTGAGAGCTCAAATAATTCCATAAGACTCGAGATCCCTATGGCCTACAGGGTCCAAAACCGAGCCTATAAACCCAGCTCCAGCCCCCAGTAAAATCAGTTGAAAGATAGACACCAACCAGTGGCTGGCCCCCTTAAGTTGACCTCTAGCTCTGCCCTTGTGTTGTTCCTGAGCATTGAGTTCCAGAGCCGGCAGACTCCGTGGCAGATTTGAGATAGAAGCATCTGTCCACGTACAAGAAATCTACGTGCACCTTATAACCTTCACACACCAGTGGGTATATAAGCGTGTAGCCAGCAACGATCGCCAAGAGATCCGTTTTGAGAACTTCCTACATATGGACCCCCTGGACGGCCGCAGAACCAGTCGTTAGCCCCCAACATCACGGACGCAAGATAACCAAGACCAGACCAACCAAATACTACCCAAGATTCACTTTATTAGTACTACAGTGTTACAGTACTATTTAGAGACTCACTTATTAATATTTCTATGAAGTGGCTATATCTTTGCCCCAGTATAATTCACATATAACCATTCCATCAGGAAGTGCTAAGCGTATCAGTGTTCATTAATTAACAGGCGACATTAACTCTCGTAATTACCCCATCCAGATATTATTAGAAGTAAAACCCTAGTGATATCTAACGTTCGCCCACTGATTTGCGTTCTACGTATTTCTGCTATAAGAATATAAAACTTAGATCAGTACCCCCCTGAGGTTACTAGAATTCTCGTGCTCTAAATATACGCGTGTCTAATCTAGTCTGTGAACTACTACTCGTGCACCAGAACTGCCAGTAATAAATCTAAATAGTGAAATTGAATCTATAAGTAACATTGATGGCTTCCAGTATATAAACTTGCGAACAAAGCCAGTTATCAGAAGAGTATACCTGAACGTTGGAAGTGGGAGACTAGGCTCCATCCAGATCCACTAATGCTAGTTGTTCAATTCTATCATTTGTCTTGTACGAGTATTCATACCTTCTTATGCTTCCTATTAATCATCCTCAATAAACGTGATCGTGTGTCTTGTTACCGTGTGTTTATTTTGTGTTCTCTATTCCTCATACCTTGTTTTGTGCATGCAGCCTTATATACCCAGTCAGTTAGTACCACATTGCCCAAGTTAATCCTGTAGAAAAACAGGGCATAACATTGGCGGCAGCGGTGGTTCTTGATTCGGATAAAGGTTGCATTACATTGCAAGTTTGGAACAGCCAGAACACGATAACATCATGGCGCACCGTTCTCACTTCCCATCCCACATTATGATGGAGAAACTTACGAGATCGAAACGTTCATGGACATAGTGAAACCCGTACTTGACCTAGTTTATACCACAGACGCAGAAAAGATAGCCGTGACATTAACGCACCTGGGAATAGCAGTTTCCTGGTTGCCTACCAAGTGCACCCTGCTCTCACATGGGACGAATTTCGCCCAATAGTGATAGAAGCCATTAAGCCTTCGTTGGGCATTTTCATGGCCCACACCCGTATCCAAGGCACTAAATTCGAAGGCGATCTAGATGCCACAGTGAATAAGATCGCCCAACATATAAAAGTTTCTTTCTCCACATTGACCAGAATCCAACAAGAGAAGCAGATTCTGGTCAACCTTGTATCAATATTGCCCTCAGCAGTAAAAGATCATTTCCGTGTGCACGATTTCGTCGATATCAAAAAGATTCATCACGATCTGACGTATTTGGCCGTGCGCACAGAAGCACCCACCCAAATCGCTGTAAAGAGGTTTCCCACGCACCCGCAGCACCAGGACCACCAAAACCCCAAGGCCCAAACTTTCAACTCCAAGAATACCTACCCATCCTCATCCTTCCACAACAGAACCCACCTACCCTTACCAGCAAGCCCCAACCCAGTAGGCCCCGGTTCCAACCTACCTAGCCACGCAGAATCTTCAACCGGAAACAAAACCTACAAACACCTACCAAAGTAAAAACCCTACATTAGTAATTATCAACCCCTATGATTTCCCTGCCTGTAGTGCTCAGTGGTGCCCTCCATCAAATTCGTGACTCTGCCAAACCTTGCCCCTTACTCCTCGCATTTCTGTAAATGAAGAGGAGTTGGGACAACAGGAAGAAATGGAGGAAATACACACCGGAGAAATAGCCCCTATCATGACCTCAGATGATACCGAGGAAACCCTGGAGGAGGTAGATACCGACTCCCAAGATTTTTAAAGTATAGCCATGACATTAACGCACCTGGAAAAAGCCGTTTCCCTGGTTGCCTACCAAGTGCACCCTGCTCTCACATGGGACGAATTTCGCCCAATAGTGATAGAAGCCATTAAGCCTTCGTTGGGCGTTTTCATGGCCCACACCCGTATCCAAGACACTAAATTCGAAGGCGATCTAGATGCCACAGTGAATAAGATCGCCCAACATATAAAAGTTTCTTTCCCCACATTGACCAGAATCCAACAAGAGCAGCAGATTCTGGTCAACCTTGTATCAACATTGCCCTCAGCAGTAAAAGATCATTTCCGTGTGCACGATTTCGTCGGATATCAAAAAGATCTCATCACGATCCGACGTATTTTGGCCGTGCGCACAGAAGCACCCACCCAAATCGCTGTAATAAAGAGGTTTCCCACGCACCTGCAGCACCTGGACCACCAAAAACCCCAAGGCCCAAACTTTCAACTCCAAGAATACCTACCCATCCTCATCCTTCCACAACAGACCCACCTACCCTTCCAGCAAGCCCCAACCCAGTAGGCCCCGGTTCCAACCTACCCAGCCACGCAGAATCTTCAACCGGAACAAAACCTACAACACCTACCAAAGTAAAAACCCTACATTAGTAATTATCAACCCCTATGATTTCCCTGCCTGTAGTGCTCAGTGTGCCCTCCATCAAATTCGTGACTCTGCCAAACCTTGCCCCTTTACTCCTCGCATTTCTGTAAATGAAGAGGAGTTGGGACAAGAGGAAGAAATGGAGGAAATACACACCGGAGAAATAGCCCCTATCATGACCTCAGATGATACCGAGGAAACCCTGGAGGAGGTAGATACCGACTCCCAGGATTTTTAAAGTACCCCCCGCCCACGATGGCCTCGGCGGGGACGCCATAACTGACCGCACTGCCCCCATTTATTACATGGCCAAAATCAAGGACATTCCTGTCCGCTTGTTAATCGACACGGGAGCTGCCAAGTCATGTTTGTTCAAGTCTTATTATGATCAACACCACCGACTATTTGGCCCCTTGTTAACCACCAAAGCAGAACTAATCTCAGCTGCTGATACCTACTTAAATCTCCTAGGAGACACTTTGCCCCTGTCAGTAACTACTCCTGCCCCCCATGCTCATTGTTATCACACGTTCACAGTATTTTCCTCCCACTGTAAACATTACGATGGTTTCCTTGGACTTGACCTCCTTCAAAAACTCCAGGCCCAGGTTGACTGCGGCCAGAGGCTGATCTCATTCAAAAAAAAAATCCAACCCAAAGCCTCTGACAAACCAATCACGCAGAAACCTATTCACAAAAAGAAAAAACACCTTCCCCCTCAACAAACTCTGAGTCAGGGTTACCAAGTTGCAGCTAGCACTAAGGTAACTCCTAACCCCTCCCCTTGCCCCGAGTTCTCTCAAAATATCACTCAATTCGTTGAAAAAATGCCTCAGTAAACGAAAGAAGACAAGTCCAAGCAACTCCCTCTCGGTAATCCCCTCAATTCTCCTAACTCTGTCCAGGATAAATCCTCCCATGTTTCCAGGACAGACTCTGATGTATGTAACAAAAATTCTATCAAATATTTATGTACACATTTTCCAGGGAAAATGCCAACCTATGTACCCAACAATGTTTCCCCCCCTGCCCCCAGAAATGTTCAGCTATTCCACAACCAACAAAATTCCCCTTGTGACAGTTTTCCGTCAGTAGCTCCCTTCCACCCCCACACAATTCACACCCCTAGAAAACTTCAAAACCCCACACTTGACTCGCCCTCTCATGACAGACAAACTCACCAATCCCAGATAACCTCTAAACAACCCGTCACCAATAACTCATCTTCTATACCTCACTCTTCCCCCACCACTCCTCCGCAGTCCCACCAACAAATTCCGTTTTCTAAATCACTCACACCTCGCCACGCTGATCCTCCCACACGCGCCGTTAATCCCCCCCTCACGCGTGACCCCCACCAAAGTGATCTTTCCCCCCTTATGCGTACCGCGCCCCTGCTCGCCAGTCGATCCCCCACCATCATTAGCCCAGCTGTAGTTCAAGATAAATGTCAAATTCCCCCACGCCATAAAAAATGGGTTAACCTTCGACCCATACCCCAAACTCACATGATATTTTCCCCCACTACCACGTCCACCAACCCCAATCGTTGCCTCTTACAACCCGCCATCATTTCCGCTCGCATCAACCACATTCTCGTGGCAAATATCTCTGAGGAATCCCTGACATTACCAAAAGGTCTCATCATAGGAGACCTCGAAACTTTTGATGACCTCCCCATAGATTCCAATGACACCCCTACCAGCCTCAAATTGCCCCCCTCTCCCGGACACATTATCCGACCACCAAAAACACAGCATGTATGACCTATTGCTAGAGTTCAGTGACGTGTTTGCCCAACAACC
The DNA here is from genome assembly GCA_032716605.1 of Paralithodes platypus. Lineage (NCBI taxonomy): Eukaryota > Metazoa > Arthropoda > Malacostraca > Decapoda > Lithodidae > Paralithodes > Paralithodes platypus. The sequence continues at coordinate 5,605,932 of CM064490.1, read as the reverse complement.
CACTGAAATCGGACTGACCGATGTAGAACAACACATCATTAACACCACAGGCCCCCCCATAAGACAACCATCCCGTAGAAAAAATCCCATACAACGCCAGGAAGAGGAACGCCAAGTCCAAGAGATGTTAGAGGCCGGTATTGCCACCCCATCCATTAGTCCCTGGTCTTCCCCTGTTGTCCTAGTAAAAAAAGAAAGATGGGTCAACCCGTTTTTGTGTCGATTACAGGAGATTGAATGACGTAACCATTAAGGACGCTACGCCATTACCCAGGATAGACGATTCCCTCGACTCCCTATACGGATCCAGATGGTTCACTACCCTCGACTTGCAAGCAGGGTATTGGCAAGTGCCTAACAAGGCAGAGGACCAAGAAAAAACATCATTTTCCACTAGTGGTGGCCACCACTACGAATTTCACGTCCTACCTTTTGGCCTCTGTAACGGACCCGCCACTTTCTCCCGTTTGATGGAAGCGGTATTACATGGCCTAACCTGGGAGACCTGCCTAGCCTATCTAGATGATATTATTGTGTACTCACAAACCTGGGAAGAACACCTCCTCAGGTTGAGACAAGTTCTTCAAAGAATCCGAGCCGCCGGGTTGAAATTAAAACCCTCAAAGTGCGAGATTGCACGAAATAAGGTAGATTTCCTCGGCCACGTAATATCTGAACATGGTATTGCACCAGACCCAAAGAAACTTCAAGCCATACAAAACCAACCCCCACCCACCACCGTTAATTCCCTCCGACATATTATGTTCCAATAAGTCCGAGGAGGCGGGAGCCCCGAGATCATTGCCACTGCCCCCCGCACTAACACTCACACAACAACACTGCGGCCGTTAGAATTATCGGAGGTGAATGAGGTTGCCACCAACGGTTTTATCGTATGGTAACTTATCGGACTTACTGAGCTCATATGACGCAAAATTGCGTCATAAACTTATTGGAGAGGTATAGAGATAAGTCCATATGACGCGATCGTGTCATATGAGTTTTTGGTTCACTAGTCCATATGACGCGATCGCGTCATATATGTCTGGGGGAGTTAAAGGAGTACGTTCTTTTCTAGGTTTAGCCACATACTACAGACGTTTCGTCCCACACTTTGCCACAATAGCCAGACCCCTCCACCAACTCACCCACAAAGACACCACATTCACCTGGACACCTGAAAGAGACCTCGCTTTTAACACTTTGAAACAAAAGCTAATCCAAGCCCCTATTGTCGCTTTCCCTGATTACCATAAACCTTTCCGTCTTTATACGTATCTCTACCCCATTGGTGCAGTTTTAGCTCAAGTAAGAGACGGAGAGGAACATGTGATAGCGTATGCCAGCTCCACCCTCAACCAAGCACAACAGAATTATGCAGCCACCAAGAGAGAGTGCTTAGGGATCATTTGGGCACTCAGCCACTTCCGGTCATTTGTGTTGGGCGCAAAACTCGATATAATAACCGACCATCAATCTTTGCAATGGTTGCGTAAGTGCGAGACCAACTCAGCCATTTTGGTACGTTGGAGGGAGACACTAGAGGACTACGATTTTACAATACAGTATCGTCCAGGCAAACTTCACACCAATGCAGACGCCCTGTCACGTTTGCCAGTACCAAAAGACCCCCCCACCACCTAGCCGCCTTACAAAACACTGAGCTTTTATCTACCCCCATCCACCAACATAATTCCCCCCCAGCCCCCTCACTAATACAATCTTGGGAAACAAGAATCCGACCACCCTGGATACCGTTAAATGTCTTCAGGAAACTGACTCGCTGGGGAGATCAACTTGCCACAGACTCCGGTCACATAGTCTTAGACCCCACCATTGCCCACGACTACATGATTGCCATCCACGAGGGAAACGGCATACACCTTGGACAAAAGAAGATGTTAAAAATCTTCGCAGATCAATACTGGACCCCCAACCCCTCCAAAATTGCACAATGAGTGACAATCCTGCAAACCTTGTTTATTGGGGAAGGATAGATCACGCACCCCAGGCCCAGCTGGTACCATTTCTGCCAACAAACCGTTCCAAGTCCTATCCCTCGACATCATGGGCCCGTTTCCTTCTTACGCTGGCAACCGCTATATCGTCACATTTGTTGACGTGTATTCAAAAATGTTAATAGCCTGCCTAGTTAAAGACCACACAGCCACCACAGTTGCCACACTGCTTGCCACAGAAGTGTTCCCTATATTCGGCCTTCCCCTTGCTCTTCTATCTGACAATGCCCCCGAATTTAGTGGACACGTTTGGCACCAGTTCACCCAACAATGCGGTATTAAGATCAAACACTCATCCTCGTACTGGCCTCAAGGAAATGCTATATGCGAACGCAGCCATCGCACCATCAACAACCAGTTACGTACAAAAATTATTGCTCTTAACACCTCAGACTGGCCATCACAAATAAAGATGATACAATGGGGCATGAACACCTGTCCCTGAGAAGACGGTATTTCCCCTCATGAACGTGTTTACGGCGTACCCCCCCTGTTACTGCCGTTCCACCATCACGCCCACCTCCCCTCCACCACCTCCACAATTGACCCATTGCAACATCTGCAAAATACCCTCCATACCGCCCAAACCTGTAAGACACCAAAACTGATAACCCCGATGATAAAAACCCTTTCGCCATTCACGACACCGTAATGGTAGCTAACCTCCCTGTCACCAACAAATTAGGCCCTTGCTATGTCGGGCCCTACGCCATCATACAAGTCCCAAATGCCTATCAAGTCACCATCGATTATCACAGCGTGACTCGCACGTTCCGAACTAGATTCGTCCGAGCGTTTAAATCTCTAAAACCACAAGACATTACCCCACCTCACACGTCCGACCCTGAATTAAACACCCCTACTAACCCTTCCACTTAGGCTATGAATATTCCCATACAAACCCCTAAGGGCCTAAACCCTCCAGCACCGAACCGACCAATCATTCCTCAACATACCCCCCAAACTAACCTCCACAAACCCCAAGCCCCCACTATCACACCTTCCTCCACCATGACACCTTCCTTCACTTCTGATAGTCAAGTACCTCCCCAACTTATCCAAGTACGAAAACCTCCACCCACAACGGAAACCCTCCCGTCTAGCCCTGACATACCTCCACCAGGCACCACAGTCAGAAAACCACCACCCCCACCCAAAACCAAGTACACACCCAACCGCACCACACAATCTACCTCAGTAACCTCACGCTACAACTTACGCCCACGACTAAAATCTTTTAAAACCTCCAGAAAACACACCCTGCTAACCCAGTTCCGTAGGGCTGCCAGACTACTATCCTCCTCCTCCTCTTCTTCTTCGTCGAATTCTCCTCCACAAAGGGAAAGAAGACGAATAATCACAAGTAAACACCATAACCCCTCTAACTATATTCCAAAAATAACAACCCCACCCTCCCACGAAAACACATACCTTCCTCTTCAACCTCATCCCCTCTCAACCCCCACCTCATCACCCCGAATGACCTGCTAGATCTACCCCCCCACCAAACTCCCATAAAACCGCCTATTTCCACCACCAGCAAATCACCGACCCCACCAAAGAACACACCCAACACATGTTCCTACCCCCAACCCTCCAAATTAAATCTCCACTCCCTACCAACCCGTCTAGCCCCCCCCCCCCCCCCCCCCCCCCGCACTCACCCCTTTCCCCTCCACTATCCCTGCGACCCCACCCACACATTAACCAACCTCCTCATCTCATCAAACCCCCAACCAACCAACCCTAAAAAGTACACTATGCCAACGACCAACCCCTCCTCCCACACCACGTCTAACACACAACTAACTCCTCACCAAAGCCCCTCCATACTGACGGACCCGACCTCCACACCCCCACTTGAATCCCCCCACAAAGTCGCCCCTGAGAGAACCCCCATACATACCCCCACCAAATCCTCTCCCATTCCGCCTACCACCCTCACTCGACAAAAACCTCCACACGCATCTACCTCTCAAATAACCCCTTACCTCACCCCCACTAAATGCCCTCCACCTGTAAAGCGTTCTTCCCCTCAATATAAAACATCGTCGAGCGACTCAAGTCCCACTACAAACATCTACCTCCCCACCAGGACCTCCAAAGGTAGAATAATCAACAGACCAATCAGATTTGAAGACTGCAGTTATACAAAAACAACACCCCGTTCTTACACTAACGACCCAAGCCACACAACACACACATCCCCTCTTTCTCACACACCTCCCTCACGCACCTTACCTAAACCGATATTGCACATTGCCTCCATATATTTTCCCAGCCTGCAACACCACCCAAGAAAACCCCCAAAACCCCAGACTCATATCCCCCCTTCACCCCCAGCTCCGTTTTCACGCGTTAATCCCTCCCCTTCAGTTAGTAACCCATTCACCACACTGAAGAGGCCTCCTGTCAGTCCCACACACCTCACTCGATACATGACCTCCACCATGAACAAATCCACACCCTTCGTCGCCCCCATCCCTACCCCCACGGGGGAACACTACACACCATTCATACGAAAGGTTAAAGTAAAAACGTCCACAGGACGCTTAGCCCGTCTACAGTGCCCATCATGTGGTGATGGGCTGGTCTATCAGAGTGAGAACTGAGCGATCTCTGCCATACCCATAGCTTACTCTGACTGTTCCTTTTACTTATATATTTTCTAGATCTCAAGTGACGGCGTCTCTTGCGTGGATTGACCTCCTAATCTACCAAGATTGGAAGCCAAAGCGTCACATCTTTCCTTTGCCCCTCAACTTTCTCTTCATAATTGCTGAGGGGCACAGGGCCCTGGGTGGGGCTTTGGTTTCCCGGGCGCGCCTCAGCTCCCCACCATGGAGTGGCTTCGGTCACCCAGGCTTTATTGTGGTCGGCGGGGAGGGTTCTGTGGGGGCGCTCGGTTGTGGCCTTGGCCTTGCTCAGGGCCTTGGGGCTGTTCGGCCAGGCAGCTTGGGGAAAAACAACAACAACAACAACAGTGCCCACATCAAGCCCGGGCAACCGCCCTCCACAACACCGAGGACACATTCCTACAGGTCTACATAGACCTGCAAAACAAACCTGACCCTCGCTCTCTTGCTTGGTGGGACCTTCTCAATACACTCAAAATGACCCACCATGACTATGCTTCTTTTTACTTCACCCTTGAGGCTCGGGGACGAGCCTACAATGAAGGAGAGGGAAGTAAAATGCCCCAGAACGAGAAGCCCACCACGGAAGCCACGAGCGAACACCACACAGAAACACCTGAAAGAAAGGCCCACAGAACGAAAGGACCAGGTGACCGAGCCAACCAGTTAAGACAGGCCGAAGCCCGCAGGGCTAAGCAGCTCCAAACCACACCTGCCTACCTCTTCTAAACACTGACCTTTCCCCCACCTCGCGTATACACTACCCCTCGTGTCCTACACCTCTACCTACATGATGATGAACATAAATACACCTTAAGTTAATACACCCATGCCCTGTCCCTAAGTTAGGATATCAATATCAACATACCCTAAAATACCTTGTCTTGCCAGACTAAGTTTCTGAAGACCAATCGCCCCATAAATCTATGTATGTTCTTCCATCCGAGAAGTAATATGTTAACCCCTGTCTTGCCAGACTAAGTTTCTGAAGACCAACCGCCCCCATAAATCTATGTATGTTCTTCACAGGTTAAAACACCCATGCCCTGTCCCTAGGTTGAGCCAATGCCAACCAGTTCAGACAGTCCTAAATCTATGTATGTTTTTTCCCATCCAAGAAGTAATATGTTAACCCCCTATCTTGCCAGACTCAGTTTCTGAAGACCAACCGCCCATCCCATATGTTCTTCCATCCGAGAAGTAGTATGCTAAAACCCCATGTCCTAATTGATAAGAAACTATGATACCCACGGGTACACCAGTGTATATAGAACCATTGTTCCTGTAAGACCTAGACAGAAATGACTGAAGATGTTAGCCACCATGCAGTAACTTTAATTCTTACCCCAACCAGAGATTGTATATACAACCCTCTTTTACCATTGTCTCGACGCATTTTCACCACGAAACAATACCGAAGCTACCCCTACAAACTGCCGTTTTCTTTGGTGTATATGTCATAGAAAACGCAGTTCCCAGGAACAACTAGATCAGCAAGAAGTAGTGTCAGATTAACAGTGTCCATAACCATCGTATTGACGAGTAATAATACACCATGTTTTTCCCTACTTTCATCCACAGTCAAGCACACACCTACAGTTAACCTCCTCTTCCCCACAGCCCACATGATTCTATCCTTTCCAGACTCATATACAACCCCATATTGCTCATCTCCCGGTAGCGTTTGGCTAACATACTTTCCCTGTCATTAACCCCCAAGCTTCGATACCAACTGTAGTCTAATGCCGCCCCTACTCCCAGAGACCTTAGGGTCAAACTTCCACGTAGCCCCCTTAACCCTCTCCCTTTCGTTAACCCCCCACGCTCCTCGACTCCTTTCCGACCTAGCCTCTCCACCATACCTCCTGAATATCCTTGATTTTTCCATTGCTAACATTCTCAAACCTTTTATATATATACTCCTATCCAGCCTACCTTCCCTTAGTAGGACGGAACAACATTAGAACTTTACTAACCCTTTGCATGCCATCTATTCCCTCACAACCCATTCACAACCCTGTACCAAATGATCGTCAGTGCGAGGCTAGCCGCCTCGCCAGTGACTAACTTCTATTGCCATACTTCCAGATAAATGTGGCAGAGTTAGCAACCCAGTCTCCACCACATCCAGCAAACCATGCAATTAACAACCCAACCGATTAAACCAGCTAGTCAAGGCACCTTCGGTTTATGTATTACGAACACCCACATCTGTCTCATAAACAGAGGGTTATTACAAACACTTGTGATATGGCAAGCCCCTAGCCACAGCCGCCGGACGACCATCACAGAGAGAGGGCGCGCACCTACCCTTTTTTACCCACCCGAGGAGGGAGACCCCCACCCCTGCGGAGGTATACCTGACCCCTGTTTTGACTTCCGGGTCATTGCCAGGTAGCACAGGAATTCTTCCTATCAATGAACTAACCATGCATGACTAACCCCTTTACTAACCTCTATTAACCCACAATAACCCATTCACCTTTCTTGCATACTCTGATAACCAAATTAGCACCTCCGCTATACCATAGAATGAAGACTGAGCAAAGTAAGAGAGACGCTCCTATCACAGCTGCCCCAGTCCTCCTCGCAAAGTAGATCCAGTCTCCCTCCCCTCAATACTTCCAGTATAGCCAAAATAGTACCTCTTACTAAGGCTCAGTTATATCACATTATGAAGGCCCCCTATAGCCATGTGCCACAACAGTAATCACCACCTTACCTAGTCCCCGTATCTATTGAGAGCTCAAATAATTCCATAAGACTCGAGATCCCTATGGCCTACAGGGTCCAAAACCGAGCCTATAAACCCAGCTCCAGCCCCCAGTAAAATCAGTTGAAAGATAGACACCAACCAGTGGCTGGCCCCCTTAAGTTGACCTCTAGCTCTGCCCTTGTGTTGTTCCTGAGCATTGAGTTCCAGAGCCGGCAGACTCCGTGGCAGATTTGAGATAGAAGCATCTGTCCACGTACAAGAAATCTACGTGCACCTTATAACCTTCACACACCAGTGGGTATATAAGCGTGTAGCCAGCAACGATCGCCAAGAGATCCGTCTTGAGAACTTCCTACATATGGACCCCCTGGACGGCCGCGGAACCAGTCGTTAGCCCCCAACATCACGGACGCAAGATAACCAGGACCAGACCAACCAAATACTACCCAAGATTCACTTTATTAGTCCTACAGTGTTACAGTACTATTTAGAGACTCTCTTATTAATATTTCTATGAAGTGGCTATATCTTTGCCCCAGTATAATTCACATATAACCATTCCATCAGGAAGTTCTAAGCGTATCAGTGTTCATTAATTAACAGGCGACATTAACTCTCGTAATTACCCCGATCCAGATATTATTAGATAGAAGTAAAACCCTAGTGATATCTAACGTTCGCCCACTGATTTGCGTTCTACGTATTTCTGCTATAAGAATATAAAACTTAGATCAGTACCCCCCTGAGGTTACTAGAATTCTCGTGCTCTAAATATGTGTGTCTAATCTAGTCTGTGAACTACTACTCGTGCACCAGAACTGCCAGTAATAAATCTAAATAGTGAAATTGAATCTATAAGTAACATTGATGGCTTCCAGTATAATTATAAACTTGCGAACAAAGCCAGTGATCATAAGAGTATACCTGAACGTTGGAAGTGGGAGACTAGGCTTCATCCAGATCCACTAATGCTAGTTGTTCAATTCTATCATTTGTCTTGTACGAGTATTCATACCTTCTTATGCTTCCTATTAATCATCCTCAATAAACGTGATCGTGTGTCTTGTTACCGTGTGTTTATTTTGTGTTCTCTATTCCTCATACCTTGTTTTGTGCATGCAGCCTTATATACCCAGTCAGTTAGAACCCACATTACCCAAGTTAATCCTGTAGAAAAACAGGGCATAACATACTCATTTCAGGAGAGAGCAGATATGCACTTCATGTATGGTTTGGCAAACGGTAATGCAGTACAGGCTCGTCGTCTATACCAGGAAAGGTTCCCAGACCGAAGATGTCCCAGCAGGAAAACATTTGTGAATATCCATCGCCACCTGTGTGAATTTATTACTGTAAAAACAAGAGGGGAGTTACACAAATGTATTAAAAAAAAAATATTTAAAAAATTTATTTACAAACATGTGGGAAATAGAGACATTTTGGTTAGCACGTGTTTTAGATGCCTATAACTCGGAAACCACACGTTTCCGGACATGTGTTCATAGGAACTATTTTCATTATTTAGATATAGGGAACACAGTCCTGAAGTTATGCCATCTATTTTTGAAACACCCTGTATATACAGTGTTGAGGTCTTCTTGTAAGTGTGGGACTTGTTCAATGCTGGTGATGATGTGACTGCATGATGCTGCATGGTGCCATCAGTGAAGGAGGAGAGGAATTAGGAGTACGCATTCCCTCTTGCATCAATATCCCCTAAATGTATAAGAAAGAGAGGGCCCAAAACTGATCCTCGAGGTACAGTACTCTGCTGATTACATCAGCTTTTTCTGACATGTGACTGTCTACAGCAATTACTGCCTGAATTTTATAATTTTTATTTTTATCTACATTATAATGGATTTGCATTGGTAATATAAATTAATAAATTAGACTAAGACGATTAGGCTTTCATATGAAGTTATGACAGTAAGTGGTAGAGCTGAACAGAGCAAGTTCACCAAAATGGGGCGAGTTGTTGTTTTAGGGACAATTCTCCAGTAACTTGGAGGTATAGCCTAGCGCAGCTCACCAACTCTGACGATCATTTTGTTGATGAATGTAACCTTGTTTTAACCCTTTCTGTACCGGCCAAATCTTTGTAAGTTTAGACGATGTGCAGTTTATGAAGGATCTGTGGTAGTAGCCTAATAATGGTTAAGTGAGATAGATGAAGCCGGATAATTGCTGGATCTGAATAAGATCGTCTAATAATAGCCAGAATAGAGTGAAGAACACATCGCCCGGTACAGAAGGGGTGAAGTTGTTTGATTTGCAATTCAATAATCAATGATGGGTTCTTGCGAGGAAAATCATGATTAATCTTGACAACAAACTTGACTTTCTGGTGTTCTGCCCTTTAACGTGGGCGGTTAGTTAACAATGTGTTCTGGCAACAGTGTCAATAACAAATGGTTGACACTATAATGTTAGGGCAGCTTTAGCCTGCTGGCTTTAAGTTGCTTTATTATATGTATATCATACCGTTCATACGTTGTCATTAACTCTTCACCGTTAATAGTAAGTTATGTTGCATTTCATTGTGTCGGTATATATTAAGCAAACCACCCACCAATTTTCATGACAATTTTGAAATGCATGTTGGAATCCCTATAAACTGTACTTCATTTTTATGTAAGTTTGATAATTTGGAAAAATCGATTAAGGGAGAAAATTAACATTGAAAATTATGTGTAAAAAGTCTCCCATAAACGGCGGCCCGCTATGTTATTGTAATTTGCGGCCTAATTTCGTCTGTTAATTAACTTTCTCCTTAATTGGACCCCCTATGAAGTACAAAAGGGAGATACAGAACCTAGAACCTGTATCCCATGTACCATCCCTGGGTTTTTGGAATAAGTTCTTCAATATTTCAACATAGATGATGATTTCAATTAATCACGGGGGGGGGGGGGGGGGGGGGCAGAGCTCTCTCACACCCCATCCTGTTTCCAATGGCGAAGGGGTGGCTGGCATTTTCTACATTTTCAGCTTTTATGAAGCCTAACAACTTTTGCCAAGCAGCTGAAAAATCTTGGTGGGTGGTTTCCTTAATATTTTCCATTGTGTCTAAATTCTAACATGCGAGATTGAGTTGTTGGTAATTCTGCAGAACAACAACTTTTATTCTGTGTATTTATTTTAGCCTAGCCTATATTGTAATGCTTTGTTAGTGTGTATTTTATTGTTAGAAAGTGCGGAAAGCACTTTGATAATTATAGGGAATAGGCTCGCAGCCTTATTATACATAATTTATTAAGAACAATGTAGGTCTATGGGATCCTTATACTGTACTCATGTATAGGGGCCTAATCCACTGGGAGAATAATTTGGTCAATATTTACGAGTCACACCACAGCTGGGATCTCATTTTTAACGGCAGTTTTGGGTTCCTATCATTCTATGCTTCATTGCTATATACTTTTTATCCACCGGATTTTTTTTTTTCTTGGCTTTTTTTTTTTTTTTTAGCATTAGGCTAGGCTAACCTAACCAAAAAACCTAACCTAACCTAACCTAATAGCCCCCAAATACATTTAGGTTAGGTTAGGTTAGGTTTTTAGGTTAGGTTAATGCTAAAAAAAAAAAAAAATAAATAAATATAGGCCTAGGCCTATATATATATTTTCCGGTGGATAAAAAGTATATAGCAATGAAACATAGAATGATAGGAACCCAAAACTACCCTTAGAAATGAGATTCCAGTTGTGGTGTGACTCGTAAATATTGACCAATAATTTTGATCACATTAATAAAACCTGATATTAATAGAAAAACGCCCATTCTAATCAATTTCAGAGCTCTTTCGGAGTTCGGACATCCTCACTGTTTACAAACTCCTGTATGCAGTAGGCTATAGCCTAATTGATATTTACCCCCTGCTGGCAACATAGATGACTATTTCAATAATTCATGGGGGGGGGGGGGGTGAGTGGGGGGGGGAAAGCCCCCTCTCAACCCATGGTGTATCCCACATTGGAATTATAACTAGACCATGCAAACACTAATTTATCAAAATCTGGAGGAAAAAACATGAAAAATAAGGGTGCGAGCCTATTCCCTATAATTACCTTAGCGGTACTAACCTAACAAGTTGTAACAACCTTACCTAACCGCTAACCTATCATAGTATTATGGGGTGTGGGGGCTGTCGCCCCCAGCCCCCACACCCCCGCTGGTCGGGTATTAATAAAACAATAAAAGATTGACGGGCGCCAAAAGAAAAGTTTATGAAGTCTACTCTGTCTAGGCCTACGGTGTTTACTCTGCAATCTTCAGCTTTGGCTGCCGATAACAGGAAAGTACCAATAAAAATGTACTGACATCTTGTAGGTGAAGCTCCACTCTGATTGGCTACTGAACATCAGGGAGGCTAGAATGTAAACAAAGTGTCCTGGAGGCTGGACTGGCTGTACAAAAATAGGCCTAACTCCGAAAATTTTATAGGGGAGTGAAAATCAAATGATCAAATTGACAAAATAAGAAAAGTAGCAATTAGGCTAGCCTATCCGTGCACCTGTGGGGTCCCTTGATTAAGGTAAGACCAAAAAAAAATAATTAGGCCTAGGCCTACATAAGACAGGAATCGCATATTCAAAGAGTTGTTGTTATACAGATAACCCAAGCTGTTTAACCGTAGCTTATTTAATGTGTTAACAAAGTTTGCTCAGTCTGGGTCACAGGGTGTTATGCTAAACGAGGCCGATTATAAGCACTTAGGCCTACTTGGAGAAATCTAGGTTAAACAAGGCCTAGGCTATACTGGAAAGAATGCGAAAATTAAAAGAATAGGCTACTTACTGAGTTTTGGAAAATAAGGAAAAAGAAAATAGGCCTAGGCCTAGAGCTCAATCAATGAAACTTGCAACTAAAACAGAATAGGTACTGTTGCAAGTTAGGCCTACTTGGAGAAATCTAGAAGTAACTGCCTTAGAGTCGTGATGCGTCGCCACTCCTGCCAAAACCAGCGTCCTGCTTCACAGTACAGTGTCTGTCTCGATCTCGATATAGGCCCTATAATGTGTAGGGCGTTGGACAGGGTGTCAAACGACGCTGTTTTTTTTAGTGATAACGCAAATGAACTTTTTGTATAATGATAACAGAAACTCCCCAAATTTTTTTTTTTTTTTTAAAGAAACAAAAAAGGTAAATTGACACAATTTTGGTCTCCATATGTTCCATCTTGATTGCCTTTAGATTGCAGGAAATGCTGTTTTGTTTTAGACACCCTAAATTCTCAAAAAAAATCCGGGGGGGGGGCATGCCCCCGGACCCCCCTAGAGCTTGCGCCTTCGCCGCTCCGACTCCGTCGCGCTATAATAATAACAAAATAATAAACCATAATGATAACACAATTCATATTTTGTGGATAGACACCCTGGCGTTGGACTTGCACATATCACACATATAAAGTTATTAGGGTGGAGGATGGGGGGTCAGGATATAGGATGGGGAGAGCTAACTTACATAAAACATACATACAATGTTAAGACTGAGTGTTCCACATATACGTGCAGCTTCAGTCTCTTGTCCTAATGGCGGCGTTCCAGGCAACCCTGTTAAGTGCTGCTTTACTTGTCAAGTTCTTGGATCGGCACGTATAGTCCGATCCCAGGTCTTCCTCGGTCCACCCCTTGGTGCAGCTTCCACCACAATCACAGACCTGCATATTTTCACCCAATTTTGTTCATCCATTCTCTCCACATGCATGTCCATACCATCCCAGTCTACTTCTTACAGTTTCTTACAGTAGATCCTCTGGAAAAAGGCAAACTAGGCTTGTGTATCCAGCTCAGTGCCAGTACAGTAGGGTCCCGCATAAAACGTGTTCGCATAAAATGAGTCTCGATTAAAACGACCGACCTAAAATATTAATATTTAATTTTCGATCAGAACGAATGTGATCACATAAAACGAGTCCGCCGCCAAAGTGGGGCAAATCCGAGGAGTTTTCATATAGAGCGCCGAAATATCGTACAAAACGTACGAAATATCGTACGCTTTCATATAGAACGCCGAAATATCGTACGCTCCTGACGGAAATTTACGCTTCCAGTGAACATTGACGATATTGGGCCACCAAAATGCTGTGTTCACATAAAACGAAATCGCATAAAATGCCCTCGTTTATCGACCATAAACTCGTTTTATGTGAGACCCTACTGTACTTGCACTACTGCGGTCGTTCACGGTGTTTGCGGCGGCAGCAGCAGACGCAACATTTTTACTATTCTGTATTTTTGCTTTATAATCAAACTTCAAATCTTGTCTTCCCCATCACCTCGCTAATACTCTTTATACCTAAACGTCTCCTCAGCTCAACATTTGTTATTCTATCCTGTAGCCTGGCCCCACACATTCATCTCACCATTCTCATCTCATTACGTACCATTCTGTTGACATTGGGAAGTTTGACACTCTCCCAATACCAAAGAAGGAAAACCTTTTATTTGGTAGGTAGCCTCGGAGTATCCAACGTAGAGCTATATACATCTCGTATAATTCCGTTCCGTTGTGGAGCGGGTAATTATCGTAGTCCATAGCGTGATTAATCGATAACATCTAGAGTAGCACCTACTCTCTCTACTAGGTATGTTGTACACACTTTTGAGGCTACTATTAAAAGGAAAAACTGAAACTATTGATGAGAAAGAAAAGAGAAAATTGTAGAACATTGTCCATCCTATCTGGCTCCTTAACCCTTGGAACCCGGAAAAGCTCTTAAACACCCATAAAAAACTCGGTCCGCACAACCCGGAAGGGCTCTGAGGCCCCCAGTGCTTGAAAGCCTGTGAGCTTGGTGTGCGAGGCGTCAGTCCGACGCATGTAAACAACAGCCGGCTGGACCGACGCCCCGCATCTCCCGCCACAAGAAGGAGTGCGTCGCTTGTTCGTGTGTGACTTTATGTTATTGTTAAGTATCGAAAAGTAGTGTAAAGTGGCTGTTTGTGCCATAAAGTTATCTCCACTGAAATCATCATCACAACTGAACCAGTTGACTTAGAGAGCTCTACTTAATGCCATTCTACAGGTACGAAACACATCTACGCTTGGGGATGCGCGGGAATGCGGAAGCAAGCCAAATAACAAAGATGCGGTAGCCTAGGCGTAGAAGTTTTTCGGCCAAAACCCCTGGGTTTCGGGGAATATATATATAATACATAGCCGGGGCTGGAGGGTTAAGCCGCTGTCACGGGTCCACCGCACCATACGACCGGGTTTATTAGATCATCTAGGTATCAAGTAAAAAAGACAAGATTGGATGGGCAGGGGTACGGCGTGAGGGCGGGATACTATGACGTTGGATACTCCGAGGCTACCTACCAAATAGAAGGTTTTCCTTCTTTGGTATTGGGAGAGTGTCAAACCTCCCAATTTAGTAGTAGCCTCTACGTCTCCAACGTAGAGCTAGAGTACCAAATTGGAGGCGGACATCCAAGCTGAAAACACAAACTTTAGCAAATAGTAACCATCAGGATCAATGAAAGACAGACTTATAAACAAGAGAGTTTATGAAAGATTGTACTGACAGGTGCATATCAAGAGAATCAGGTACAGTCATGTCGTAATCAATGGGATAACTTAACTGATGATAAAGAATTATGTATTTCATAATGCTTATGAATATATGATGCCCCCCCCCCCTGGTTCATAAAGAAGACAGGAGGAGTACCGTTAAGGTACGCAGAAAAACATCAAGAAGCACAGAACAGTGGAACGTGTGCTGGATGCGATCATGAAAACCATGGAGAGAAGCGACGAGCACTTAACCCAGGTGTACAGTGTAAAGACAGCAATGAAAACCCACATAAAGAGAGTGAACAGAGACATGTGGAGAAGAGGGGAACTGTACAAAATGCGATGAGGTGAATACAAGTCGGCGAACCGACTAACACAGAATTATAATGGTAAGAATGAGGTAATAGGTTCATACATACCCCGAGCCAAGAATACCTTACGACTAGAAAACTCAAAGACTTAACCTAGGAAATGTTCCTTAAACCTAGGTGCAGGTACATGTATCGTGCGATTCACCCCACTTTCCCCGTCCTCCCCCCCTCCCCCCCCCCCTTCCCCCTTCCCTCCCCCAATAGAGACATGGTAGGACAGGTGAAGGACAGAAGAGAGAAGGACATAACAGGTCATACCCCTAAATAACCCGTTGGCCCAACGCAACACAAGGACGCCCCGGTCTGTCCGTGGACATGGACAGATAGGAGGAGACAAACGTGCGATGGGAAGACCAGAGCCCTGTGTCAGCAATATCCGTAAGGGACCGGTTATTCAAAAAGCGCAGAGTAGCAGCGTATGAGCGAACGTCGTGCGCAGAGCCCTTAATATGAGGATTACTATCCCTAATGACACGACACAGGCGAATCCCCACAGCACGTTTGGTCAACCTCCTACCGGTCTGAGGCGCCACCCACAAAGCCAACCCAGATCCCGGCCCTGTGGAGTCAACATATGTATGGAGAGATTTAACCAGGCACAAAGAATGATGTACCCGACCCCGCTTCAAGGCAGGGACAGTAAAAGGTTGAAAAATATGGGACTCACGCTCATTCTTGGCAACAAAATGAACAGAAGGGGCCAAAGTGACGGAGCCGAGAATGGGGGAAAACCTCAAGCAATTCTGGGCCCGAGACATGGCAGCCATCTCCGAGACCCTCTCACCCGTAGCTAAAGCTAGAAGAAACAGTGTCTTGTCAAGTAATCTGTCAGGTGTAGGAGAGATAGAGTAAGGAGCTGACGAGAGGAGTGTGAGAGCCTTCGCCAGCGACCACTGAGGGTGAAGCTGACACGGGGGTGGTCTAAGCCTAAAGCAGGCGCGCATAAAGAAATCCAATTCTTGTTGAGGAACG
This sequence comes from Paralithodes platypus, assembly GCA_032716605.1. Classification (NCBI taxonomy): domain Eukaryota; kingdom Metazoa; phylum Arthropoda; class Malacostraca; order Decapoda; family Lithodidae; genus Paralithodes; species Paralithodes platypus. The sequence goes on along the minus strand of CM064490.1, from coordinate 5,589,701 downwards.
ACCAACCCCTTTAACTTCTCAAACGGCTCACGAATGGCAGACAGGTGGTTCCTAATGGTGTTGTACATGTTGTGGCGCGACTCAAATAAATAATTGAGGTAGTGGAACACTAACGCCACAGATGGAGTTGTTTGTGATGTGTCGTTTATCCAAGAAGTAAAACTGTGCCAGTGAGATTCGTAAGTCTTCCATGTAGAAGGTGTCCAATGTAGAGTCAACTTGTTAGTCAATGATCGTCCAAACATGGGCAGCCACCCTGCCTCACAAACATCCACGATGCGAATGCCAACGAGGTCCCTAGGTCTCCAATCGACCCCAAGTGGAAGTCTGAGACCGATAGGTGAACGGGACTTGGGCACCATTGTTTCAGCTGAGCGTACCAGGCTTGGACCGGCCATAGGGGTGCGATCAACCAAACTTTGCCCTGGTACTCTCTCAGCCTGTGGAGGACTTTGCACATCAAAAGTGCGTCGGGTGGCGGAAACACGTATATTGACTGCCACCTGCTCCAGTCCTCGCTGAAAGCGTCCGGTCCCCCTGCTGGAGTTCGAATCCAGCGAGTCAGGAACACAGGCAACTTGTTCGTCTGGTCGAAGGCGAACAAGTTGACCTGCGGAACACCCCAGGAGGCCGCTAGGACGTCGAATACGGTTTGTTTGAAGGACCATTCTACCTGGGTGCTCTGTCCCCTCGACAGAGCATCCGCCCAAAGATTGGCAGTCCCGGGCAGGTAGGTTGCATGCAGTGTGATGTTGTACCGGTCTGCTTGGGAAAAGAATTTCTCCGCCAGGTCCTGAAGAACGGCGGACCTGGAGGAGCCTTGTTTCTGTATGCAATGAACTGCGGTCATGTTGTCCATCCTGAAGGCCAGAGACCTGCCGGAAAGGGCCTGCTCATGATCCCTCAGGAAGAACAACGGGACCAACAGTTCTAAGACGTTTTTTTTTTTTTTTTTTTTTTATGTGTAGATGAGTGAGACCTGACCACCTGCCATGATTTTGATGCCCCGTGTTTGACTGGTAACCCCACCCGACCTCACTGGACGCATCCGTATCCACCCAGATGGTCGGAGGGGGAGACGTCCAGGGCACCGCCCTCGCGAGCGTGCCCCTTACGACCCAGTGTGTCAAGAGTACATGGATCGAGCGCGGAATCGGCCAAAGCCGATGTGGAGGCAGAAGCGGGAACGCTCTGTTGCCTAGCTGAATAAGACGTTTGATCCTGAGCCTCCCTAAGGGAATGGTCAGAGACGCCCAATTGAGTGACCCTACCAGCAAGTCCCAGAGTTTCCTGGAAATCGACATCGAGTGCAACGCAACGAAAAGTTTCCTTCGAATTTTCGAAGCGTTCACTCGACTCTGGCAGACAGTCGCGCTCGCCATGTCCCAGTCGAGACCCATCCACGTCACGACCTGCGACGGGGTGAGGCATGACTTGGGAACGTTGATTTTTAAATCTAATTGTGTGACGTGTTGGATGACAAGAAGAGTGTCCTGTACGCATAGGGTGGGAGAGTCTGCGGCGATGAGCCAGTCGTCCAAGTAAAACGGGATCTGAATCCCCTGACGGAGCAGGGGAGTCAGAGCCTGTTTGACGAGTTTCGTAAAGATGCGCGGCGCGATATTGAGGCCGAAGGGCAACCTGTCGAACGTGAACACCCTTTCGTGCAGCTGGAGCGCCAGATAACTCTGGAACCGAGAAGCGATCGGCACATGCCAGTACGCATCCTTGAGATCCAGGGATACCACCCAGCATCCGGGACGGAGCGCCAACCGCACCTGATTGATGGTGAGCATGCGAAAGTGGTCGTTCACGATATGCAGATTGAGGCACGACAGATCGACCACCGGTCTCATCGCGTCGCAGTCCTTCTTGGGGACCAGAAATACTCAAGAGAGGAAGACCCGCTGGTGAGGCGAGATCTCCCTGATGATACCAACCTCGAGCAGAATCACTTTGGCCACTTCCGGGGAAACAGGCCGATGTCTGGGAGGCCGTCTGAGAGGAGGCCGTGACCGCCACCTCTAGGACAGACCCCGCTTCACTACCCGACGCGCCCACGATCGGCGAGGCCATTGCCGAAAGTGGGGGCGAAAGAAGCCGGTAAGGGCCCCCTTCGTGAGAGTCAACACCATCTCGGGGAGACAGTCGGGAGAGGGCAGGGGTGAAGGTCCTGGAGCGTTTTTTGCCGCAGAGTGCTCCCCGGACCTGCCGTGGGAGGACTGACCCCCACGGTTACCACCTCCCCTGTAGCGACCGCCCCGACGAAATTGGTGGTGACGCTCTTGCGTGGGCCTACTATCACCCTGCCTCTGGTCGACTCGCCGAGAGGAAGCCTCAATAGCGAGTTGCTGAGAAGGGCGAGGCGGGGAGCGAGGTACATAAGGGCGCACTGGCCGACCCCTCACCGCCTGGCGCTTCCCAGCCGTGGCACCTCGCTAAAACTGGCATCCTCGCTGCGAGCCGACCTTCCTCCCTCTCTCGTGGGAGGAAGCGGCTGAGCGGTTCCGCGACACCTCAGAACGACGAGGTGCGAAGCGCCCCGCAGCCGCAAAGAGGTAAGCCTCCTGCCAAGCGCTATCTGAGAAGAGACACTCCGTAGCTAGATCAGAAAGCAACAGCTTATTCCTGACCTCAGCTGGCGCCTTCTTACAAAAAGCCACCTGCAGAGACTGCCGACAACGTGCAGCCTCGTGGATGGCCACCTGAAGGTCGCCGATGGAGTTCAGAGCAAGCTGCAACTGAACGCGTCGCAAGTGTTCCTCGCCCCTCCTGATGTCCCCAGCTGGCTGGGCTTCAATGAGCCTGAGGTGAACACGAGCCATTTGGAGTTGGAGCAAGAGGGTGGAGAGTAAACGAGCAGCGCGCTGTCGGAGCTTATGATCCCGCTCAAGGGAGCTCTTCTCAGGTGGAGCGAAGTAGGAGGTGGGCATCTTATCTAATACCATGCGTGGGGTGTTCAACCAAGACCAATACTTGGGTGCGACCCCGGACGAGGACAGGACCAAACTCGGCACGAACGTCTCGTCAACGGGAGGGAGCTGAGCCGCCCCTTCCGAAGACCGAACCCCAAAGTCAATACCCTCGGCCAGCCACAAATCCCAAGGACCCTCCTCCAAATGGGGAAGCTCGAGCATGAGGTTACCCTCAATGTCCCGGGCATTCCTCACCAGAGGAAGGCCCGTAATGGCCGACTCGGTGGTAGCATCTACATTAATGTCGTGTCGAGTGAAGTCCGCCCAGAGGGGGACACCTTAGGCCGGTACGTAAAAAACTGAATGTTCGACCTACTAGGGTGAACCCTGATGTCCACCTCTGGGACTAGTCCTTCCAGAGTCAAAGCCCGAAACAGGCCTTTGGCATTGACCTGAATCGTCCAGCTAGCTGCCATAGGGCGCTCGCCCGGCGCATGGGTGACTACACGCTCCGGGTGCGATGCCTGGACGTTCCTCCAGGAAGCAGGTTCCCCATACAGGGACGGGATCTTGAACTTGGAGAGCGAAGGAACGTGCACAGGTTGAGTAACCAGCCCCAGACCACTCCCAGGTAGTACGACGAACGAAGCCGCAGCAGCCTGAGAGGGGGCAGGGGGCGGGACGGCAGGAGCAGCATCCGCCTTGCGAGCCGGCCTAGTCGGCAGGTGCTCCTCCAAAGGTGGAAGAGGAGTCACCAACGGGACGACCTGAGGGACAGAGGTAGGGTTCAAAACCGCCTCAGTGAGTCGTTCCAGCGCCGACTGTAAGGAAGCGAACTTTTCAGTGTTCGCCTCTTGGGCCCGAAGATGAGCAGCTTGAAGAGAAGCGACAGTCAGGGGAATCTCGTGGTCCTCGGCCGAAGCAACAGTAGACGACGAGGGAGAAATGATGCGGAGACGGCGGACACGCTTCCGGCCAGGCGGCCTGTTGTGGATGGACTCACGAGGGGAGTCGTCAAGCCCCTCCCCGTCGATGTCCACCCAGTCCCCGTCGTCGTTGCCGTCCTTATTCTCTGGACCCTCCTCCAGATCAGTCCAATCCCCTTCTGGGGCATCTTGCACGGCCAGGGGAGGAGACCGATCAGGTCGCGCAGAAGGAGACTGGGCACAGTGGTGGGTTGGATCCACATTGCCAGTCGACGAAGGTGGAGCAGGAGGCGACAGAGGGATATCGACGGCCTGGTCAAAAAGAGCAGCTGGACGGAGTGGAGTCGGCAGGTCAAGTGGCGGAGCAGAAGGTTTGGTGACCAACGGCCTGCCCAGCCTCAATCTCGCGGATGAGGTCGTGAGTCGTGCGTCGACGAGGGGAGAAGACCGTAGGGACGATGTCCGTTAAAGGCGGCAGGCTGCTGCTTAGGCCGAAAGATAGTAACCCCGGTAGTAGGCGCCGAAGGTGCAGGGTGGCGCGTGGGCGTGGACCGGCCCCGCCTTGTAGAAGGGGAGCGGTGCTTCCTCTTCCTGCCAGTGTCCACAGAGGCAGTCGCGAGGTCCGATGCGGGCACCTGGATAAAGGCGGCCCGGCGTCCACGTGGTGAAGGTAGTGGAAGGCGGAGTAAGGACCGCACATCGTCGTCCGTGAAGCCAGGCACCCGATGTAGTTGGTCCCGAACATGAAAGCCACCGCAGACCACGTCGAGAGGAGGCGCGACCGAGCCCCTTCAGCGGAAGCGGACGTAGGGTGGGACTCAAGCGTTACTAGGTCCACCATGCACAGGCCACACCTCCGAGGGTCAAAACCAACCTTTGTGTAGCAGCCTGCGTGGGATGGGCACTCACGATGGTTGGAGCTCACCACCCGGGACTGACACCCGATGCGAGAGCAGAGTGCAGGAGACATACCACTCTGGAAGCAGAAGAAAATACCCCTGTTAAAAACCCCGATGAGGCCCTGGTAAGGTGTGCCTGTATGTCAAGGACAGGAACCAGAAGAAAGCCAGTCCATATATCACGAAAAAAAAACTTGAAAGGCACATGAACAGTGCCAAATGAGAATGAACCCCCCCCCCCATGAAGAAGGTGAAGGCCGAAGAGCGGCCAGGCAGGAGTAACAGGTAAGAGGTCATGCACAAAAGAAAGATCAAAGCCCCCTGAAACAGCCACAGACACCAGGTCAGGGAGGAGCCCAAAAGCTCTCCCTAGGCCCGCAGACTGGAGCCCCTACCAAGGTAGGATAGTGCCCCCCCCCCCCCCAAAAAAGAACTGAAGACTACTACCTTCAACCCGTGAGCAGTGATGAAGCCCAGTAGGGTAGGGAGCACAGCCTGGGGAAAAAAGGGAAAAGAGCGTTAAAAGACGTCTTAATAGAAGTGCAGGACTACTAGTCTAAGCCTAAACCGAGTCAAGATGAGTGCGTCCGTAAACGGGGATGTCCGATCTAGAGCGGAAAAACCCCGACATCGAGCGGGAACGCCTGCGTTCTCAGGCTGGAGCAACAATCCCGCCCCAGAGCGGAGGAGCCGGAAACGGACTCCCCCGCCCTGGCGCGGGACGTGGCATGAGAAGGCAGGGAAGCGACATTCCCGTTCCAGAGCGGAGGAGCCGTAGACGGACACCCCCGCCCAGGAACGGGACGCGGTAATAGACGAGCGCAGCGCCGAAGGTGGAAGGCAAGAATGCACAAAAGAAGGCCCGTCCTAGAGCGGAGAGGCCCCGAGGGGCCCCCCCGCCGTAAGCCGAGGACCCCTGAGGGAGCCAGGCCAGTCACAACAGACGCGGGAGAGTCCGTGGGTATCAAGCAGAAACAAAATAAATCTCCGATATAGAACGGGCAAGTCCCGTTCCAGAGCGGAGGTGCCAGGAGGCGACCATGCGACCGTAAAGGAAGGCCCCGACCTAGAGCGGGAAGTACCCGACCCAGGGCGGTAACCCAACAGAACGTCTCAGCAAGGCCTGTGGCACAAATGACAGTAAAAGCCATCCCTTCCAAAAAAAGGGGGGGGGGTCCAAAGGGAACCCCACCAAAACACAACAGGCGCGGGAGAGCCAGTGGGTAAGCAGACACTACCGAAGGGGACAGAGACAGAAGAAAAACTGTCGGCAAAACACATCAGAACTACGTTCGCGGTTTCGGGGAGAACCAGGAAGACAGAGCACCGGGACCGTCAAACAACACGAGCACGAATGCCAGAATGAGGTTACCACAGTGTTGAAAACCAAAGAGCCCCCCTTTAGGCTAGGCCAAAAAACGGCAAGCAGCCGAAACGGTACGAGTGTCAGTAATATATGAAATTACAGGGTGCACGAGTTACCGGCCCCTTGATGAGGGGAAGCAACCAGCAGCAGGTAACAAAGCACAGGGGACGACACTAAAAGGGACGGAAACTAAAGTCGCCCCCCCACTAGGCTAGGCTAAAAACAAAAGTTAGCCTAATCGGTACTTGAGGCAGTAATATATGAAATTACCTGGCGCACTAGGTCCTGCACCCTTGAGGAGAGGCAGCCACCAGCAAAAAAGCCCCCAAAAAGCGAGACACCAAAAAGGGGTTCAGCGCCCCCCTCCCAACCAACGAGAAGGGCACAAGTACGCCTAGGCCTAAGTTCGCGAAAAATATAAGCAAAACTAAGGCTGTGACCAAAACTAAATGAAAAGAACCTGCTAAAACAAAAACTAAAGCCACCGCAAATTAAAAAAGAACAAATGATGGCAAAGGCCATAGTGAACGAGAGACGCCCAAGCGGCGGCGCATGCGCAGAAGGCAAAAAGAAGAGTAACCTCCAGTTTCAATGCCACACTCCAAAAAACACGTTAGATCCCATTTTTCGGCGTGCCTACATCACAGATCATCTGTCTAAAACCACAGGTACCTTAAATAAGGCCCACAACTCACCCAAAGGGTAGGGGACAGGCGTGGAAGACACAAAAAACGCGAAATTTCGCGAAATTTCGCTTGGGTTGGCGGCACACAATGGCGGAAGGCGGACGCAAGTTTTGATGCTCCGGCATATGTTATGGGAATGGACAAGTAATTCACGGAATATCGAGTGCATACGGGGCTAGCAAGAAGAGGAAGGATTTGTGAAGTGTTTGGAGGATATATTGGTGTGGTGGAGGGGTGATATATAGTGTAATAAGAGTGTGCAGTGACGGGACAGCGGTAGTGTTGTGAGTTGTTGAGTTTGTAAACAAACATGGCGGAGGGAATTTCGGGTATGACGGAGGCGGAAGAAAGGTTACAACGTTTTCGTGGGTTTAAGAGCACAGATAAGAAGTTAGAAGAGGTTATTATTGTTGTGAAGGATTTGGAAAAGTGGATGAGTGATACGTAGAAATGGAAGGGGGATATTGGTGAGAAAGTTAAGACACTGTGTGTAATGTGTGGTGTGACAGGTGGGGAAGGGAATAGGCCTAGCGAAGGAAGTGAATGCAGGCATATTTCGGCAGTTAATGATAGCCTAGAGATGGTATTGAAAAGGGTAGATTAACTGGGAGCAGAGAATATGGCATTGAAGGAGCAGCTGAAGGAATACGAAGGATGTTTCACGGAAGTAAAGGAGTCAACTGCATGGACGGTGATAGGTAAACAAAAATTCAAGGATTTGGAGGATATTATGAAAGAGCAAAAGGAAGAAATGAATATGACCAAAAAAAGTTTTGAGAGTGCAGTTTTAGGGGTCATGAAGAACAAGGAGAGTGTCGTGAGGGAGGCCATGGACAGGGATAGGGGTGTAATCTTGTATGGAGATATAGAGACTCATATGAATGATAATGGAGTGAGAAAAGTGAGGGATATGGAGACAGTGAAGGAGGTCATGAAAGGTGTGGATGAGGACGGATATGGATGGGAAGGGCAGGTGGAGGAGGTCAGTAGGATAGGTAGATATAAAAGGGGAGAGATGAGACCTATAAGGGTACAGTTTAAAACTAGGGCAGTGGCAGAGATGTGACAAATTTTAGTTGGAGGCTAAATACAAATGAAAAACTGAAACACATAAGACTAAAGAAGGATTTGAGTATAGAACAAAGGAAAAAAATGAAGGAATTACAAGAAAAGGCTGATGAAAATAATGGAAAGTTGGGTGAGGAGGATAAGAGAAATTTTTACTGGAGAGTGAGGGACGGAAAAGTGAGGAAGTGGTTTATAAGAGTAGAAGGGAGGGGGAGATCAGGGAGGGAAGAGAATGTGATGGGAGTTGTGACGGAGGAGGAGAATGGGGTGGAGGTGTCACAGGGAGAGACAGGAGACAAAGTGACAGACCCAGTAGTGCTAACGGGGGAGTAGGGTACGGACTGGAGGAGCGGGATGGTGTAATTGCTGAAGGAATGGTAGATGGATTAAGGATTATGTTTAGTAATGTGGATGTGTTTACCCAGGACAAGAAAAGAAAACTGATATGTAGGTTGCAGGATGAAGAGGAAAAACCTGATGTCATAGCCCTACAGGAAGTAAGACCAAAAAATGCTAGAATTGAAAGGGAACTGGTGGAATATAGTTTGGAGGGTTTTGAGTTATATGAGAGAAATGCTATTAGAGCAGAGGTCGGAAGAGGACTGAGCTCAAGGTTAATGAGGTGGATATGAGACAGCAGCATTGTGAGTATTTGTGTATTGAAGTAAAATGTGCAAGATGATCAATTCTAATTGCCTCTATATATAGAAGCCCAAATAATAGTAGGGGAGAGGATGATAACCTATTGAAAGCAATGGAGGAAATAGATAATATTATTTTTATTAATCTCACCACCACACCCCCAATGAAATTAATTAAAGTACAGTATATATGATCCACCGGGATTCGAACCCGGGTTATCACACACATATTTTTGCCACCTTAACCATTACACCACCAGGACGGTTAAAGGTTTATGCACACGCCTATGACTTATTATCCATTCTCGAATACTGGATATTAATCTAATCATGTTCATATTCCCAACCGCACTATGGTAGCCTACTGTTTAAGTGAGAGGAAAGAATATTCATGGGGCACAGATCATATAGACCGGCCTCTCGAAGAAATATCCCTAAACCTACTAATAATATTATTTTTATTAATCTCACCACCACACCTCCAATGAAATTAATTAAAGTATATATGATCCACCGGGATTCGAACCCGGGTTATCACACACATATTTTTGCCACCTTAACCATTACACCACCAGGACGGTTAAAGGTTTATGCACACGCCTACGACTTATTATCCATTCTCGAATACTGGATATTAATCTAATCATGTTCATATTCCCAACCGCACTATGGTAGCCTACTGTTTAAGTGAGAGGAAAGAATATTCATGGGGCACAGATCATATAGACCGGCCTCTCGAAGAAATATCCCTAAACCTACTAATAATATTATTTTTATTAATCTCACCACCACACCCCCAATGAAATTAATTAAACTATATATGATCCACCGGGATTCGAACCCGGGTTATCACACACATATTTTGCCACCTTAACCATTACACCACCAGGACGGTTAAAGGTTTTTACTAGAGAGGAAGGTTTTGACGAACCACAGGCGGGAGTACTGGAGAGTGGTCTTAGTAAGATTGAAATAACTAGAGATGAGCTGTTATCTGCGATGAGAGGACTTGAAGTAAGGAAAGCTATGGGACCGGATGAAGTGTCTGCCTGGGTTTTAAAGGAGTGTGCAGAGCAATTAGTGGAGCCAGTGAGGGACATAATTCAAGCTTCCTTAGATAAAGGACAGGTTCCTGTTGAATGGAAAAGAGCTAATATCATTCCGATATACAAGAATGGAAACCCTGAGGACCCTCTAAACTATAGACCAGTTTCACTTACTAGTATTGTATGCAAGATTTGTGAAAAGCTAATTAGGAAGAGATGGATGAAAATGTTGGAGAGAAAGAAAATAATAACCCCAAAGCAATTTGGATTCAGAGAAGGGACATCTTGTGTTACCAGTTTGCTATGTTATTACAGTAGGGTGATAGATGTACTCCAAGAAAGAGGCGGATGGGTGGACTGCGTCTACTTAGACCTTTCCAAAGCATTCGATAAGGTACCACATAAGAGATTGTTATCTAAGCTTGAGACGCTAGGATGTGTCAGGGGGAGTTTGCTGAAATGGATGGAGAGCTATTTAACAGATAGGGAAATGAGGACCAACATTAGAGGAACTTACTCATCGTGGCGGAAAGTTGAGAGTGGTGTGCCGCAGGGATCTGTGTTGGCACCTCTCATGTTCCTTATGTACGTGAATGACCTGCCGATAGGCATAAACTCTTACATGTCAATGTTTGCAGATGACGTAAAAATTATGAGACAAATAACAAATAAAAGTAGTTGTGAGGAGCTGCAAGGGGATTTAGATAAAATATACGAATGGAGCACCAAGTGGAAAATGAAATTTAATATAAGTAAATGTCATGTGTTAAATATGGGAAGAAGTGTGAATAGACCAAATTGGGAGTACAGGATGGGAGATAATAAAATTAGCAAGGCCGAAAAAGAAAAAGATTTAGGGTTGATTATACAAGATAATTTGTCGCCAGAGAAACATATTAACAAGCTCTTTAGCGGAATGTATGCAATGGCCGGGAATATGAAAGTTGCTCTGAACTATTTGGATGAGACCATGGTAGCGAAAATTATGAAGAGTATGATTAGACCAAGATTGGAGTATGCAGCAGTGGTGTGGTCCCCGCATCTAAAGAAGCATATTCACAAGTTAGAAAGAATCCAGAGAGCAGTCACTAGATTGGTTCCAAGTCTCAGAGAACTGCCATATGAAGGGAGGCTAGACAAATTAAATCTACCGAGTCTAAAAGAGAGGAGAGAGAGGGGAGACATGATAATGATGTACAAATGTACCCGGGGGCTGGAGAGGCTGGATAGGGAGGATATATTAATTATGGATACAGGAATAACTAGAGGCCACAGCTACAAAGTAAAAAGACCTACCTGCAAGAACGATATCAGGAAGTTTAGCTTCCCCTATAGATGTATTGACAAATGGAATGGGCTGGAGGAGGAGGTGGTAGGGGCAAGGAACATCCATATTTTCAAGAAAAAATTGGATAAAAAGTAGACTGAGAGACGGGACAACACGAGCTTAGCTCAACTCCTGTAAACTACAATTAGGTAAATACAATTAGGTAAAATACAGTATGTTTTGGGTCAGCCCTTCTATGGGCCTCATTATCGCCTCCCTTCTTACTCGCGACAGCACGCTGTAATAGGTACAGTACTTCGCTCTAAAGACAGGTTCATCATAGAGGGCGCGATTATCACACTCTGTAACTATCTCTTCCTCCTCTGTCATGTCAGCCACAATTACCTCACTCAGAGCCGTAATACGACCGTGGGTAGCTTGGACGTTTTCTAATCTAGCCTCCAATTCAGCAGTAGTGATGAAAGTGTTGATGTCCACAATTAGCCTATTTAATACTCCCCGAAGTCCCGCCCTTTGATTTTTATGGGCTTTGATCAGCACCCCACTAGACGGTGTCTCTTTATTGTCTTTATTCATTTTGCATGTGAGCCTATAGGCTATGTATCTAAATGTTACGTTACAAAGACAACTGCCAAATAATAGTCTAATTAAGAGACGCCGACCGGCGGACTCTATGTTATGGAGAAAAAATAGTACATTAAATAGCAATACCTACTAATGGATCATATTGAACAAGAAAAAATGTTAGGTCAGGTCATATGTCACAGGAAGTCTGAAATGGAAAAGAAAATTATTGGGGAAAGATGATAGGTGGGATGCAGGATTTGGGCAGGTGCAACGATGTGACCCTGCATTCCGGCTCTAACCACCGCTTGGCTAGTCCTACCAGATTATCATAGAGTTGTTCCTGCATCCTGTTATATGTCCCCTTGTTCATTGCCTTAAAATCCCTTACTGGTAGCCAATTCCCGGGTCTGGGCACCAATGTGGTAAACTATCAATGGAAGTTAAATATTACTAAGCTATAATGAATAAAATAAAATCAATCTAAATGAAAACTACTCCATATCTAAATTGAATTCAATCTGAAACAAGCTAATTTATATCCAAAAGTCTCACATAATAAATTTATATATAGGGTAAGATTATAAGGGTTAATTTATTAGTGGCCCCTCCATCATTGACGATTATGCCTATTACATAAGGCACCATCTTCAAACACTCATCCGCCGTAGTTTGAATCTACCGTGCAGAGCATAAAAAATTGAGGAGCCTTCATCATGAGCGCACGCAACCTCACTCATGGTTCAGTCATTATGAAATTGGGTTCTCACTACGAAAAAACTTCGTAAAAAAATAAAAATAAAAAGAAAATAAGAATAACTATTCAATAAGCTTTCCATATAATCGTGGATGTACTTGTGTGGATCTTTGACCAGACGCTGACTCAGGCGTCATTCTTCCTTCTCTGCTCTGCGCTCAACCTACCCGGACGTGCCTCCCCACGCTCCGCTGGTTCCGCATTTGTTGCGTCCCTAGTGAGTTTTTTCTCATTTGTTTACTCCGGGATGTATCGAGTAAGGTTAGGATATGCGTAGCAGGAGTGTCCTGGGCGGGTTGCCCGCAGTGCAGTGTATTTTGGGTCGTGTGTTTGGGGCATCTATTTCGGGTGTACCCTCGTGGTCCTGTTGTGGACATGTGAACTTTTTCACGGTTAGCTAGCTTTGTGATGTAGGCGGCTTTCATTACGCGTTATTTTTGCTTCCTTTTATCTTTCTGATGAGGTAGCTTGTTTTCTCTGACGTTCCCAGCGTATTTTTCTTCACTTAGTGAAGTTTTTTCTGGGTTCCGAGTCAGTTCTTCCCTTTGCCGGGAAGTGTTTGCTACAGTGGTGTGTTGACGGTGGTTCCTGTTGTGATATAATTCAGTGCTTTTTGTTTATATTACGACATGATTACTTTTTATGTCCGTCTGCCTAGGTCCGTCTGCCTTTGCCACATGTACAAGTGTTATTGATTTATATTATAAATATGTACTACTGTGTCATGTGTGTCCTGGTTTAGTTGTGTATTGGCTATTCCACGGACTATATATGTGTCCTGGATTAGTTGTGTATTGGCTAATTCCACGGACTATTTGTGTCGCTTGGGTTAGTTGTGCTTTGGCTAATTCCACGGTCTATTTGGTGCGTTCAGATTGAATCTGAACGAGGTTGGTTGCCTTTTCCGGCGGGTTTTCTCGGTTACACCATGAAAACCCGGCTGGTTGCCGAGTTTTAATCACGCGTGGTTAAAAAAGGCTTGTTTTCCCCGGCGAGTGGTGGCCTGAGGCTCTCCAGGACTGCATCTCTGTGGTGGTGCCTGTGTTCAGGCTTACTGTGTTTCCCGGCGGGATGGCTTTACCCATTTAACTAAATGTTCATACGGACACTTGTTGAGTTGAGTTTTTCCCGGTTTTTGCAAAGCCAGTAAAACTAGGCTGTTTTTTGTTTGGTCTTTCCTCCCCGGCGATCTTTTGCAAAGAAGTGGGGATAGGAATAATTGGGGTTAACGTTCAAACTTAAATTCACACCCGGCGGTTGCACCTTGGGAGGGTGGGATTAACGAATTTGCAAAATTCAGTGTAGTTAACCAGACTATTGAGGGATACAATAGTATCGCCACCATTCATCATACGGCGATCTAGACTGCTTCGGGAGAAGCCAGATCTAGTATTTAAGACAGGCTTCCCAGTTTTGATCTGCGAGATAATACGGGGGCCGGCGTCTTTTAAGGGTTTTCCAGTAAACTTAACAAACACCACTGGGAAGACTGCGTCATTTATAAAAAGCCATGCTGGTCTTTATATCATGTCAGAGGATATTCATAAATCTTTTGGACAGGCTAAGATATTCTGAAATCTTTATACATGTACCTCCCGCGTAGCGAGCCGCGATAGTTGTGTATTACGTCTCGTTACCCGGCGGGTTATTTAACACTTGTGTTCGAACATGTTGGTGTAGCCTTATGAGCATTAATTCCTGGAATTTTTTTTTTTCCAGGGCTGAGTTCCGGCGGGGCTATAGAGAACCTGGAGTAAACCGGGGGTGGGTTCGTTTTCCACCAGTCTCTGTCATGGCTACCCTAGACCGTGTTTTTGCCTTGTGTATTGCTCCCTCCTGTTCAGGTATCCCTATCTTTGCACACACTCTTTGCATTAGATGTGTTAAATATTTAGATCGCTCAAGGGGTTTGTGGGTAACGGGGAACTGTACCTTCTGTACTCAATTGAGTGTCAAAGTATTGAGGGACGATAATAGATCTGCAGCGGTCGCTTTGAGGGAGGTCAGTCAGCAGTTGTCAAGTTATGCTACCACAGTGGCTCATAAAGTGCTGCAATGTGATAATGTAATTCTTTGGGATAAATTACTGATTGAGCACCCCCCTATTAAACGTCCCGCTAGAGTAACTGTACGAAAGTCGGCAGAGACTGGGCAGGGTACAGCACTTTCTCTGGTCCCTAGCACTAAGAGACCTCGTGAACCCACGCCCCCGGTGACAGCCTCCACGTCACGGGAGCGGTCCAGGTCCAGGTCGTCCCTCAGACAACAGGCGCCTAGTCATTCTTCTTCACCAGCAAGAAAGAAGACCAAAGAGGAAAAGTCCAAGGACAGCTCTAGTGAAAGATCGGAAAAGTCTAAGAGCAGTGAACAATTAAGTCACACCGCAGCCACAAATCTTCCAGGAAAGATTCTAAGGAACGAAAGGCCTCCCGGCGTTCGCCGGAGCCTCGTGCCTCACTTTCTGCCTCTACTCCCGACTTATCTAGTGTCCAATCTGATGGGGCGGGAGTGGAGTCAGAGACTGTGGTGGGGGTATTACCGGCGGACAGGTTACCAATGGATATTATACACTTAGAGTTGGAGAGTTCTGTAGGCAGTGATCGCCCTTTAGAAGAGTCTAGTGGGGGCTCAGTGGTTGATGGTGTATCTGACTCCCAAGGGAGTTCGGGCCAAGGCCTAGGTGTATGGCGGTATTCCCAACCAGGGCATGAACGCCCACATCTGGTTCAGGAGCCACAGGTACGGACGGACGTCCACCGGGACGCTGTGATCCCATCATCCATTCCTGACTTAACTAGGCACCACGATGGGGTTCCGGCTTCGGCGGAATCCTCTCATGATGGGCCAGATGACAAGGATGAGGTGTCAATAATCCCTGACATGGAAGTGCAAGAGTCGGGTTCAGTTCTAGACGACTCGCGAGATAGGAATGATTCACCTCTGAGTTCTTCATCTGCTAAATTTGTCACGGCGGAGGAAATAGATGGGTTATTAGTTACTGCTCTAACAATTTTTTTTGGCCAACAGCCAGAGACTCCTACAGTGGACCTGGGAGCTTCCATGACAAATTCAAGTGTTCGGCCTCTGATCGCTTCTATTGCTTTGACCAAGATTCCGCACCCCCCCTCTATATCACCTACTATGGTCGCTAGGCCTGCTTCGGCGGCACTGACTACTTCTAGCGTAAGGGTGGTAGTGGATGTGAATCCTCCCCCTTTAGATAAAGCACCGTTAAGAAAGGTAGCTATGCCCCTGTTATACGGTCCCGATGATTCATGGGTTCAAATGATCCCAACTAAGCCAGAGGCGGCGCAGCCCACTTTGTCAGGGGAACTTCCAGTGCCACGTGAGTGGGTAATCCAAGGAAATAAATCTAGAAAGTTACGAGCTTTGGATATTGCGGGTAATGTACTTGATGTTAATATTAAGGCCATTCCGAACCATTATCACCATGACTATTTTGTGTATACAGCTACACCTGCACTGCCCCCTGCCTCAGCTTCAAAACTGTTTTCTGACTGGACCAAGCATGATGGCTTTAATGATATAAAAGCACTGTCAGCTCTCACTCCAGAATTAGATTTACAAACAGTCACAGACACAGCCGCTAACCCAGTGTTGAAGGTGGGGCAGTTGGGTCCAGGACCTTGGGTGGAATGGGAGGTAGAGGCTCAGAACTTTGCGACCACCTTCACCTCAAAATCTTTGCACCAGATTCCTCAGGACAGCCATTTTTGGTTCTCTCTGCCAGTCTTTTCAGCCGGCGGAGTTCCATCTGCTTTGTTTGCTTTTTTAGCTGCCCCTAAAATCAATCTATGCGAACTTAAAGATCCGTTCACTACACCTTCCCCAGCTCACCTAGACCGGGAGTTTAGGCTACGGGGGAAGGCGTATAGACTTTTCTCCCAATACATTGTTACGCACCAGGTGGCGAAATCTATGCTAAGATCTACTCAGGCAATCGCGGACGCGGAGGCCAGAAGATCAGTTGAACTATCTCGGCGGTTACTCCTTCAGACTTCTATTCAGTCGTTGGGGGATATCCGCACAGCCTTGCTCGAGGCGGTGCGGGCGAGACAGGGTCTTAGGATGTCCCTGGTAAAGAAACTTTCTGATAGAATTGAAAACCAGGTGGTCATGTCGCCGGTGCTAACTCCCTCTTTAATGTCCCCTGATGTGTGGAGAACTGTTTTCAACATGGCTCAGGCCTTTAAGCACAGTCCCATCCCTTCTAAGAAACCTGCGTTTAACTTTCCCAAACCCAAGCCAGTCGCAAAAGCTCAGCCGGGTGGGTCAAAGCCCTTTCAGATACCTAAGTCCGCTTCCCCCCAAGGTCAGTACAGGTATAAACAAGGAAAGTTTGCAGGTCATAAAGGACGAAACTATAACAGACCGGGCCAGGGCCCGTCTTCTGCCAACGCCGGCCAGTCGGCTAAGCGTCCACCACCACCTCCACCACCATCAAAAAAACTAAAGTCTCTCTCACTCCCAGGGCCGGTCTCACGGCGGGTGGATCAGAGGGTAGTACAGCCGGCGAACCCTTGTCTGCTAACTGGGTCGTTCCGGACGTGTCACCGCGCATGGCCAGTAAATACTTGGGCGAGAATGGTGGCACGCAAGGGCATCACCTGGCAGTGGCTCCGGCGACCTCGTTTACGTCAGCCGACAAAGGCAAATTTAGTTTCATTAGAGGTGGAGTCACTGATCCAGGAAATGATCGCCAAGAATGTCATCATTCCGGTCCCTCAAAATTACCCAGTTTTTACATCCAAACTATTTCTAGTGCCCAAAAGGGATAGTGTTCAGGTGAGACCAGTCGTAGACCTGTCTTATCTGAACCTCCATATTCACAACGTGTCATTCAGGATGTTAACAGTAAACCAGATCAGGCTAACACTTCCGCCGGGAGGATGGATGTGTTCTTTAGACCTGACAGACGCGTATTGGCACGTCTCGGTAAACAAAAGATTTCAACGGTTTCTGGCCTTAAGAATAAAGCATCAGACTTATGTCTTTCAGAGGATGCCGTTTGGATTGAACCTAGCACCTCGCTTATTCACGAAATTAGTCCGGCAAGCCCTGATGCCCTTGTTAGAGCAAGGGATCAGGATTTTATGGTATCTAGACGACTGGCTAGTGGTGGCAGAGACGGAACAAGTATGCATAAATCATGTCAACATAACATTAAAACATGTCAAAACTCTAGGGTTCAAGGTCAACCTGGTAAAGTCAAACCTTGTTCCCTCAAGAGTAGTTCAGTGGATAGGGCTGGTCTGGGACACAGCTACTCTCACTCTGAGTCAGAGTGTGGACAATCGCAACAGATTTCGCAGGAAATTGTTTCTGTTCCTTCACAGTCTGACTACGACACGGAGAATCTGGGAGTCTCTGGTCGGCTCTCTCAACTGGATTCAACTAACTGTAAGGTTGGGCCGGTTAAGAGTCAAACGTTTAATATTGGAGGGCAACAAATATTTTCCGCTATTGCCGGCGACAAAATTATGGCCCATACCAAAATTAATCCACAACTTCCTAGCAGTCTGGGCGAAGAGGGAAACATTACACTCAGTCATGTCATGGACCTCTCCTCCGCCGACGGTATGGGTAGACACGGATGCGTCAGGAACGATAGGTTGGGGCTTTCAGTCAAACCAAGGGTACCAGGGTCAAGGGCTGTGGTCCCATTTAGAAATCTCCCACATCAATGTCAAAGAATTACTAGTCCCCTTATATTTCCTTCAGGCTCACGGCTCTACTTTACGGGGCAAGTCGGTGGCCTTCAGAATGGACAATCTGAATGCGGTTCACTGTATTCAGAAACAAGGGTCGACGAGATCTCGGAGGTTGCTAAACGTGTCAGAAAAGATTTTTATTCTAGCCAACAGGCTGGACATTCATCTTCACGCATCTTATCTCCCAGGCGTAGCAAACGTCTGGGCAGACGCTCTGTCTCGGAGACAGAGCACAACAGTAGAATGGGCGCTCAAGCAAACCATTTTCGACCAAATGATTGCGGAGCCTTACCATCCACAAGTGGATTTGTTTGCGTCAGAGGAGACTCACAAACTCCCACTGTACCTCACCCGCCGGACGATAACGCCGGCGGGCGGGCCAGATGCACTGGTGACAGACTGGAATAGATGGAGTTCCATTTATCTGTTTCCGCCGCCAGACGCGTCTCTAATGTGCCACGTAGTAAACAAACTACAGATTTATCGGGGCGTAGTCTCGCTAATCACGCCCCTGTGGCCGGCGCAGTTGTGGTACCAGCAATTGAAAACGTGGTGCCCGCACCC
Organism: Paralithodes platypus; assembly: GCA_032716605.1. Classification (NCBI taxonomy): domain Eukaryota; kingdom Metazoa; phylum Arthropoda; class Malacostraca; order Decapoda; family Lithodidae; genus Paralithodes; species Paralithodes platypus. The sequence continues at coordinate 5,571,249 of CM064490.1, read as the reverse complement.
GGTGTCACTCCCGGTCGGGTTTTTCCACTTAGACACAATTGGCAACCTAGAGACCTCGCTGACTTTTGCATTATGGACATTCAGGAGGCCAAGTGACTAGCACCATATGGTAGAGACGTGACCAATAAATTCATGAATCAATATACCCAGTCTACAAGGCGACAGTATCAATCGCATTGGCAGGCCTTTACTTCCTGGATTCTTAGAACAGAACAAACGGTGCCCTCGGTGGCTTTGGTTTTTAATTATTTAAATTATCTGTTCGAGCAGAAACGTTTATCTGTAGTAACGTTAAAAAATCACTTAACAGCGATTAGGATGCCATTTTTGGACCTTACCGGTCTCACCATACCAGTCGCGGAGGAAACAGGTTTTATGAGGGCATGTTTTAAACTCCGCCCACCTCCCCGTCAGCTCATGCCTACCTGGTCTCTGGACAAAGCATTGTCGTTACTTCATTCCCGTCTGTACCAATATGCTGCAGATTTTACATTACTTTTAAAAAAGGCAGTATTCCTTATGGCTTTGGCTACCGGGAATTGAGTATCTGAGCTGGCGGCGATGAGCAACACACCTAATTGCCTCAGGTTTGGTAGGCTTAATGAATGTGTTCAGATTGCACCTTCCCCAGGGTTCATAGCCAAGAATGATCACAGTGAACACGTGTTTTCAGAATTCACGGTGCCGGCCTTGAAAAGGGGAAAGGTGTACCATAATTTATGTCCAGTGCAAGCTCTAACCAAATATTTAAGAGTGGCACCTCTAAATCACCAGGGTGCTTTATGGGTAGCAAGTACGGGTAAACGCTTGATGAAACGTAAACTGGCTTCTCTCTTGGTCAAGGTCATTAAAGAGAGTAATCCCGGCGTTGTTGGTAGGGCCCACGATTTACGCAAGTGGGCAGCATCTTTACGTTTTCTTAAGAATTTTTCTGTTGAAGATATTACGTCCACACAGTTGTGGGCCTCTAATCATACGTTTTTGACACGATACCTTTCAGTTGCTCTAGACAAACCTTCCTTACCATGTATAGCTTTAAGGCAGAGGGTCTAGGTGGCCCCTAGGTCACTTATTGTTTAATTTCATGAAAAGGGGGGGGGGGGGGGGGGTGCAGTCAGTGTAACATAGGACGCCCTAGACCCCGCCGGATTATGTGAGCTGTGATACTGTTTTATGGGTGTTGTGATATGAAAATTTCTCTGTACTATTCATTACAGGAAATTGTGCTAGTACAATTGTAGTACAAACAACAGTGTTGTTGTAAATAGTTTTGGGCTGTGAAGCAATCTAATTTTAAGCATTGGGAATATTTTGCAAGATATCTCCACTAGTTTATGGGGTTTATATGTGCACATGTAAACTTAGAAGTTTTTATTTTTTCACCACTTAATTTAAGTGGGGTGCCTTTTTAACTGGCAGATCTGTTCTCAGAATCTCAGAGTTAACCCTTTTTTATCAAGCAGGCTTCTTTGAAGCACGCTCCTGCTTGTACCCCTTTTTATATGTTGTATAAAGTTTATACATAAATATACAGTTTTACAAAGTAAGAATACTATGTGGTTGTTTGATTATCTGCTTTTGCTAGAGTTATGATATGATTATGAATGTCCCCCTCCAGTCTTAGATATCAGGCATAATCGTCAATGATGGAGGGGCCACTAATAAATTATAGGTTTGATACCTGCAAGGAGATAAAGAAAACCTAATATTTAGTAGTGGCCCCGTAATCATTGACGACTGGGGCCCTCCCGACCATCCCCTTCCCATTCGTTGATGTATTAAGGATTTTGGTTTACTTAATATGTCAGTGAAGGAAGAATGACGCCTGAGTCAGCGTCTGGTCAAAGATCCACACAAGTACATCCACGATTATATGGAATGCTTATTGAATAGTTATTCTTATTTTCTTTTTGTTTTTATTTTTTACGAAGTTTTTTCGTAGTGAGAACCCAATTTCATAATGACTGAACCATGAGTGAGGTTGCGTGCGCTCATGATGAAGGCTCCTCAATTTTTTATGCTCTGCGCGGTAGATTCAAACTACGGCGGATGAATGTTTGAAGAGGGTGCCTTATATAATAGGCATAATCGTCAATGATTACGGGGCCACTACTAAATATTAGGTTTTCTTTATCTCCTTGCAGGAGTCAAACCTATAATATTAGCCAGGAATTAACTCACCAATAGTTCCACGTGGCAATGAGGCAAGGGAGAACGTTTTACCCAATATGGCGGTGGACAATGGGGATCGAGACTTCGGTCCCGAGACACGAGTCAAGTTAAAGAAAGAATAAATGATTACGTACATGGGAATGGATATGAATATTATGCTTATCTGTCAGTCAGTCATGGCGTCGATGAGAGCGTCGTGATGGTGTAGCTGTGTGTATTGCTGTATGTGTATTGTGATTAGAGGCACAAAAGCACGATCAACTGAGGGCGGAAGATTAGATGTTAACTGGTTGGTGTTCGTGAAGGCTCTGATGTTCCTCGAAGGCACACCTTGCTGCCTTGGCAAAACGCCAGGAGCCCAAATTATCGTACCGCATCTAGGTTGCTCTTTACGATAAATTATATTAATATATACGATAAATTCATATTATAGGTTTGACTCCTGTAAGGAGATAGAGAAAACCTAATATTTAGTAGTGGCCCCGTAATCATTGACGAACATGCCTATTACATAAGGCACCCTCTTCAAACACTCATCCGCCGTAGTTTGAATCTACCACGCAGAGCATTTAAAATTTGAGGAGCCTTCATCATGAGCGCACGCGACCTCACTCATGGCTTCAGTCATTATGAATTGGGTTCTCACTACGAAAAAACTTCGTAAAAAATAAAAATAAAAAGAAAATAAGAATAACTATTCAATAAGCTTTCCATAATATCGTGGATGTACTTGTGTGAATCTTTGACCAGACGCTGACTCAGGCGTCATTCTTCCTTCACTGACATATCAAGTAAACCAAAATCCTTAATACATCAATGAATGGGAAGGGGATGGTCGGGAGGGCCCCAGTCGTCAATGATACGGGGCCACTACTAAATATTAGGTTTTCTTTATCTCCTTACAGGAGTCAAACCTATAATTTATTAGTGGCCCCTCCATCATTGACGAACATGCCTGATTTCTAAGACTGGAGGGGGACATTCGTAATCATATCATAACTCTAGAAAAGCAGATAATCAAACAACCACATAGTATTCTTACTTTGAAAAATATATATTTGAATGGCGCAGCACATACAGTATATACAAAAGGGGGTCAAGCAGGGGCGTGCTTCAAAGAAGCCTGCTTGATACAAAAGGTTAACTCTTGAGACTCTGCGAACAGATCTGTAAGTTAAAAAGGCACCCCACTCACATAAGTGGTGAAAAATGAAAACTTATAAGTTTACATGTGCACATATAACCCCATAATACTTGTGGAAATATTTTGCAAAATATATCCAATGCTTAAACTAAATTGCTTTCACAGCTAAACTACTATAACAACACTGTTGTTTGTACTATCATTGTACTAGCACAATTTCCTGCACTGAGTAGTACAGAGAAATTTTCATATCAACAATACCCATAACTAGTATCACAGCTCTTATACTCCGGCGGAGTCTAGGGTGTCCTATGTTACCGGACTGCACCCCCCCCCCCCCCTTTCCTTGAAATTAAAAACAAAGGTGACTTAACCCTCCAGCCCCGGCTATGTATTATATATATATTCCTCGAAACCCGGGTGTTTTGGCCGAAAAACGTCTAGGCTAGGCTACCGTATATGTGTTAATCTGACTGCTTCCCGCATTCCCGCGCATGCCCAAGCGTAGCTGTGTTATTTACCTGTAGAATGGCATTAAGTAGAGCTCTCTAAGTCAACTGGTTGAGTTGTGATGATGATTTCATTGGAGATAACTTTATGGCCAAAACAGCCACTTTACACTACTTTTCGATACTTAACAACAACATACAGGCACACACGAACAAGCGACGCTCTCCTTCTTGTGGCCGGAGATGCGGGGCGTCAGTCCAGCCGGCTGTTGTTTACATGCGTCGGACCGACGCCTCGCACACGAAGCTCACAGGCTTTCAACCACTGGGCATTCAAGAGCCCTTCCGGGCAGCTGTTATATGCTTTTTTATGGGTGTTCAAGAGCCCTTCCGTGGTGAGAGGGTTAAGGGCCACCTAGACCCTCTGCCTTAAAGCTATACATGGCAAGGAAGGTTTGTCTAGAGCTACTGACAGGTATCGAGTCAAAAACGTATGATTAGAGGCCCACAATTGCGTGGACGTAATATCTTCCACAGAAAAATTCTTCAGGAAACGTAAAGAGGTTGCCCATTTGCGTAAATCGTGGGCCCTACCCACAACGCCGGGATTACTCTCTTTAATGACTTCGACTAAAAGAGAAGCCAATCTACGTTTGAGCAAGCGCTTACCCGTACTCGCTACCCATAAAGCACCCTGGGGGTTTAGAGGAGCTACCCTCAAATATTTGGTTAGAGCCTGCACTGGACATAAGTTATGGTGCACCTTTCCCCTTTTCAACGCCGGCACAGTGAACTCAGAGAACACGTGTGCACTGTGCTCATTCTTGGCTACAAACCCTGGGGAAGGTGCAATGTGAATACATTCATTAAGCCTACCAAACCTGAGGCAATTAGGTGTGTTGCTCATCGCCGCCAGCTCAGACACTCTGTTCCCGGTGGCCAAAGCCAAAAGGAATACCGCCTTTTTTAAGAGTAATGTAAAATCTGCAGTATTTTGGTACAGACGAGAGTGAAGTAATGACAATGCTTTGTCCAGAGACCAAGTAGGCATGAGCTGACGGGGAGGTGGGCGGAGTTTAAAACATGCCCTCATAAAACCTGTCTCTTCCGCCACTGGGATGGAGAGACCGGTAAGGTCCCAAAATGGTATTCTAATCGCTGTTAAGTGATTTTTTAACGTTACTACAGATAAACGATTTTGTTCAAATAGATCATTTAAGTAATTAAAAACTAACGCCACCGATGGCACAGTCTGTTCCGTTCTAAGGATCCAAGAAGTAAAGGCTTGCCAATGTGATTGATACTGACGTTTTGTAGACTGAGTATATTGATTCAATAACTTATTGGTCACATCTCTACCATACGGTGCTAGCCACTTGGCCTCCTGAATGTCCATAATGCAAAAGTCAGCGAAGTCGCTAGGTTGCCAATCGTGTCTAAGTGGAAATACCCGACCGGGAGCGACACCGGGTGCGGGCACCACGTTTTCAATTGCTGGTACCACAACTGCGCCGGCCACAGGGGCGCGATCATCGAGACTAAGCCCCGATAATCCCGTAGTTTGTTTACTACATGGCACATGAGACGCATCTGGCGGCGGAAACAGATAGATGGAACTCCACCTGTTCCAATCTGTCATCAGGGCGTCTGGCCCCCCTGCCGGCGTTATCATCCGGCGGGTGAGGTACAGTGGGAGTTTGTGAGTCTCCTCGGATGCGAACAGATCCACTTGTGGATGGTAAAGCTCTGCAATCATTAGGTTGAAAATGGGTTGCTTGAGCGCCCATTCTACTGTTGTGCTCTGTCTCCAAGACAGAGCGTCTGCCCAGACGTTTGCTACGCCTGGAAGATAAGATGCGTGAAGATGAATGTCCAGCCTGTTGGCTAGAATAAAAATCTCTTCTGACACGTTTAGCAACGTCCGACACCTCGTTGACCCTTGTTTCTGAATACAGTGAACCGTATTCAGATTGTCCATTCTGAAGGCCACCGACTTGCCCCGTAAAGTAGAGCCGTGAGCCTGAAGGAAATATAAGGGGACTAGTAATTCTTTGACATTGATGTGGGAGATTTCTAAATGGGACCAAAGCCCTTGACCCTGGTGCCCTTGGTTTGACTGAAAACCCCAACCTATCGTTCCTGATGCATCCGTGTCTACCCATACCGTCGGCGGAGGAGAGGTCCATGACATTATTGAGTGCAACATTTCCCGCTTCGCCCAGACCGCTAGTAAGGTGTGGATTAATTTCGGTATGGGCCATAATTTGTCCGCCGGTAATAGTGGAAAATATTTGTTGCCCTCTAATATTAAGCTCTTTACTTTCAACCGGCCCAACATTACAGTTAGTTGAATCCAGTTGAGAGAGCCGACCAGAGACTCCCAGACTCTCCGTGTCGTAGTCAGACTGTGAAGGAACATGAACAGTTTCCTGCGAAATCTGTTCCGATTGTCCACACTCTGACTCAGAGTGAGAGCAGCTGTGTCCCAAACCAGCCCTATCCACTGAACTACTCGTGAGGGAACAAGGTTTGACTTTACCAGATTTACCTTGAACCCTAGAGTTTTGACATATTTTAATGTTATGTTGACATGATTTATGCATACCTGCTCTGTCTCTGCCACCACTAGCCAGTCGTCTAGGTACCACAAAATCCTTATCCCTTGTTTTAACAATGGCATCAGTGCTTGCCGGACTAATTTCGTGAATAAGCGAGGTGCCAGGTTCAAACCGAATGGCATCCTTTGAAAAACATAAGTTTGATCCCTGATCCGTAAGGCCAGGAATCTTTGAAATCTTTTGTTTACCGAGACGTGCCAATAAGCGTCTGTCAGGTCTAAGGAACACATCCAACATCCCGGCGGAAGTGTTAGCCTGATTTGGTGCACCGTTAACATCCTGAAAGACTCGTTGTGAATATGAAGGTTCAGATACGACAGGTCTACGACGGGTCTCATCTGAACACTGTCCCTTTTGGGAACCAAAAATAGCTTGGATGTGAAGACTGGGTAATTTTGAGGGACCGGGATGATGACATTCTTGGCGATCATTTCCTTGACCAGTGACTCCACCTCTAAAGAAACTAGATTCGCCGTTGTCGGCTGACGTAAGCGAGGTCGCCGGAGCCACTGCCAAGTGATGCCTTTGCGTGCCACCATCCTTGCCCAAGTGTTTAACGGCCATGCTTGGTGACACGTTCGGAACGACCCAGTTAGCAGACAAGGGTTCGTCGGCTGTACTACCCTCGGATCCACTCGCCTTGAGACCGGCCCCGGGAATGAGAGAGACATTAGTTTTTTTGATGGTGGTGGAGGTGGTGGTGGTGGACGCTTCGCCGGCTGGCTGGCGTTGGCAGAAGACGAGCCCTGACCTGTTTTATTATAGCCTCGTCCTTTCTGACCTGTAAACTTACCCTGTCTATACCTGTACTGACCTTGAGGGGAGGAGGACTTAGGTAGATGAAAGGGCTTAGATCCCCCCGGCTGTGCTTTTGCGACTGGCTTGGGTTTGGGGAAGTTAAAGGCAGGTTTCTTAGAAGGGGCGGGATTATGTTTAAAGGTCTGAGCCATATTAAAAACTGTTCTCTACACCTCAGGGGACATTAAAGAGGGAGTGAGCACTGGTGACATAACCACCTGATTCGCAATACGATCAGGAAGCTTCCGAACCAAGGACATCCTGAGATCTTGTCGAGCTCGCGCCGCCTCAAGCAAGGCCGTGCGTATGTCACCCAATGACTGAATTAACGACTGAAGAAGCAGTCGCCGAGACAGTTCCACCGATCTTCTGGCATCCGCGTCTGCGATTGCCTGAGTGGACCGGAGCATCGATTTAGCGACCTGTTGCGTCACAATGTACTGTGAGAAAAGTCTAAATGCTTTCCCCCGTAGCCTAAATTCTCGGTCTAGGTGAGTTGGGGTAGGGGTAGTGAAAGGGTCCTTGAGTTCACATAAATTGATTTTAGGGGCAGCTAAGAAATCAAACAAAGCCGAAGGGACTCCGCCGGCAGAACACACTGGCATAGAGAACCACGAATTACTATCCTGAGGGATCTGGTGGGAAGATTTTGAGGTGAAGGTGGTCGCAAAGTTCTGAGCCTCCGTCTCCCATTCTACCCAACTGCCCCACCTTCAACACTGGATTAGCGGCTGAGTCTGTGACGGTTCGCAAATCGAGTTCTGGTGTGAGAGCTGACAGAGTCTTTATGTCATTAAAACCATCCTGTTTGGACCAGTCAGAAAACAGTCTCGAAGCTGAGGCAGGGGGCAGGGCAGGTTTAGCAGTATAAACAAAATAGTCCTGGTGATAATAGTTAGGAATGGCCTTAACATTAACATCTAGTACATTCCCCAAAGTATCCAAGGCCCGTAATTTTTTAGATTTATTGCCTTGTATTACCCACTCTTGTGGCACTGGAAGTTCCCCTGACAAGGTAGGTTGAGCGACCTCTGGTTTAGTGGGGATCAAGTGAACCCATGACTCATCCGGACCGTACAGTAAGGGCATAGCTACCTTTTTCATAGGTGCTTTATCTAAAGGGGGCGGATTGACATCCGTTATAACCCTGACATTAGAAGTAGTCAGTGCCGCCGTAGCAGGCCTAGTGACCACCGATGGTGATATAGAGGGAGGGTGAGGGATCTGAGTTAAGGCAATAGAAGTCATCAGAGGCCGGACATTAGAACTTGTCCTAGGAACTCCCAGGTCCACTGTAGGAGTTTCTGGCTGTTGGCCAAAAAATTTAGAGAGAGCATTAACCAGCAGGCCATCTATTTCCTCTGCTGTGACAAACTTATTCGATGATGAACTCAAAGGTGAATCATTACGTTCCTGTGCGGCGTCTAAAATGAACCCGACTCCTGCACTTCCATATCTGAGATGATAGATACCTCGTCTTTGTCATCCGGCTCATCATGAGAGGATTCCGCCGAAGCCGGAGTCCCATCTTGTTGCCACGACAAGTCAGGAATAGATGATGGGATCGCCGCGTCCCGGTGGACTTCAGCCACTGTTAGTATAGTTTGAGCCATAGGTTGAGAATACCGCCAAACACCCAGGCCTTGGCCTGCACTCCCTTGGGAGTCCGAAATACCCTCAATCATGGAGCCCCCACTGGACTCTGCCATTGGACGATCACTGTCCACTGAACTTTCCAATTCTAGGGTTAAAATACTAAGAGGTAAACTGTCTTTTGGTACTGGTACTAAACTATCTCCATGAGATTGAACACTAGCTCTGTCGGGGGTAGAGGTATGACGAGAGGCACTAGACTCCGGTGAACGCCGGGAGGTCTTTCGATCATGTGAGTCTTTTCTGGAAGACTTGTGGCTACGGTGCGACTGCGAACTGCTCTTGGATTTAGAAAATTTCTCGCTATATCCACTTGTTGACCCCTCCGTCTTACTCTTCTTGCTCGTTGGTGAAGTAGAGCGACTCGGCGGCTGCTGTCTAAGCGGGGACCGTGACCTAGATCTCGCCCGTGACGAGGAGGCTGCCACCGGGGGCGTCGGTTCTCGCTGTCGTTTAGATGTGCCTGGGGCTGGAGCAAGTATAGAACCCTGTCCAGTCTCCGCCGGTTTATGAACAGTTACTCTAGAGGGACGTTTAATGGGAGGGTGCTCACGAAGTAACTTATCCCAAAGCGGGACGTTGTCGCATTGAAGTGACTTATGCGCTACAATAGTAGTATAAGCAGTCATTTGCTGTCTGACCTCCCTTAACCCTTCAAACTCGGATGGTACACGTGTGTACCATTATGTTTTGCCCCCAGGAACCCGGGTGGTACAACATTGTACCAGTGGTTGAAAGCCTGTGAGCTTGGTGTGCGAGGCGTCGGTCCGACGCATGTAAACAACAGCCGGCTGGACTGACGTCCCGCATCTCCGGCCACAAGAAGGAGAGCGTCGGTTGTTCGTGTGTGCCTGTATGTTGTTGTTAAGTATCGAAAAGTATTGTAAAGTGCCTGTTGTTGCTGTAAGTTATCTCCACTGAAATCATCATCACAACTCAACCAGTTGACTTAGAGAGCTCTACTTAATGCCATTCTACAGGTAAATAACACAGCTACGCTTGGGGATGCGCGGGAATGCGGGAAGCAGTCAGCATAACAATGATACGGTAGCCTAGCCTAGACGTTTTTCGGCCAAAACACCCGGGTTTCGGCCAATATTTATGTAATGCGTAGCCGGGGCTGGAGGGTTAAGGCGACCGCTGCTGTCTTATCATTGTCTTGTAAAACTTTAACGCTGAGCTGCGAGCAAAAGGTACAGTTTCGCATCACCCCTTGAGCGGTCTAGACATTTAACACATTTTATACAAAGGGTGTGCGCAAAAATAGGGATACCTGAACAGGAGGGCGTAATGCATAAAGCAAAAACCGGGGCAAAGGTAGCCACGACAGAGACTGGTGGGAAACTTACTCCAGGTTCTCTAAGACTCGCCGGGGCCCAGCTCTGGAAAAAAATAAAATTTCCAGGAATTAATGCTCATAAGGTTAACCCAACATGTTCGCACACAAGTGTTAATAACCCGCCGGGTAACGAGACGTGATACTCTACGATCACAGCTCGCTACGTGGTGGGGTTCCTATGTAAAGATATCAGAAAGTCTGAACTTGTCCAAGAGATATAAGCATAACCTCTGACCCAATATAAAAAACCAGCATGGTGTTTCTAATTGAAATAGTCTTTCCGGTGGTGTCTGATTCAAGATTCAATTTTGGCAAAACAACCCCCCAAAAAGACGCCGGCCCCTGAATTATCTCGCAGATCAAAAACTGGGAAGGCTGACAAAATACGAGATCTGACTTCTAAAGAATTGTCTTAGGATCGCCGTACGTCGAAGGCGGTGATACACAACAATATCCCTCAATTGTCTTGGTCAACTAAACCGAATTGTAAATTCGTTATTCCACCTTACCAAGGAGCACCCGCCGGGTGTGAAAGTAAGTTTTATTAACAGTTAACCCCAATTGAGCCCTCAATCGCCGTATGTTGAAGGTGGTGACACAAAAGGTAACCCTTAATTGTCCGGTTAACTAAACTGAATTACCAATTCGTTCATCCCACCCATCCAAGGTGCACCCGCCGGGTGTGCAAGATGTTAAAAGTTAACTCCAATTGTTCCTGTCCTCACTTCTTTGTAAAAGATCGCCGGGGAGGAAAACCAAACAACAACAGCTTGGTTCTTTCCTGGTTTTGCAAAACCGGGGAAAACAACTTCACAACACGTGTCCGCATGAACACTGTTAGATGGGTATAGCCATTCCGCCGGGAATCGTAGGGAGCCTGAAACAGGCACCACCACAGAGACGCAGTCCTGGGGAGCCACAGACACCTCCTCGCCGGGGAAACAAGCCTGTTTTGAAACCACGTGTGGCCCAAACACGGCACTCAGCCGGGTTTTTCAAGGTGAAACCGAGAAAAAACCCGCCGGGAAACAACCCACCTCGTCCAGATACCATCTGAACACCACAAAGGACCAAAGAGTTAGCCAAAACACAACTAACCCCGGGCCCACAAATAGTCCGTGGAATTAGCCAATACACAACTAATCCAGGAAACAAAATTAGTCCGTGGAATTAGCCAATACACAACTAAACCAGGACACACATGACACAATAATACATATTTATATCATAAATCAATAACACTTGTACATGTGGCAAAGCTACAAGAGGCTGGCTAGGCCTAGGCATACGGAAAAGATAACATGTCGGAATATAAACAAAAAGCACTGAATTATATCACAACAGGAACCACCGCCAACACACCACTGTAGCAGAAACTTCCGGCAAAGGGAAGACTGACTCGGGACCCAGAAAAAACTTCACTAAGTGAAGAAAAATACGCTGGGAACGTCAGCAAAACAACACTACCTCATCAGAAAGATAAAAGGCAGTGAAAACGCGTAATGAAAGCCGCCTGCATCACAAGCTAACTAACTGTGAAAAAGTTCACATGTCCACAACAGGACCACGAGGGTACGTCCGAAATAGACGCCCCAAACAAACGACCCAAAATACACCTCGCGGTCAACCAGCCCAGGACACTCCTGCTACGCATATCCTAACCTTACTCGATACATCCCGGAGTAAACAAATGAGAAAAAACTCACTAGGGACGCAGCAAATGCGGAACCAGCGGAGCGTGGGGAGACACGTCCGGGCAGGCTGATCGCAGAGCAGAGAAGGAAGAATGACGCCTGAGTCAGCGTCTGGTCAAAGATCCACACAAGTACATCCCCGATATTATGGAAAGCTTATTGAATAGTTATTCTTATTTTCTTTTTGTTATTATTTTTTACGAAGTTTTTTCGTAGTGAGAACCCAATTCATAATGACTGAAGCCATGAGTGAGGTCGCGTGCGCTCATGATGAAGGCTCCTCAAATTTTAAATGCTCTGCGCGGTAGATTCAAACTACGGCGGATGAGTGTTTGAAGAGGGTGCCTTATGTAATAGGCATGTTCGTCAATGATGGAGGGGCCACTAATAAATATACTACATAAGACCATGGCAATATTGCTTAATAGCATATTAGGCCTTTTATAACTTGACTTATTTACAATCTTATAATATACGATCTACTCGTCCTACGTCGTGCTGTAGGAGCGATCGTGACGTCACAGAGACATACGAGATCACAAAAGAGTCATAGCCTATCGTATTTACGATACAATAACTAATGGAAGTGAGGTATACCTGTATGTGGATGACACTAAGCTGTATAGAAGAGTGAGGAGTAAGGAAGATGTGGGTTTGGTAAACCCTCCTGGCCCGGGCAGGCTCTCAAAATGACAGTGTGGGCTACCCGGGCGATCTGGCCGAAAAACGTCTAGGCCTAGGCTACCGTATTTTTGTTTAGTTTAACTGCTAGAAATTTCCCACGCATCTATAAATGTAGTGCAGTTTCCAATCTGTAGACTGGCGTTGAGTAGAGCTCTCTATGTCAACTGGTTCAGTTGTGATGACGATTTCAGTGGAGAGCACTTGCAGGCGATGTTAGCAATATGACGATCTTTTCACTACTGAAACAACGACATACAGACGTACAATAACAAACGAGTCTTCTCCTTCTTGTTTTCGGAGGTGCGGTGACGTAACGATCGGCTTTGTTTACATGCGTCGGACGCACAGCGTTCAGACCAAGCTGAATAGGCTTTCAAGCTTACAGATTTAAAAATGACACCCGGGCTCCTGCCCTTAGTTCGTGGTGTCATTTTAAAATGACAACCGGGCCAGGAGGGTTAAAGGAGATGTGGAGGGCATGAAGGGATGGTCTGAGCATTGGTTAATGCCTTTTCATCCAAAAAAATGCAAGTACTGTACATGCGGATTGGGACAAGCAAGATAGACAAGGTAGGATACAGTATGTATGAAGCGATGGAGGAAGTGAATACAGAAAAGGATATAGGAGTAGTGATAGACAATAAGTTAAATTTCTCAGAACATTTAGCGGAAAAGATAAACAAAGCCAATAGAATTGTAGGGCTGATAAGGAGGACATTTGTGTCACTTGACGAAGAAATCTTCAGGAATCTCTATACAGCGCTGGTTAGGCCGCACCTGGAATATGCGAACCAGGTGTGGGCTCCATATATGGTAAAGGATATAGAAGCAGTGGAGAAAGTGCAGAGGAGAGCTAGCAAGCTGGTACCAACGTTGAAGAACGCGGGCTATGAGCAGAGGTTACGGACACTGGGGCTTCCGACACTGGCATATAGGAGAAAGAGAGGGGATATGATAGAGACTTTTAAGATAGTGTCAGGAAAGTACGATGAGGATATGTGTGAAGGTATCTTCTTGATGCGGGAGGGAACAAGAACGAGAGGGCACTCTAAGAAAATTTACAAAGAAAGAAATAGGCTTGAGAAGGCAAAGAACTCATTTTGTGATAGAGTGGTAAATGAGTGGAACGCACTGTCCCAGTATGTAGTCTATTCCGAATCAATAAGGGAGTTTGAAAGTAATCTTGATAAAGCATGGGGAAGACAAGATTTGAAGTTTGATTATAAAACAAAAATACAGAATAGTAAAAATGTTGCGTCTGCTACCGCCGCCGCCAACACCGTGAACGACCGCAGCAGTGCAATTACTGGTACTGAGCTGGATACACAGGCCTAGTGTGCCTTTTTCCAGAGGATCTACTGTAAGAAACTGTAAGAAAAAAAACAGAGGCCCGAAAACCGCGTGTTGTGAAGGAGAGTAGCGTGAAACAGATGATCTAATAAACCCGGTCGTATGGTGCGGTGGACCCGTGACAGCGGCTTAAGGAGCCAGATAGGATTGACAATGTTCTACAATTTTCTCTTTTCTTTCTCATCAATATTTTCAGTTTTTCCTTTTAATAGTAGCCTCAAAAGTGTGTACAACGTACCTAGTAGAGAGAGTAGGTGCTACTCTAGATGTTATGGATTACGATAATTACCCGCTCCACAACGGAACGGAATTATACGAGATGTATATAGCTCTACGTTGGAGACGTAGAGGCTACTACTAAATCCTCTACTTTAACGGCCCATGCTTCTGAGGCATACATCATTGCACTTCTAAGACATGAGGCATACACATTTCTCTTCAGGGGGAGAGGCATTCTTTTCATGGTCAGGATTGGCAGCAGTTCTCTGAACTTCCCCACCCCCAGCCACACCTAATTCTAGCAACAGTGGCAGCCTCGGCCCCACCACCGGCAGAGATGGTATCTCCTAGGTAACAAAACTTGTTCACCAGCTCCAATGACTCATTTCCAAATTTCACAGCCACAGGATCATCACTTAACACAAGCTCGCCTTTGCACACTACACACTCAAATTTCTCTATTTCTGACTTATCCTTCGGCAGGGGTCCCTTTATTCTACTACAGCGCTTACTCCCATGGTGTACCCAACATCGACAGATGCTACATTGAATTGAGTTAACGCCCACACCCTTTCCACACACTGCACATGGGTATGCACCGCACTTTTCCACATTGCCTCGTCTCAATCTACAATGCACAACCTTGGTTTTGTTAATATTGACTCTTAACCGTCTCCGACATATGACGCGATTTTGAGCCTATTAGGGATACTTTAAAGTCTTTGTTACCATCAGGGGTATTTAGAAACCTTTAGTTTAGTTACTTCAACCTCTGCAGTTGTCTTTGAGTTAGCTGTGGGCAGAAAACTAATTTTGGAGAGGTAATTATAAGAGTGAGAGAACTCTATTTCTTATTGCTAATCTGGCAACCTCTGCGTCATATGTGCGTGAAATGGTTAAACCCTTGCTCGCCATGCCCTCTCTCCATTCTCTGAATTTGGCCTCAGCATCATGCATACTGTCAGCTATTAGGACTAAATCGTCTGCATAAAACAGTTCCAACGGGACTCCGCCTCTAAGTGGAGGGTTTATGAAAATTATGACGTGTGTGTTGTGCATTTAAGTGGCAAAATGTTCATGTACTCTGTGTTTGAATGTGCCTATTTTAGAGCTATTAATTGTGTTATCTGGGAGACTGTTCCAATCCTGTATGGTTTGTGAAGAAAATGAGTGTTTGTAAAAGTCTGTATTAGTGTGGTATGTTTGGCACAGTACTTATGAGAGTGTATGTTACGAGTGTTTATTAATGTCAATATAATTGTGTTTGATTTTATACATTACTGTGAGCCTGTGCCTGAGTCTTCGTATGTTAAGGGTTTCCATGTTTATTTGTTGTTTGATACGGGTTGTGATGCCTGGGGTTTGCGTGTAATTGTGTGTGATGAACCTGGCTGCCTTTATGTTAATTTGTTCAAGTGTGTTAATGTTTGATTGTGTGTATTAATCCCAAACTGCAGCACAGTGTTGGGCGAACAAGGGTGTTATATGCTATGTATTTACCTACTGTAGAACCCCTCCCATCCGGTGCTCTCAGATCCGGAAACCCAAGAGATCCAGAGAGGCATTTCGATCCAGACCCATGTTTCAACCAACCAGACTTGTCTGAATAGCTTGGGAAAAATACAGTAAACTTCCGTTAATCCGAAGGGCAGCGGACCGGCTCTCGTTCGGATTAGTGGATTTTTCGGATTATCGGACTTTACCCCTATGAACCTGTGTATGACGAAAACATTGAGACATTAGGCCACCCAAATGACACAATGGTGCACACACACATATCATATGTTCATGAAATCACTTCAAAAGTTTACCATTGTCATTGTAGCCTATTAACTACTTCAAAACATTCAGATTAATGGTCAAAGGAATCTGCTGATATAAACGTCTTCTTCTTCTTCCGTCTACTAGCGAGTTTGTCTTGCTCTTGAAGATCAGATGTGGTTCGGGAAGTAATGCCTTAACAACGGCACTTCCCTGAGAGGTTCTTGTAATTTTCCTTTTGTGATTTTCCTTTTGTGACGTGCTCTGTTATATTATATTGTATTGAAAGCACCCTTGTATTGTTGTCTTGAAAGCACCCTTGGGATGCTCCGATCACTGAACTATAAATAGTAGCGTATCGGAACATCCAAAGGTGCGTTTTCAAGCTCAAGACTAATACGTCCAAAGGTGCGTTTTCAAGCTCAAGACTGAATGCGCTTGCAGAAAATGCGGTGCAAGCCAGTAGCGCATCGGAGCGTCCCAAGGATGCGTTCAAGAGCAAAACAAACTCTCTAGCAGACGATGTGGAAGAAGAAGAAGACGAAGGTGTTTACGATTATATCAGTAGCTTCCTTTGACCATTAATCTGAATGTTTTGAAGTAGATAATAGGCTACAATGACAATGGTAAACTTTTAAAGTGAATTCATGAACATATGATATGTGTGTGCTCCATTATGTGTCATTTGAGTGGCCTAATGCCTCAAAAAGGGGACTTTGGGACTTCTTGAAAGGTGCGTTTTCAAGCTCAAGACTGAATGCGCTTGCAGAAAATGCGGTGCAAGCCAGTAGCGCATCGGAGCGTCCCAAGGATGCGTTCAAGAGCAAAACAAACTCTCTAGCAGACGATGTGGAAAGAAGAAGATGACGAAGGTGTTTACGATTATACAGTAGCTTCCTTTGACCATTAATCTGAATGTTTTGAAGTAGATAATAGGCTACAATGACAATGGTAAACTTTTAAAGTGAATTCATGAACATATGATATGTGTGTGCTCCATTATGTGTCATTTGAGTGGCCTAATGCCTCAAAAAGGGGACTTTGGGACTTCTTGAAATTCGGACCATCGGGTGAATTCGGATTTGGCCTCAAATTGAAAAATTCGGACTATTGGGAGATTCGAATCATCGGTCGTCGGATTAACGGACTTTTACTGTATAAGTTAATCCAGAAACGAACGAGACAAATACAAGTTTCCACACATATTATTTACATCCAGTGTTAGATCTCCAGACTTGTATGTCAGCCATCCGGATTTGTCTGGATGGCTGAAACTTAAGTCTGGTTGTTTTAAGTTAGAGATCTGTACTCATGTTTCAGCCATCCGGAAAAGTCTGTATGGCTGAAACCTAAGTCTGGTTGATGAAGTTAGATATCCGGACTCAGGTTTCAGCCATCCGGATTTGTCTGGATGGCTATATGTCCGGACTTTTGGCAGATCCAGACAGGGTTCTCCCCCAATTAGTCTGGATGGGAATTGAGCAGCGCTCGTGTTGTCCTGTCTTAGTTACTTTATAATCAATCCATTTTACTTATACAAGTATCGTAATGGATATTCCCAATTCCCAGTACAGTACAGTATTTTGGACTAACATATCATAGCTTTTGTTATCCTATTTCCATATTACTTTTATCCAACCTAGATTTAAGCATGTTAATGTTCTTTGCTCGTACCTCCTCCTCCTCCAAGTTGTTCCAATATCTCTACTTCTATATGGGAAGTTGAATTTCTTTGTGTCCTTACGACACTTGCCCTTCCTCAGTTTAAACTTGTGTCCTCTTGTCCTTTCATCATCCTTCACAAATAGATCTTCCCTATCTATTCGTTCCAAACTTTTTACTCCCTTGAACATCATTATTAAGTCGCCTCGTTCCCTTCTCTTTCAAGGTAGGCAGTTTTAAGTCTTTCCTCATATGTCAACTCCTTCAATCTTGGGATTATCTTCGTTGCTATCATTTGGACTTTCTCTAATTTGTTCATGTTTTTTTTTCAAATGTGGTGACCATTTCACTGCTGCATATTCTAATCTTGGTCTTATCATAGTCGTTATCAGTTTTCTTAACATTTCTTCGCCCAAATAGTTAAATGCCACTCTCATATTGGTTACTATTCCATATGCTCATTGCTCATCCAATGATCATGTTTATATGCTTCTCCGGCGATAGATCATTTTGTAATATTACTCCAAGGTCCTTCTCATGCCGTGTTTTGCCAATTTTTTTCAATTCCTAATTTGTTCTCCCAGATGGGCCTTATCACACTTGTTCCCACTTCCAAAACATGACACTTATCTGCATTGAAACTAATTTTCCAGATTTGGCTCCATCTGTGCAACTTATCTAGGTCCTTTTGAAGATCCTGACAACTCTCTATACAGGTGATATTCTTCATGATCTTAGTGTCATCCGTAAACGTATTCATCAAATTTTCTGGCATGTCGTTTACATAAAGTAGGAACATTATCGGACCCAGCACTGATCCCTGTGGTACTCCGCTCGTCACACTCCTCCACTGGAATATTGTCTCGTATTGTGGACCTCATTTCTCTTACTATTACAAAGTTTCCCATCCATTTTAACATCTTACCATGTACATGCAACAACCTGCAATATCCATAATAACAATTTGTGAGGCACCCTGTCAAAGGCCTTTTTCAGGTCCAGTTATACACAGTCAACCAATCCCTCTCTCTCTTGTGTAACATCTACCACTCTGCTATAAAAGCTTACTAAATTAGACACGCAACCTCCCCTCCCTGAATCCAAACTGTTTCTCACTAAGCACCCCCTGTCCCTCTATGAAGTGTGTCCACTTTTTTCTTATAATTTTCTCACACATTTTGCAAACAACGCTGGTGATGGACACCGGTCTGTAGTTAAGCGGATTTTCTCTGTCTCCTCTTTTGTAAATAGGTACAGTACTATGTTCTCTTCCACTCCGCTGGCAGGCCTCCTTTTCAGTGAAGATTTGATGATGTCATAGATTGGTTCCACTAGCTCTTCCGCACATTCCTTGAGAATCCATCCAGCCCCTCCATCTGGTCCCATTGATTTCCGCACATCCAAGTCCTGCATCAATTTCAGCACTTCACTTTTTGTCACTCTAATTTCAGGCATCTGTGGTGTTCTCATTCTCTATCAGGTTCTATAAACTTCTCTTTACAAACACTGACTGAAGCTGTTCATTCATAACTTCACACAAGTCTTTATCTTTCTCATAGCTGTTCTTTCCAACTCTTAGTCTGACAATACCTTCTTTTGTTTTTATTTTTCCATTTACAAATCTATAAAATAGTTTTGGCTCGTTTTTGTACTTATCTACAATGTGTTTGATGTCTCGTGTACAATTGTGTAAATTCCTACTCGAGAACCCTATACACTGTAGTGCGCTTTGCCAGACTTGTATGTTGATGAATGTGGGTGTTGAATCTTAGGTTGGTGGAGAGGTGAACGCCAGATATTTATATGAAGGAACTGATTGTAGTGGTTGGTTGTGTAATGTGTAATTGAAAATGATAGGTGATCGGGAGCGGGTAAAGCGGAGAAGTTTGCATTTGTCTGGGCGGTTACCAGGTGTTCTCCCAATGTTCGAGGGTGTCTAAGTCATGCTGGATAAGTCCACAATCGTGACAGTCGTCGCTAGTCTGTATGGGCCTAAAAATCAAACTGTCATCGGCAAAAGTCTAGTAGAAAAGTTAGGTGTTGACAGAGGAAGGCCATTGATATAAAGAAAGAAAGAGGGCCAAGAACGGTGCCTTGTGGGACACCAGACGAAACAGGGACAGAGTCTGAGGGAGAGCCGTCAAGAAGTACTCATTGAGTCCATTTTGTAAGGGAAATTTGTGATTTAGTGAAGAGTAGGTCCAGTTATACCGTAGAATGCTAATTTATGCTGAAATCTTTTGTGGGGAATTTGTCAAAGGCTTTGGCGAAGTCGATCGAGGACAATAGCGTCAACCTGTTTAACCCTCCAGCCCCGGCTATGTATTATATATATATATTCCTCGAAACCCGGGTGTTTTGGCCGAAAAACGTCTAGGCTAGGCTACCGTATATGTGTTAATCTGACTGCTTCCCGCATTCCCGCGCATGCCCAAGCGTAGCTGTGTTATTTACCTGTAGAATGGCATTAAGTAGAGCTCTCTAAGTCAACTGGTTGAGTTGTGATGATTTCATGGAGATAACTTTATGGCCAAACAGCCACTTTACACTACTTTTCGATACTTAACAACACATACAGGCACACACGAACAAGCGCCCCTCTCCTTCTTGTGGCCGGAGATGCGGCGCGGCGGTCCAGCCGGCTGTTGTTTACATGCGTCGGACCGACGCCTCGCACACGAAGCTCACAGGCTTTCAACCACTGGGCGTTCAAGAGCCCTTCCGGGCAGCTGTTATTGCTTTTTTATGGGCGTTCAAGAGCCCTTCCGTGGTGAGAGGGTTAATGTCTCGTTGGTCCAGTTGTTTAGTCAAGTCATGATATGTGGCAATACGTTGAGACTCGCATGATCTCTTGGGCCGTAGTCCATGCTGTGTATCAGTAAGGATGTGTTTGTGTCAAGATGATTCATTATGTGTTTATGTATAATGTGTTCTAACATTTTGCATGGAATGGATGTGAGTGAGATGGGTCTGTAGGTCTTAGGGTCAGTCCTGTCACAGGAGTGATGTTTATTGTTTGCACAAAGTCAGTCAGGTGGAAGGATGCCTGTGTGAAGTGACTGGGTGAAGAGGCTCTCCATGATGGGGGCAAGGATTGAGGCACAATTTTTTAAGAATGAAGGCAGGGATGTTATCAGGGCCAGTGGCTTTATTTGTGTCAAGTATCTCTAGTAATTTCTGTATACCGTTAGTCGTTATGTCTAGGTGCGGTATGGGTGGGTAGGGATTTTCTGGCATGTTAGGTATTTGGTTGTTTTCTTGTGTGAATACTGATTGGAAATAGGTGTTGAGTATCTGCTTTGTGTTCTGGAGTGGTTTGTAGAGTGTAGTTGTTGTCTGTAAGTGATGTGATGGTGGTGGTATCCTGCCTATGCTACTTGAAAAATGTGAAGAAAGTGTTGTTTCTGACGTCTGCGAGATAAGCTACAGTAGTGTTTGCATTCTGCCTTTTTTATGTTTTTGGCAATGTTTTTGGTGTGATATATCGCAGACCAGTTCGCAAGTGTGTTGTGTGCCTGCGGCCGTTTATAAAGTCTTTGTTTTTGTGATGTTGTTACGTAGATCCCTGGTGAACCATGGAAGAGAATATCTACTTGATGGGGTTTTTTGTGGTATGTATTTGTTGTTTGTTGTTGTTGTGTTTCCCCAAGCTGCCTGGCCGAACTGCCCCAAGGCCCGAGCAAGGCCAAGGCCATAACGAGCGAACAGAACCCTCCCTGCCAACCACAATTAAGCCTGGGTGACCAAAGCCACTCCATGGCGGGGAGCTGAGGAGGGTGGGAAACGCCGGGAAACCAAGCCCCACTAGGGCCCTGTGCCCCTCAGCAATTATGAAGAGAAAGCTGAGGGGCAAGGAAAAATGTGACGCTTTGGCTTCCAATCTTGGTAGATTGGGAGGTCAATCCACGGAAGAGACGCCGTAATGAGATCTAGAAGACACATAAGTAAAAGGAACAATCGAGTAAGCTATGGTATGGCAGAGATCGCTCATGGTTGTATCGGAGGCCGAAGTGACCGTTTTGATAGCCACACCAGTGGCGCTGTTTGGGCTTCTATTCTTTTTATCCTTCTGTACCGTGACGTCTTTTCATTTATTCAAGCTATATTTAGACGATGTGCGTACTGGTCTACCTGTGGTGCCGATTTATCACCTCCAGATTTTCGCATGCAACTTCCAGTACTCCTACCGTGAAAGTGAAACACAATGACATCCTTGGCACTTGTCGATTACCTAGCAATATTTGCACAATGCTTCGTATTAGAGGTGCCTGTAAGAGTAAAGTCTATGATCGCCACTTCACATTTTCGTCTCCCAGGTTTGTTGATGACTGGCCGATCCCGGCGGGCCAGCGCAGTCTGTTTATACAACTCGCGCGCGGGATTATCGCATCTCTCTTGGTAATGCCCCCTGCTGGCTACATAGATGATTACAATAAGTCCTGGGGCAGGGTGGGGGAGGCAGAGCCCCACTAACCCATTGGATCCATCCAGATCTTAATTATGCCCCTTGAACATACGAAGACCCAAGCCAAATGTTGACGTGATTTTGGCCTGCGGTATGTTGGGCTTTTTAGGTACATCTATTGGTTCGCCTGCAGTCTTTGTTTACGGTGAGGAAACGGTGACGTTCGAGAGTGGATCCATTTATCGTATTGGTCTATACAGATTACCTTCTATTGTTCATATCTATATTCTATATACATTGCTAAAAATGAGGGTTTTGATTTTTTTTTTTTTTTTTCTTATGTAACACTGCAGCTCGCCGCCGGCTGTAGTTCTCAATGCCAGCCCAGACTTGGTGGGCGACAATAGGGTCTTGCGCTGCCTGCTTTACCTCTCCAGGATATATGTTTATATAAGCGGATTTCGGTGCTGTCTGGTGAGGGGACCCATCAAGGGTTGGTGTGTTGAGGGAGTTAAAAATTAGATCTATCTAGAGGATTGAGTTTAGGAAAGAATGGGTGATTGGCTTGGGAGTGATGTTGCTGTATGTGTTGTTGTTGTTGTTCCCTAAGCTGCCTGGCCGAACAGCCCGAGTCCCTGAGAAAGGCCATGGCCATGATCGGGCTTTCCCACAGAGCTCTCATTGAGTGTAGATTGTGTTGTTGGCGTAAGTGGTTGTGTGAAATGCAGTCTTCTATGATGTGTTTAATGGTATGGGGTGCTGTGTTACATCCCGGGCGTCGACAACGGAGTCATCCAGTCTTTATGATAGCTCAGGAGAGCTGGATGGTGTCCGCATCTCATCCTGACCAGGTGGACTCTGTCCTCGCGAGGAAGGGAGGATTCGGAAGGATGGATTTCGGGATGGTCGTGCATGCAGCTGCGTGTTGTCTGTGAGTGAGTGGATGGATCGGTGACAGATATGAGTATGGATGTGCTTCTGGCAGTTGGTTCGGGGTGGGCAGGGAGGGAGAGTGGACAATAATTGTGTGTAATACCGTGTGCTGGGTGTTGTTTTGATATTTCTTGGTGTCTGTGGGTGTGTTGCCATGTAGTTTAGTGGGTGGTCTTGGTTCGTTGAGGCGCTGCCAGGAATTGAGTGCCTCTCATGTCCATATGGTCTTTGACTTTGAGAATTTTGGTTTCTTTATGTAGGTGATCTGTGGGTGAAGTAGCTGTGCAGCCTGTAATGATCTTCAGGGCTTTGTTTTGAATAGTCTGTTAAGGTCTTATGATGTGTTTCAGCTAGGTTAGAAGCCCAGGCTGGGCTTGCGTATTCCATCACTGATCTTATGTATTGTTTATATACTGTGGTGGTAGTTTCTTTGTTGTGTCCAAATTCGTTGTGTGAGCAAGTGACCTGAGGGCGTTAAGTCTGGGTGTCAGTTTCTTTTTAATGTTTGTGGTGTGCTGTTTGAATGTCATATGAGTATCATCTGTTACTCCTAGGATTTTGGGTGTGTGTGTATGTGTTAGGGGTGTGTTGTTTATGGTGAGTTGAGGGATGTATTCGTGTTCTCCGGTCCAACTTGTGAGCAGGGTTGCGGTGGATTTGGCTGGGGATAGATTAAGTCTGTTTGTAGTGCACCACCCATGTACCGTCGTGGTTGCGATAGGGTTGCAGGAGATCTGTTGCTCTTTTTGGGTCATGGTGTGTTGATGTGAGTGTTATGTCCTCTGCATGAGGCGGGCTCGTTGTTGGGGCGTCTTGGGTGTAGTTATATCGTGCCGTACAGATTGACGAGTGCGGGTGCGCGAGGACGGAATCCTTGTGGGACTCCGTTTGGAAAGTTTCTGATTTTAGATGACTGACCGGCAAAAGATACGTGTGCACATCTGCCTGCTAGGAAGTTGGCCAGCCACCTTTTTGTGTTGTTGTGCATGTTTGTGTTGTAGATTTCGTTTGTCTGGTTGTTGGCGGGGGTTAGATGGCATCGAAGGCTTTACTAATGTCGCGTGTGTGGCTACTCGTGATCTGTGTGGTGGTCTAGCTGAGTTGATGCCGTTCGAAAGCTCTGTGTGTTAAGGTCTGTGAGACGAGTGTTTGTGGAGTGCCGTGGCCTAAAGCCATGTTGTGTTTGGAGCTCGGAGGTAGGTCAGGTGTAATTAGTTGTAATACTCGGCGTGCCATGACTTTGGAGGCGCAGCAAAGGCGTGTGATGGGGCGTGTGCGAGGCGGGGCTAGCGTGGGGTGTTTGTGGGGTTTGGGGCCTGTGATGATGATACCATGCTTCCACATAGTCTGGTATTGTGTTGTGTGCTATAGTGGTAGTGTGCTATGTTAGTGAGTGCTTGTATGCCTTGTGGTCCCAGGTGTCTGCAGGTGTATGGTGCTTATGCTTGTCTAGGCCACAGGTGGGTGAGTGCTTGCGCTTGTTGTTGATCTGCTTTGTCGGGTGAGTGGTGAAGGGTGTCTCGTCCGGGTCTGTGGGGCTTGTTTCTTACGTCGGATGACCACGTCGGTCGTCTTTGTGCGGTTTTAGGTGGCTGACATGTGAAAAGTGCTTGTTATGAGAGGTGTTTGCTTGTTGTTTACATGAAGGCGTATGGTCTGTTGTTGTGATTGCAGCATGTGATTGTGTTTGTGTTGCTGTTGGAAAGTGTGCTCACTGTGTTAGTGTTTTGTAGAGTTTTTTGGGGTTTGTTTTGTGACTCAAGTGTTTGTCGGACAGTTATTCCCATTTCGTTTTTGTTGTTCTTGTATTTTGTTGTTCGTTTGGGTTGTTGGGTGCTTGTGGCCTTTGTTGTGTGATGTCTTGTGTGTGTGGGGTGCTGGGGAGTGTTTCAGTCTGTCGCGGTTGTCTGATGAGGTGGACTTTCTGTTGCTGTTTGCTGATGACCCTCACTGGGGGCAGATTCTGCGAGCGACGCTGCAGCGAGTAGTTAACCGCGTTTGGTGTGGGATGTGGGAGGAGGACGCTACGGGTGATAATCAATACCGTAACGTGATGATTTCCCCACTACCATAGGGTAGTGTGAAAAGGACCAACTTGCGCTGGTTCGGCCCATATGGCACGTATGGAAAGCGCAGGGAATGACTAGCGGGTGGTGTACGCTGTCGAGGTGGAGGGCACAGGGGGGCGAGGTAGACCGACTATGCGGTGGAAGGGTGGCGTGAGGAAACTACATGAACGAAGGCGGTTTGGCTGGTTGGGGGGAGGGGGCGCCGACTGACTGGGGACAGAGGTGCCTGGGGGGGGTTCGTTCGTGGCCACCCCTTCGGGGCTCACGGCATCAGGCCATAGATATATAGCTCGCTCGACAGATGGTATGTTAATAGAGGTGCTCGTAGTGTAAGTCTACCTGTACGACCTGGGTGGGGAAATTCTGGATGGAAATGTGGAGTGGTTTAACTATCAGGTAGGGCGTAGGATACGCGAGTGACTCAGTTGTGGGAATGGAGGTAGACCGAGCGTGGGTGAGGGAAGGAAAGTTGTTTCGGAGCAGGGGACGTACTGTTAGTGGAGGTGGGCAACTCAGAATGAAAGCTTAAAAGTGCATGGCTCAAGGGATCGTTGTACGTACCAACCGTGATCTCTGGGGCTGCGACCTGGGGTCTGAACTGTCCCAGAGAAGCGACGAGGTTGGATTTGACTAGAGATGAGCTGCCTTAACCCTCCGCTGTTCGGTACGTTTGGACCTTCCCTGCGTTTTCTGATCCGGCTGAACCAATTTACTTCTCCTTATTTTGGCACGCTTATAAATATGCAAGTTTTTTGCATAATCTAGGTCTCTATAGATAATATTAGTAGTGGCCCCGCCATCATTGACGAAAGACATGCCTATTACATAAGGCCTCCTCTTCCAACACTAATCCGCCGTAGTTTGAAATTACCGCGCCCCGAGCATTTAAAAAACATGAGGGAGCCTTCATCATGAGCGCACGCGCCCCTACTCATGGCTTCATTCATTATGAATTGGGTTCTCATCACGAAATAAACTTCGTAAAAACTAAAAAACAAAAATGAAAATAAGAATAACTATCCAATAAGCTTTCCATCATATCGTGGATGTACTTGTGTGGATTTTGACCAGACGCTGAATCAAGGCGTCATTCCTCCTTCTTTGC